>LR738712.1:435714901-435768360 GCA_902687465.1 Secale cereale | reverse complement strand
CCCCCCCCCGAGCCCTCCACTCAGCACCAACAGCCTCACCACATCCTCTTTAGTCCTCCAGCACTGCTAGTTCATCCCCGATGAGCCCCAGTGCTCGAGATCGACCGGAGCTCCACCGCGTCGGGCAGGCGGCGATCTCGCAGTACGGGCCTCCTCCGTCCTTTCTCTTGCCCGATTTGGAACCGCCATGCATCACTGATGCGTTCCCCTCCATTTCCCCCTTCTGCAGCTGCAGGAAACGAGTTGTCCAGCAGCTTCCCGACGACCCTCCGCCGTCCCACCTCGCCGCCGACGAACCCGACCTCCCCGGCGTGCCGCACCACCACCACTACCTCCGCGACTCGTCGCTGAACCCATCCCTGCCCTCCGTTGCCGTCGCCGTGGCCGGAATCGTCGCCGGTGAGCCCGCCGTCATTGTGGCCGTGAGGTTGAAGATGACAGGCGGGCCCCGCCTGTCATCCTCACCCCTATCTCCCTCCCCTCACTGCCGCTGACCGCCGGGCCCCGCCCGTCAGGTTTGAAAACCTGACGTGCGCGCGCTGGCGCCCGAGCGGCTGGGCTGGATGCCCTGGGCCGTGAACTGTGGCCACTCTGGCCCAGTAGCACAGGGCCATTTCTTTTTATTCTTTCTGTAATTATTTCAAATAATTTTACATTAATGAATATTAGTCCAAATGAAATAATTCCAACTCCTAAAATCTTGTAATATTCCAACCTATTTAATGGTGTCACTTTCACACACATCCATGAAACTTTTCTGTTCTATTCAAATTTAAATTCAAACTTGAGCAATAAAACTCCTGTTCAGAAACCCTAGATTCCATTCTGTAACTCCAAAACTCCAACTAAGAATTTTCCCCATCTTAGATTTCCCTCTAGTATTTAACAAAAACATGTTGACATTTTTCTGAGCACTTTGATTTTTCTGTTTTATTTGTGGTCTTATTTTTCCGTTGTTATTATGCGACGTATAGATGCCGTATTTGACGAAGTTGCTGAAGAAGGAGAAGGAGAGGGATTTGAAGACTTTGAGGACCAAGCCAATCCAGGCAAGCAGCCCTTTGACCATGATACACTTGTTCTTCGGGACCCATTTGTTTCCGATGCATGATGATATAGTTACGGTGGTGACCTAGATGAACCACCACATGATGCATGCTTGCTCTTGATCTTCCTATATGCTAGATGACATGCAAAAAGTTAGTAGTAATGCTTAGTGATGCATGTGTGACATGAAACCTTTGTGGTTGAAATCTTGCATAAACCCCATCGGGTGCCCCTAATGCCCGAGGGTGATGTTGAGTTAGGTCATCACTTGAGGAAGAAGTGATGTGCCGGTAAAATCTTGTGCATGGGTGAAATAATGGATTAGATTTATGTGTGACTACCATCCCAACCAAACATGTGCAACCACACTACCCCTTATGGGACGGGGCTTTATTGATTACTTAGGTCGATACTAGCATGGTGCCCGCATTACTAGTGACGGGAAGACTTGAGGTCTTTCCCGGGACGGGGTCGTGCTTGGATAGATGACCATGACTGTTTTTACAGGGCACCGGACACACCGTTGGTCCCTTCGGGTACGCGTGACATTGAAATTAGGGCAAGTCCCGTGATCAATTGTTTGTACCCGAGGGCCGTGTACCAACGAGTGGACTCTATGTTAGTGTCGTCTAAGGAAAGATAATGACCGGGTGCTTCCCCCGAGTACTTGAGGTACTGCGGGATCGTGGATGACACGAAAGCTTCCCGGATCTTGTGGGTAAAGTGCGCAACCTCTGCAGAGTGTAAAACTATTCGAATAGCCGTGTCCACGGTCATGGACAGTTGGGTGGTGCTACTTAAACTATGTCCAGAATTTTACTTCATCGGTGAAAGTGTGTGAATGACGAGTCAAGGTGGTGACTTGACTCGATGAGTTGAATCATATTCATGTTGATATTGGTAACCTGTTTTCGGGGTTACGTGAACTCGTTGATGCATACACTTGATGATAGAATATTTATTCTAGTCATTGCTAGATTGCTCATTATTGTTCAATTGCATTGTTACTTTGAACCACATCATGGGTTGCTTGCGAGTACATTCAAAGTACTCATTGGCTTGCCACTGGTTATTTAATTGGCCAGGCGTGGAGGAACAGGAATTTGAGGAAGAGTTCTTTGGAGACAAACATGCGAACTAGGACGCTATCCCAGTCAGAATGCATGTAGGGTTAAGGCAGATGGCATGGGTTCTACCTATCATCGAAGACTTCCGCTACTTAAGTTATTTGCTATTCAGCCCGTGAGGCTTTACCTATGTAAGACTTGGCCATAATGGCCTTAATTTGTGTAAGACGATATGTATGGATGTAAGACTCTTGTTATTCAGCTTCTGTGTGTTCAGTGAGCATTGATCTCTGGGATCACTGTACACGTGCACTCGGTGATCTCGGCTTCTAAGTCGGGGTCCCGGCAGAACTTGTTGTTGGAATATCACAATATCTATTATTATTATTAACACACCTATATACTGGGCATGGGTGGAAGGCTTGGCCTTTTGCTCGGTGTTTTGTTCCACTCATGCCACCTTAGGCGCCGATAAACCGGCATTATGTTCCTTGATTTTGCGTTCCTTACACGATGGGTATATGGGGACCCCTTGACAGTTCGCCTTTGAATAAAACTCCTCCAGCAAGGCCCAACATTGGTTTTAATTTTCCTTATAATAACAACTTAATTAATTAATTAAATTGCATAGGGGATCGCGTCCCCGGGTATTTTTCTACATAGCAGGGGGGGCCAGTGCTGATGGTGTTGGTCCCAAACGGGGAGACTGCGGGGCCACCACGGGGAAACTCGAGGATTGGCTCCCGTAGGCTCACCTATCCGGACGTGGCCTGAGACGAGATACGCGCGGCTACCATCAGGGTGTCGGCACGCCGGGAGGTCTTGCTGGACTTGTTTTACCATTGTCGAAATGTCTTGTGCACCGAGATGCCGAGCCTGATCGGATTTCCCTAAGATAAGGGGTGATGATATTATATTTATCACTTCAGCTGATCGTGAGAGCTTGTGATGGGCTAAGTTGGGACACCCCTGCAGGGTTATGATCTTTCGAAAGCCGTGCCCGCGGTTCTGTGGCAGATTGGAATTTGTTAATGTCCGGTTGTAGAAAACTTTACAGAGGATCCGAAGTAAAACACACAATTGTGTGAGTAACCGTGACTGTCTCTTTTCACTTTGAGAAGAGAACACGGTGGGGTTATGTTTGACTCGTAGGTAGTTCAGGATCTTTAGCGATCACTACTAGTTTGTGACCGTTTGCGTAGATGCTCATCTTATTCTTGTACTCGTAAGTTAGCCACCATATTATGCTTAGCCGCTGCTGCAACCTCACCACTTTACCTCTTCCATACCCATAAAGCTCTGCTAGTCTTGATACCCATGGTTTTGGGATTGCTGAGTCCTCGTGGCTCACAGATACTACAACACCAGATGCAGGTTCAGCGGAGCATGATGCAGGAGCTGGTTCAAGTACTTCAGGGAGTTCCATGCAGAGCGTGGCCGTATGCTTGTGACGTGTTTTTGACGATCAGTAGTGGTTTCTACTACGGGCGATTCGGACCTGTAGCGTTATGTTTTTGGTATCTTATTTTTGGATCTTCACCCGTAGTCGGGTTGTGATGTTATTTGGATGATGAATTGCTTATGTATTGTATTGTGTGACGTGGCGAGTGTAAGCCAACTATCCTTTTGCAATTTCATCCCTATTTTTACATGAGTCGTGCAAAGATACCAAACTTGAGATCATTCCAGAATGGTCTTATACCTTTAAGTCATGCCTCGACACGTATGAGGTATAGTCCCATCCTGGGCATTACAAGTTGGCATTCAGAGCCTTCTCCGACCTAGGAGCCCCCACTGATTGATCGAATCATTGACGGTTGAGTCTAGGCACACACATTAAAATGTTTTGAGTCCTATATATATATCGGAGAGTAGGATTTCTTTTGCTCCTCATCCCTTTATCACTCTGGTGAGGACTCCTGACGATTACTCTTATCTCTTCTACTCTCAAAAATGCACCAATTTTTTTTAGGATCACGCGAGTATTGTTTGGATTGTTCCGATGTCTTTGTGACAAGAACATTGTTCTCGATGCCTCCTGTCATTTAGGGGTTGTGGCAGTGTCCCGGGGAGTTGAGCTCCGTGGTGCTGTCATCACAAATATATTGCAGCAGTTCTGGAATACTTAAGACGGCCGACATCGAAAACTCTCCTATGCGGTTAGTGGCAAGATAACCCCGACATCACCCAGTACCGGGAATGTAGTTCGGGAGTATTGCCATAGCTTGTATAGAAGATGCGTTTCGAAGGTCCGAGGTAAACAGTTTCCCGAATTAACTGGTTATGTGTTGAAGGATGGATACAGCTGGATGTAGGATTAGAGTTGAGTGCGCGGTGCTTCCCCTGTATCCCCAACACCTGATTGCATAACTGGAAACTTTCGGAAATTAATAGGTGGGGTATTCTAGTAGCTCGTAGGCATTCTTCCAACGAATGCATGATATGGAGTTCGGGGTTCTACATTGAGTGAAGTAGTTTTATGGGCCTTTGTTCCGATCGGGAGTTGCATCTTAAAGGGTCCTTGGCTATGCTGATCCGGGGATTGCAAAACCCTTTTGTAACACGTTCCATGAGCTTTCAGCATGAATATGTCGAACGAAGCTTCTATCTTGTAATTGTTCTATCTGCTCCTTGTTGTTTTATTTACCTTTTGTTCTCCCAAGTGACTTCTCGACAAGTTGATGTACCTACGGAATTCATTTGTTCAATCCTCCGTTCGAACGATATTGTGAAGATTATGTTGCAACATATATATCCTTTGTTTCGTTTTGATTCTGGTATTCGAGTTGCTTCGATGTCAAATGTTGATTCCATACCTTTCCTAATCGGTGTTCTCATATTTCTATGGGAGTGCTAATTCTTCTTGAATATCGAGATTGTCATGTTAATCCTTTTCAACCGGTGTGCCTTCTCTTCAAGTTATTCCATACGGATGCCATTGAGAAATCTGACGATTTGTCTGTTTCATTCATTCCAAGTTGTCTTTGTTTCCCCACCCTCCCACCCTTCTTCTTCTCGGAGCCAGAAATTCTAAAATGAAATATCCATTTTATTCATGTGATGTTTCTTCATTCTTTTCCATCAATGTCCTTATCCGGTGATTTTTCATGAAGATGCTCAAGAGCTTCAAGTTCATCATTCTCCGTTCTCGTTTCTTCTCCGGTGGTTTCAATTCAAGCCTTGGTCATGATCATATCTCTTCCTTTTTGTTTAACATGTTTTTCCCATGTTGAAATTTCTTATCCAAGGCTCTCTTATTTCTTTACATCTCTCCTATTCTTATCCAGAGTGTACAAGGTATCTCAGAAGATTCGCGTTTCCATTCTTAATCCGTTCAAGCTATTTTGAGGATTGCTATCTTATTCAAGCCATTTAATTCAACTGGTGCGATATCTCTTAAGCAATCTTTTTCAACGGTGATTTCTTTGAGTGGACCCTAACCCACAGGTCTTTTCCCAAGATCTTACCTGACTCTTCTAATTTTTCTGGAGTTATACTCAAATTCTTTTCAAAGTGTGACGTAAGAATGATTTCCATCGGTCACATGCCTTCTCCAAGATTGTTTCCAATTATTCTCATCTTTAGCTTTACCTCCCATCTTTTCATTCTTCCGGAGTATCTCGCAATTCTTCAAGGTGTTTCTCCTTGACATTCTCAATATTTGAAGACCGAAGAAGAGTTCCTCCTAAATCTTGGCCCGTCCTCTTGAAGATTCGTGGTTCTAGCTTCACGCCATCCTCATTATTGTTCCGATTGTGAGGAATTCTTTTATACCATCCGAAGCATTTCATGAATTCTTCCATTGTGATCCTCCGAAGGCCATCATTTCAGAAGATTTCTTCGTTCTCAGTTTTCAACTTAGCCCTCCAACTATTCTTATTGATGCCTCTTCGTTCGTCTCCATATTCTTCCCGGTGGATTATTATTTTTGATCACCCGGTTTCAATTCTTACGGTGGTTCGTTCAAGATTACTCTTCCTTGTTATCATATCAATTCTTTTGTTCTTTTCATAATCCTACCGGTGAGTCGTTCAAGATTATTCCCAAGTTTGTGCGAGATCTCTCTTTAATTCTTGCAGTGAGAATAAGTAGTATGCCAAATCCATTGTTGGTCATCAATTTAATTTGATGAAGGATAAGCATACTGTAAATCTTATTCTTATTTTCCTCGAAGTAATTAATCCCTTCCTTCGGAGCTTGTTCATCATATCATATTCTCGGTTCTAAGTTGTTCATCTTGTTTTCCGGAGCTCCAAGTTATTTCAATTATCATTTCAAAGCTCCATCTAATTCATCGCAAGCCTTGAATCTTATTCTTTTCATCTTTCACTTCTCATGCTTCATTACCGGAGTTTTCATGGTGGTTCATCAAGATTTAGTTCATCCTCGAAGTCTTCATCAAGATTCTTGTTGGAGCTCAAGCATTCTTCATCATGCTTTCCAAGTGCAATTATTTCTACCTTATTGTTTGAGATAGTGGTATGCCATTTTTGACAATTTCCCTTCATGTTTCATGATTCATAAGTTGTCAGGAATGAGATATTTAAACCCATCATTTTCTTTGTTCAGGAGATCTTTCCAACCATTCAATTTATTCGTTGGAGTAATCTTGGGTTGTATTTCACCTAAAAGCTTTTCCTAAGGATTGTTGCTAATTATGGTGCTTATAAATGACCCAAGTTCTTCATTTATCATTCCGGTGAAATAAGTTTTTTCGTCTCCTTGTTGATCTCAATCCAATCAGATGTTTTCGTAAGCGGCTAGTTGTCACCTCATAATTTTGAGATGATATCCATAAGCCCACATCAAGCTTATTCGTTTCGTTGTTGATTTTTTTCATCAACCCCATTCAACCCTTCTTTGTAAGGAGGATTTCCTAATTCATTCGTGGGAGAAGTTGTCTTTTTTCTTCTCCATTCATTTCTTTCATTGATTTGTATGCTATTCTTTCATTCCGGAGGCATTGTGATATTGCTCTCTTTGACCATCATCTCGTTTTTATCAAGATCATATTCTCCCTTGCTTGTCTATTTAACCAGAGTGTCGTGTCCTCCATTCAAGTTCTCTCAACTGATCAAGTTTTAACTCTCTTTTAACCGGAGTGCTATCTGAAATCTTTCTTACCCCTTGTGCCATTCTTTCAATTGTTTCGGAGGCAATATGTTGTTCATTTCATCAAGTATCATCCCTTCTCCTCAAGCTCATGTTAATTCCTTCGAGTTTCAGTCGGAGTGTTGTCCAAATTATGTCATTCTTATTCCTAGGCTATACCATTGCGGTTCCGTATTCTTTTGATTCGTAAGCTCTTGTTTCATGTCCTTCAACCTACAAGGTTCTCATAATGTTCCTTGTTCCTCTTTTCTAACGGAGTGTTTTCATCTTCGTCCATCTCTGTTGTATTCTTTCCTTCAAGATTGTTCAACCTCTCAAGGTTCGTGGTTTCACTCGTTTGTCGAAGAAGCAACTTTGTTTTACCTCTTCCTCTTCCGTATTTTTTTACCCGGTGCCATCTCTAGGATCTCGGGTCGAGATCCTCTGTTAGTGTGGGAGAGTTGTGACGCCCGAAGACCGACGTCCCAGAAGATTCCAGATGTTCCGGGTTCTCCCGTGTGTTTCATTTGTGCTTGTGTTATTTATTTTGCATTGCATCATGTCATCATGCCATCATGACTTAATTCTGAAACTCAACCAAATAAGTAGTGTGGACCTTCGGTCCATTTAAATCGAGGGAAGGATGACTTCTCTTTATAACATATATATAATTATCCTCTCAATTTTATTAGGGAGCTATATTAAATTATTCCAATTGTTTGGAATTCACCAGAACACACTTGCAATTATTCTCCAGGCCTCTTTTGCTTCAAGTTTCACCGTCGAAACCTTGTCTATAATTCTTATCCGTTTTATCGAGGTTCCTCCAAAAATTCGAACATTTTTGAACACTTCGAAAACCATGTCCTAGTTCAAACCATTTGAATTAAATTCAAATGGGCTTGAATTTATATCTTTTGATCTTGCCACTTCTTATTTTCTATCATCAGACTAATTATTGCGAGTCTCGATAAATTAGCCTCATGCCCTAAATCTTTCCCTAAGCCTCCCTTTCTTTTCCATCTTTTTTTCTGTTAAAGGAAATTAAAAGAGAGAAGGAATAGGAGCCCAGCCGAAACTGGCTCTAACCCAGCCCGCAGAGCCTCCCTGTAGTCTGCTTGAGGCCCGCTTGCGGCCTAACCTAGTTGGCCCAAGAGGCCCGGCCGACCTCTGTCTTATCCCCTTCTTCCCTCGCCCGATCCCTCCTCTCGCTCTTCCCTCGCGCCGCTAGAGGCCCCGATCCCCAGCCTCCTTCTCGATCCCCTCGCGCCCGCGTCTCCTCCTCCCTCCTACCGTCGGGCGCAGCTGCCGCTGCTTCCCCGCTGCTAGGAGCTTCCTCGATCCGGCCCTTCCCCGCCTCCTCGCAGGGAACCACACCCTCGCCGCCGCCTCCCTGCTGCCTCCGATCCCCGCCGCCGGACGGCGACGCGCCGGAGCTCGCGGGCTCCCCCGCGCGGAGCCGCGCCGTCTCTCCTCACGACCCACGCCTCCCTCCTCCCCGTCGGTCGAGGCGCCGAGAGCCTCACCCCTGGTGCCGCGCGACAGCGCCTCTCCTCCTCCGCACCTCCTTCCGCCTCGCCAGCTTTGAGCTGAAGGAGCTCTGCCGCTGTCCTTTACCCCGCCTTGCTGCTGTTGCTGCTCTGTCCACTAGGACCCCATCTCAAGGAGAGGGATGCCCTGCCTGCTGCGCACCATGGCTCCTGGAGCTCCACTCAAGACGAGCTTCATCTCCATCGTATCCTCCCTGGATGTATACACCAAGTACCCTGGGCCGCGAAGATCATGCACCGTTGCGCTCTGTTTCATCTCTCTCAAGGCCGTGAGGACGCCAGGTACTAGGACGTCAAGTACCCATCACGTTCATCTACTCGCCAAGTACCTCGTCGTCGAAGACCAAGACCGCAAGTACCACGACGCCCGAGTACGACTACACTTGGCGGATGCGACAAGTACCACGACGACCTCGTGTACGAGTACAAGATGATGCGTCAAGTTCCTCGCCGTGTGCATCTACCGTCGCCAAGACCCGAGACCCCAAGTACCACGACGACCTTTGCGCCAAGTTCAACTACGTCCGACGACATGTACATCTTCGAAACGAGAACGGCGACACGTCAAGTACCACTACCGTCGCCGAAAAACCGTGAACGAAAACGCCAACGTGTACGACTACCGTCGCCCCGGAAACGATTTATTCGTCAAGTACCTCTCCGAACGGAACAACTACTTCCCTCTACGAACGTGTACCACGACCCGCTAGTACCACTACTTCCTCTACGATCTCGATCCGCCCCGAAACGAATGTTCCGAAGGTATAACCCCGTGATGATGACCCGTGGACGAATGCTTGTGGTTGTATGAGATGTTTCCCTTGTGTGCATCGTGCCCAATTCGTCTTTTGTCATGCTCCTCGGTTGCCTCGTCGCCAACCGTGGGAACCGGGTAACCGGGACCACCCCACCTTTCATCTTGTTCGACTCGCTCACGCCACCTTTTCTTTTGCACCGGTCTCTCGACGAGTTACCGGAACCGAGATGTTGTCGTTGCATCATTTTCGGATCGTTGCCGTGGCACCCTTTCCTTCCACCACGGTGACAATACTTCATATCTCTTCATGTTAACGTTTAACAAAAATTGCATAAAACTTGATCATGTCATCCGCATCATGTTAACAACATTAAAATGTGTGAATTGTTGTTTGCTTTAATAATTGCTAAACATGCATATGGGGATTTTCCAGAATTGTTGTTGTAGTTTCCGGCCTCATTTAAACATGTTGCTTGTGTTGTTTTTCTGTGCTTCCTACCTTGCCATGTAATGCTTCCTGTATAGACTTGTAATGCATCATACCTTGCCATGTATTGCATAATATATAGACTTGTGTTGTTTTACTGTGCTTCCTACGTTGTCATGTTGTGCTTCCTGTATAGACTTGTAGTGCATCCTATACAGAACTGTCATGCATCATACTTGGATGTGCATCGTATGCCATGTTTATGCTTGTGTGTTTACCGTGTTGTTTGCTTCTTTCCGGTTTCTTCTCTTGTTAGCTTCGGTTCTGTTCCGGAGCTGTGAGGATCCGTTCGACTACTTCTTGGATCCGTTCTTCTTCCTTGCAGAATCCCAGGCAAGATGATCATACCCTTGAATACCTTTACTACTATTGCCATGCTTAGTTGTCTCGATGCTATCGTTACATGTCACGCTACCCACCTTTTATGTCAGCCTCTCCTTGTTGCCATGAAACCTCTAACCTTTGACACCTTCCTAGCAAAACCACTGTTTGGCTAGGTTACCCGCTTGCTCAGCCCCTCTTATAGTGTTGATAGTTGCAGGTGAAGATGAAGATCGTTCCAGGTGGGAACTTGTTGTTGGAATATCACAATATCTATTATTATTATTAACACACCTATATACTGGGCATGGGTGGAAGGCTTGGCCTTTTGCTCGGTGTTTTGTACCACTCATGCCACCATAGGCGCCGATAAACCGGCATTATGTTCCTTGATTTTGCGTTCCTAACACGATGGGTATATGCGGACCCCTTGACAGTTCGTCTTTGAATAAAACTCCTCCAACAAGGCCCAACATTGGTTTTAATTTGCCTCATAATAACAACTTAATTAATTAATTAAATTGCATAGGGGGTCGCGTCCCCGGGTATTTTTCTACATAGCAGGGTGGCCAGTGCTGATGGTGTTGATCCCAAACGGGGAGACTGCGGGGCCACCACAGAGAAACTCGAGGATTGGCTCCCGTAGGCTCACCTATCCGGACGTGGCCTGAGACGAGATACGCGCGGCTACCATCAGGGTGTCGGCACGCCGGGAGGTCTTGCTGGACTTGTTTTACCATTGTCGAAATGTCTTGTGCACCGGGATGCCGAGCCTGATCGGATTTCCCTAAGATAAGGGGTGATGATATTATATTTATCACTTCAGCTGATGTGAGAGCTTGTGATGGGCTAAGTTGGGACACCCCTGCAGGGTTATGATCTTTCGAAAGCCGTGCCCGTGGTTATGTGGCAGATTGGAATTTGTTAATGTCCGGTTGTAGAAAACTTTACAGAGGATCCGAAGTAAAACACACAACTGTGTGAGTAACCGTGACTGTCTCTTTTCACTTTGAGAAGAGAACACGGTGGGGTTATGTTTGACTCGTAGGTAGTTCAGGATCTTTAGTGATCACTACTAGTTTGCGACCGTTTGCGTAGATGCTCATCTTATTCTTGTACTCGTAAGTTAGCCACCATATTATGCTTAGCCGCTGCTGCAGCCTCACCACTTTACCTCTTCCATACCCATAAAGCTTTGCTAGTCTTGATACCCATGGTTACGGGATTGCTGAGTTCTCGTGGCTCACAGATACTACAACACCAGATGCAGGTTCAACCGAGCATGATGCAGGAGCTGGTTCAAGTACTTGAGGGAGTTCCATGAAGAGCGTGGTTGTATGCTTGTGACGTCTTTTCGACGATCAGTAGTGGTTTCTACTAGGGGCGATTCGGACCTGTGGCGTTATGTTTTTGGTATCTTACTTTTGGATCTTCACCCGTAGTCGGGTTGTGATGTTATTTGGATGATGAATTGCTTATGTATTGTATTGTGTGACGTGGCGAGTGTAAGCCAACTATCCTTTTGCAATTTCATCCCTATTTTTACATGAGTCGTGCAAAGATATCAAACTTGAGATCATTCCAGAATGGGCTTATACCTTTAAGTCGTGCCTCGACACGTAGGAGGTATAGTCCCATCCTGGGCATTACATCATGCCCTAGCCCTAGCACATCGGTCCAACCAAGTTGATCATGTCGGTCCCACCGAGATTCCTAACATTTACATTTTGAACTGCTTCGGTCTGACCGAGTTCACCTAATTGGTCTGATCGAGTTTGGTCAAATGTGTGTAACGGTTGGATTTTTTGTGGAAGCTATATATACCCCTCCACCCCCATCTCCATTTGAGAGGGAGCCATCAGAACATGCCTACACTTCTAGTACATATTTTTTGAGAGAGAACCACCTGCTCATGTGTTGAGACCAAGATATACCAATCCTACCACAAGATTCTTGATATCTAGCCTTCCCAAGTTGTTTTCCACTCAAATCATCTTTCCATCATATCCAAATCTGTGAGAGAGATAGTTGAGTGTTGGGGAGACTATCACTTGAAGCTCAAGAGCAAGGAGTTCATCATCAACACACCATTCGTTACCTTTTGAAGAATGGTGTCTCCTAGATTGGTTAGATGTCAGTTGGGAGCCTCCGACAAGATTGTGGAGTTGAACCAAGGAGTTTGTAAGGGCAAGGAGATCGCCTACTTCGTGAAGATCTACCCGAGTGAGGCAAGTCCTTCGTGGGCAATGGTCATGGTGGGATAGACAAGATTGCTTCTTCATGGACCCTTCATGGGTGGAGCCCTCCATGGACTCGTGCAACCGTTACCCTTCGTGGGTTGAAGTCTCTATCAACGTGGATGTACGATAGCACCACCTATCGAAACAATGCCAAAAATCACCATGTCTCCATTGCGTTTGCACTCTCCAAACCTCTCCCTTTACCTTCATATGCAATGCTTTACTTTCCGCTGCCACACTCCTAGAATTGCTTGTGTAGGTTGGTTACTTGACTTGTCCTAATTGCTAAAATCTACCAACACTTAAAATTGGGAAAATGCTAGATTTTTATTTGGTTAAGTACTCTAATCGCCCTCTCTAGACCTAATTTCGATCCTACAATTGGTATCAGAGCTTTGGTCTCCATTTTCTGTGATTTCCATAGCTTTGGTGATAATAGCCTTGGTTTCGAAACCTAGGAGAGTATGGCGTCTAACGAGGGAGGTTATCACCGTGGAGGTCCTTACTTTGATGGTTGATGTCTACTACACAACCTTCTTCTTCTAGACGTTGTTGGGCCTCCAAATGCAGAGGTTTGTAGGACAGTAGCAAATTTCCCTCAAGTGGATGACCTAAGGTTTATCAATCAGTGGGAGGCGTAGGATGAAGATGGTCTCTCTCAAAAAAACCTGCAACCAAATAACAAAGAGTCTCTTGTGTCCCCAACACACCCAATAAAATAGTAAATTGTATAGGTGCACTAGTTCGGTGAAGAGATGGTGATACAAGTGCAATATGGATGGTAGATATAGGTTTTTGTAATCTGAAAAATAAAACAGCAAGGTAACTAATGATAAAAGTGAGCACAAACGATATTTCAATGCTTCGAAACAAGGCCTAGGGTTCATACTTTCACTAGTGCAAGTTCTCTCAACAATAATAGCATAACTGGATCATATAACTATCCCTCAACATGCAACAAAGAGTCACTCCAAATTCACTAATAGGAGAGAACAAACAAAGAGATTATTGTAGGGTACGAAACCACCTCAAAGTTATTCTTTCTGATCGATCTATTCAAGAGTCTGTAGTAAAATAACACAAAGCTATTCTTTCCATTCGATCTATCCTAGAGTTCGTACTAGAACAACACCTTAAGACACACATCAACCAAAACCTTAATGTCACCTAGATACTCCATTGTCACCTCAAGTATCAATGGACATGATTATACGATATGCATCACACAATCTCAGATTCATCTATTCAACCAACACAAAGAGCTTCAAAGAGTGCCCCAAAGTTTCTACCGGAGAGTCAAGATAAAACGTGTGCCACCCCCTATGCATAAGTTCACAAGGTCACTGAACCCGCAAGTTGATCACCAAAACATACATCAAGTAGATCACGTGAATATCCCATTGTCACCACAGATAAGAACATGCAAGACATACATCAAGTGTTCTCAAATCCTTAAAGACTCAATACGATAAAATAACTTCAAAGGGAAAACTCAATTCATCACAAGAGAGTATAGGGGGATGATGATGATGGCCATCGGTGATGGATCCCCCCTCCGACAGGGTGCCGGAACAGGGTCCCGATTGGTTTTTGGTGGCTACAGAGGCTTGCGGCGGCGGAACTCCCGATCTAGGTTTCTTTTTGGGGGTTTCTGTATTTATAGGAATTTTTGGCGTCGGTCTCACGTCAGGGGGGGTCTCCGAGTCGTCCGCGAGATAGGGGGCGCGCGCAGGGGGGTAGGGCGCGCCCTCCACCCTCGTGGGCGGCTCATGACTCTTCTGGCCCAACTCTTTTATTCAGGGGGGCTTTTTTGGTCCATAAAAAATCATGAAAAAATGGCACGTCAATTGGACTCTGTTTGGTATTCCTTTTCTGGAAAACTCAAAAACAAGTAAAAATAAAAAACTAGCACGGGGCTCTAGGTTAATAGGTTGGTCCCAAAAATCATATAAATAGCATATAAATGCATATAAAACATCCAAAACAGATAATATAATAGCATGCAACAATCAAAAATTATAGATACGTTGGAGACGTATCAAGCATCCCCAAGCTTAATTCCTGCTCGTCCTCGAGTAGGTAAATGATAAAAACAGAATTTTCGATGTGGCATGCTGCCTAACATAATTATCAATGTAATTTTCTTTATTGTGGCATGAATGTTTAGATCCGAAAGATTCAAGACAAAAGTTTAATATTGATGTAAAAATAATAATACTTCAAGCATACTAACAAAGTAATCATGTCTTCTCAAAATAACATGGCCCAAGAAAGTTCATGCCTACAAAATCATATAGTTTGGCTATGATCCATCTTCGTCACACAAAATATTCAAATCATGCACAACCCCGGTTTCAGCCAAGCAATTGTTTCATACTTTAGTATTCCCAAACCTTTTCAACTTTCACGCAATACATGAGCGTGAGCCGTGGATATAGCACTATAGGTGGAATAGAGTGGTGGTTGTGGAGAAGACAAAAAGGAGGAAGATTGTCTCACATCAACTGGGCGTATTAATGGGCTATGGAGATGCCCATCAATAGATATCAGTGTGAGTGAGTAGGGATTTCCATGCAACGGATGCACTAGAGCTATAAATGTATGAAAGCTCAACAAAAGTAACTAAGTGAGTGTGCATCCAACTTGCTTTCTCATGAAGGCCTAGGGCATTTGACGAAGCCCATCGTTGGAATATACAAGCCAAGTTCTATAATGAAAATACCCACTAGTATATGAAAGTGACAAAACAAGAGACTCTCTATCATGAAGATCATGGTGCTACTTTGAAGCAGAAGTCTGAAAAAAGGATAGTAGCATTGTCCCTTCTCTCTTTTTCTCTCATTTTTTGGAGACTCCTCTTTCTATGGAGACTCTTTCTCTTTCTTTTTTATTTGTACTTTTTTATTCGGTGTCGGTATACAAAAAGGGGCGTACACTTTTTGTACCCCTATGACTATGCACGGGCAGTCTGAGCCACGGGCACCGACGCACCAAGCAAGGCCAGGGAGGTAAGCCAGGGTAAGACTGAAGCTCAAAGCCAAGACCACAAAGAGCAAAGGGATGAAGCGGGTTCCCCCGGTAAGATCCTTGCCGGGAGCCAGTTTTAGCAGCCCCGGCAAGATCCTTGCCGGGGCCGGCTTTAGCAGCCCTGGCAAGACCCTTGCCGTGGTAACTCGCCCCACACCTACGGAGCGGATCACCCTTGAGTCCACTGCCCCCATGGGGCAAGGATTCGAGAGACATCCCCGTAGTGGCATGCAGATCTTTGTGAAGAAATTCAAGACCAGATACGCACTAAGAAGACGACGACCCTTGGCGGGATCCCAGCCAAGGAAGACCACAAGACCTCCGGCAAGCACCTTGCCGGGGATGGCAGCAGGCGCCGCGGCAAGACCCTTGTCGGGGCCCCGGCAAGGCCCTTGCCGAGGACATCCGCGGGGCCACCATCAGGCCCACCCCGACTAAACTTCCACCGCCTTATGCAGCTGCCGACCCAACCAGCTGGGCAGGCACCTGCGTGGCAGCATGCAAATCTTCATGAAGACCCACCATTGCGCCACCTCAGCTGCCTGCCTGCCTACATGGCATCTCAGGCATCGCTGGCCAGGGCGCGTGTCGACACAAGAAGGAGCGGCGACGGACGAGACAGATCTCTCCCCCGTCCCCGATAAAGCAAGGACACCTAAGCAAGACGCATTAAATGCGCCTTGTCATGTAATGCGAGGGAAAAACTCGCATCACTGTACCCTTTCCACCACTTGTGTGCCACTGTGGCAACCCCTTTTTCTATAAAAGGAGGCCCGAGGTGACCAGGAGGAGGATTCGGCTTTTAGGAGCTCCTCACGCCCCATAGCTAGCTGAAGAACACAGATATACAATCCACCAAAACAGGAGTAGGGTTTTACGCATCCTCGCGGCCCGAACCTGGATAAACGAACCGTGTGCTATCTGTTTGATCTGCTCTTCTCTCAACCCCGCGCCCCGCTAACCATAGTAGGGATTCTTGTGATCCCATAGGTGTCGTCCCAATACACCGACATCTTTGGTGCGCCAGGTAGGGGCATGCAGTTGTGAGAATCGGCTTTAGCAGTTTGTTCGACGCTTCTTCATCATCATGGCACCCAAGAAGAAGACGACGGTGGCGGTTGGTCAGTCGGAGGCCGGACAGCCCGTCCCGACGCGGGCGAGCAGCGGACCGGTCGCGGAAAGGACCCGGGGCGCTGCTCGCGAACTCCAACACCGTCCCAGCAGCCGAAGTGTGGGAGGTGGCGATGTTTATGTGCCTGGTAATGGGCCACACACCGCCAAATCCAAACACGGAGCCAGGCCCTCCGCGGGTGGCGCGGGGCCTTCCAGGATCGCTGCCGCATCACCCGAAGGCGACGCGAGGCCCTCCAGGACTCCCACGCCGGCGCGAACAGCGCGCTCCTCCCAAGCAGCGCGCGACGAACGGCGTTATCACGCCGAAGATCCCGGGCGTCGCCACGAGAAGAGCCCCGAGCGCCACTCCCGAGACGTAGAAGACATGCCCGCCCGCCGAAGCGCTGGTGGAAATGGCATGCGACCGCGGGATCATGATGGAGCTCCTCCTGACATGGTCAGGGGTCAAAGCGCGTCGCGGTCCGTGTAGGTTTCGCTACCGCTAACCCCAGCCGAAGCCCTGGCGCGCGCTCAGTTTCTCCTCGACTTTCCTCCCGTTCCTGGGAAACTCGACGAATGGAGAGCCACCATCCAAAGCCTCATCGCGGTCGCCAACAAAGATGAACCAAGTCCAGCGAGGGCCCCGGGTCGATGCTCCGATGGGGTCCTACGCACCGGTGGCGGGAGGACCGGCAGCACCGCGGCCACTGTGCATTCGCCTCCTCCTCGCCCGGTACCGCGTGTGTCGACTCGTCAGGACATAGTGGGTGACGACATCTCCATAGCATCGTCCGACCCATGGACCCACGGTGACCAGCGTCAAGTTCTTCACGAGCGAGCTCATGAAGACGCCCGAACCACCATCGAGTGCCGGCGCGAAGCGCGCCACCAGTCAGACAGGCGAGCATGGCCTGCTGAGAACCGCCCAGCACCGGAGATCCCTGGAGGTCTACCTTACGAGGTAGGATGTCCAGCTTTTACCCGTGAGCTGCGGTAGTTCCGGTGGCCCACTCACCGCACCTTCAAGCCTGACGTTGGTGAGAAGTACAATGGCAAGACCAACCCGTCAGAGTTCCTCAGCATCTACACCATCACGATGCAAGCTTCCCGAGCCCGCGACGATAAGGTGCTTGCGAATTACTTTCCGTTGGATCTTAAACCCAACGCCATGTCGTGGTTGATGCACTTGCCGGTAAACTCTATTTCCTCCTGGTCGGATTTGTGGCATGAGTTTGTTGGCGCCTTTACTGGAGGTCACCAAGCCCATGGCCAAGCAAGTGACCTGCATGTCATTCCCCAGAAGGGAGGTGAGAGTCTGCGCAAGTATATACAGAGGTTCAGCCGGGTACAGTACAATACCCCTGACGTTCACCCTACCGCCATCATCAATGCATTCCATCAGAACGTGCGTAACCGCAAGATGCGTGAGGAACTGGCAATGACCAAGGTGAAAGATGTGGTGGAACTCTATGTTCTTGCCGACAGATGTGCCCGGGCTGAAGAAGGAAGGAAGTACCCCGGCGAAGATGCCGGCGTGGAAACCGACTCTTCAGATGAGGATACTGCCGGCCCGGCGAAGAAAGGTCGGCGCCGCAATAGGAAGCGCAAGGGTAAAGCCGTGCTTGCCGTCGAGAGATCTGATGACGCCGGCTCCGCCAAGAAAACCAAGGCAGATGACCCCGGCAAGGAAATTGCCGGGTGTGTCGCTTGCCGGGCCTTGGCGGCTGCCGAGAAGCCAGGAAACTCTGACAAGCAATACTGCAAGATCCATCGCACCAAAGGCCATGATCTCCAGAACTGCCGACAGGTTGAGCTCCTTGCTGAGAATCAGAGGACTGAATATGAGAGGCGGGACCAGGAGAAGGGCCAGGACGGTGCTGAGAAGTCCGGCAAGAAGCGTGACGGCCAAGCAGGCCGTCGCGGCAAGGATAAACAGCAGGAGAGGCCCGCCCGGGGTCGTGACAGAAAGTCAGAAGACGACGATCACGAAGAGGACGACGAGTCCGGCGACCGAGATTTTCAGAAAGCCATGGAGGCCATGTGCGTCGACGGCGGTGCCTCGCTGCATACTTCTCACCGCTAGCTTAAACAGTGGGCGCGTGAGATTACAGCGGCGGAGCCATCGTCTGGTGCCCAAAAGCCGCTGAAATGGTCCAACACGCCTATCATTTTTTACGCTGAGGATCACCCTGATCGCACTATGCAGTCGGGTGCTTGCCATTGTTGGCGAGGACGGTCTGAACTTAATCTCGCCTACCGTGATCGAGAAGCTGCAGATTCCCGACGGAGACCTCGAAGAGACGGGCACATTTCAGGGGGTCAACCCGGGAAGAAGTCAACCGAAGGGGAAGGTCACGCTGCCCGTGACTTTTGGAAGTGGTCTGAACTACAGGATAGAAAGGATCGTGTTCGATGTTGGCATGATCCCCTTACCTTACAACGGGATCCTTGGCCGCCCAGTGCTGGCCAAGTTCATGGCAGTGTCACACTATGCCTACAACACCCTGAAGATGCCAGGGCCTGTGACGATCATCACCATCCCATCTGATAAGAAAGATGCGCTGATTTGCGCTGACCAGCTATACCAACAAGCAGTTGCAGCAGCTGCCGCCACTAGGGCACTTGCTCCTGCCACCGGAGCGCAGGGCGGGAAGAAGAAGAGGAAGACCGGTGAGACCTCGGACACCCACTCCGGCAAGCGCACCTCTTCGGAGTGTTGTGCTCCCGTCGAGGATGTGCCAGAGAGCTCCACCGGCAAGAAGAAGATCGGTGAGACCTCGGACACCCACTCTGGCAAGCGCACCTCTTCGGAGTGTCGTGCTTCCGTCGAGGACGTGTCAGAAAGCTCCACCGGCAGAAACAAGAAGTCCAGGGCCACACCGCCGGGAACCAAGAAGGTTTCTGTCAAGGAGGACGGCACAGGAGGGGCTTTCACCATAAGCTCCACCCTTGACGAAAAATAGGAAGACGCGCTCATCACCTTCCTGCGGGCAAATGTCGATGTGTTTGCATGGCAAGCATCCGACATCCCCGGTGTTCCCAGGGAGGTGATTGAGCACCATCTTGTTGTCTGTCCTCACGCGCGGCCCGTCAAGCAGAAGGTCAGGAAGCAAGCTTTGGAATGAGAAGAATTCATCACAGAGGAGATCCGAAAACTGGAAGCAGCGGGTTTGGTAAGAGGGGTGCTCCATCCAACATGGTTAGCCAATCCAGTGGTAGTGCGCAAGGCAAATGGGAAGTGGAGGATGTGTATCGATTACACAGATATCAATAAGGCTTGTCCTAAAGACCCGTTCCCATTGCCGCGCATCGACCAGATTGTTGACTCCACGGCTGGGTGTGATCTGCTGTCATTCCTCGATGCCTACTCCGGCTACCATCAGATCTTCATGACAAGAGAAGATGAATAGAAGACAACATTCATCACCCCATGTGGTACGTATTGTTTCGTATGAATGCCTTTCGGGTTGAAGAGTGCTGGCTCAACGTTTGCAAGGGCAGTCCAGATTGGTTTTGAACCCCAGCTCCATAGAAATATGGAGGCTTATATGGATGATATAGTGGTCAATACCAAGAACAGGGCAACCCTTATACCGGATTTACAAGAAACATTTGCAAACCTACGCAAGATCAATCTCAAGTTGAACCCTGAGAAGTGCATCTTTGGCGTCCCGTCCGGCAAGCTTCTCGGGTTCTTTGTGTCACAGCATGGGATAGAGGCCAATCCGGACAAGATCAAAGCTATAGAACAGATTGAAACACCCAAGCGGGTCAAGGATGTGCGTCGGCTTGCTGGCTGCGTTGCGGCCATGAGCAGATTCATTTCCAAGTCTGCCGAGCGTGCACTTCCCTTTTTCAAGGTTTTGAAAAAGGCGGGCCCAATGGTGTGGACGCCAGAAGCCGAAGCAGCATTGCATGATTTGAAGAGGTATCTTTCCTCCACGCCAGTACTAGTTGCGCCTAGGCCACAAGAACCGTTGCTGCTATACCTGGCGGCAACGAACCAGGTGGTCAGCGCCGCACTAGTGGAACAGAGAGAAATTGATGACGAGGTAATAGCAAGGACAGAGCCTGATGCCGTTGGTGCAGAGACGACACGGCCGGTCGGAGTGCCGCCGAGGAATAAAATGATGCAGCACCCGGTCTACTTTGTTAGCTCCCTCTTGCATGGGGCTAGATCAAGGTACTCTGGTGTGTAGAAATTGCTCTTCGGCCTTCTTATGGCCTCGAGGAAGCTGCGTCACTACTTCCAGGCGTACGAGATCACTGTCGTCACTCGCCTCCCTCTGCAACGGATATTGCACAGTCCAGATGCAACGGGAAGAATTGTGGAGTGGGCACTGGAGCTGTCCAGCTTTGGCCTCAAGTTTGAAAGTACCTCGATGATTCAAAGCCGAGTCCTAGCAGAGTTCGTTGCAGAATGGACGGCGACGCCTGATGAAGAAGTCCAGGAAACTGCTCTCCCCGGCAAAGAGGCGAGTTGCGACTGGATCATGTACTTTGATGGAGCTTTCTCTTTACAGGGCGCCGGGACTGGCGTACTGCTGGTCGCGCCCACTGGAGAGCACCTCAAGTACGTGGTCCATATGCACTTCCCCAGGGAGGTATCAACGAACAACACTGCTGAGTATGAGGGGCTGCTTGCTGGTCTTAGGATCGCGGCAGACCTCGGAATCAAGAACTCATTGTCAGGGGCGATTCGCAGCTTGTCGTCAAACAAGTCAACAAATATTACCAGAGCCCGTTGATGAAGGCTTACGTCGATGAAGTGAGAAAGCTGGAAGAGTGCTTTGATGGTATACAGGCGGAGCACGTTCCCCGAGCGGAGAACGACATCGCCGATTACCTGTCAAAGCGCGCTGCCCTCAAGTTACTTGTGGAACTAGGTACCTTTGTGCTTCAGCTTTCTTAGCCATCCGTTGATCCATCAACAGAGCAAAACAAGAGGAGGAAATCAGGGCCCGGCAAGTACATTCCCGCCGAGCTCCCCGGAGCCTCCGGCAAGGATGTTGCCGAGGACACTGAGCCCGCCATGGGACGGCTAGCTCTGGCGGAGCGTCAAGCTCTCGCCGTCGAGACAGTCGCTCCTATAGCGGAGGAAATGCCTTTAGTCCTCGCCGTCGAGCCCGAGGCTCCAGCGTGGGCACAGCATACCGTCTGATTCCTCCAAACTGGGGAGCTTCCTGAGGAGCAGGAAGAAGCGGAAAAAGTAGCATGTCGATCTGCTATGTACCAGTTCGTCGATGACGTCCTGTACAGAAAGAGACCGAACGGCGTGAAATTGAAGTGTATCCCTCGAGAGGAAGGACTGGGGCTGTTGGCAGAGATACATGGAGGCATATGTGGATCCCACATAGGGTCAAGAGCCCTTGCCGGCAAGGCATTTCGGCAAGGCTTCTTCTGGCCCACTGCCCTCCAGTATGCGACGACACTGGTCACCAGGTGTGAAGCGTGTCAGTTCCATTCAAAGAAACTTCATCAACCAGCTCAAGCCCTTCAAACCATTCCTCTCTCCTGGCCCTTCTCGGTCTGGGGGCTCGACATACTGGGCCCTTTCCCCTATGTTGTCGGGGGCTTTGAGTACTTGTACGTCGCAATCGACAAGTTCACAAAGTGGCCAGAGGTGGAGGCAGTGAGGAAGGTCCCAGCTCAGTCAGCCGTCAAATTCTTCAAGGGACTAGTATGCCGTTTTGGTGTACCCAACAGGGTCATCACCGACAACGGCACACAGTTCACAAGCCGCACCTTCATGCAATATACCCAAGACCTCGGCAGCAAAGTCTGTTTCGCTTCCGTTGCTCACCCACGAAGCAATGGTCAAGCTGAAAGGGCAAACGCTGAAGTACTGCGAGGCTTAAGGACAAAGACCTTTGACAGGCTTCACAAGAGTGGAAGGCGCTGGATTGATGAGTTGCCGATGGTTCTTTGGTCAATCAAAACGACACCAAAGCGAGCCACCGACCAGACACCCTTTGCCCTAGTATACGGGGCAGAAGTAGTTCTCCCCACTGAATTCATATACGTGTCACCTCGAGTGCTCGCTTATGATGAGCTTGAGCAAGAGCAACTGCGCCAAGACGACGCAACGCTCCTTGAGGAAGATCGTCTTCGGGCGGCTGTGAGAGCAGCACGCTACCAGAAAGCCTTGCGCTGCTACCATAGCCACAAGGTCAGTGCCCGAAGCTTTGAGGAAGGCGACCTTGTTCTTCGGCGCGTTCAATTGGCCAAGAATACCAACAAGTTGACGCCGAAGTGGGAAGGCCCTTATCGGGTAATACGAGTCACCAGGCCTGGCGCAGTCCACCTGGAGATCGAAAATGCCATTCCGGTGAGCAACTCCTGGAACATTGAGCATCTTCGCAAGTTTTACCCATAAGGCGCGGCTTGCCGGCCCCCCGGCAAGCCACCTTTTGTAAAAGCCTTGCTGGCAAGGCATGTAACCCTTTGTACAAAGATAGGCGCAGACCCTGAGCATAAATAAATGAAGCACTGGCGCCCTAAGCTATAGCATGCATGCTAGGTCGAGTCTCGTCCTTGGTTAGGGTTGATAGTGCTTATCGGCGGCTAACCCCTAGCTTAGAGGTCGAGTTTGCATCCCTTTGTCTTTCTTTTATCTCCTTTGGTTCACAGGACACATAGGTATACTTGCCGAAACCACTTGGGGAGAAAAAAGGAACAGGCCAGCATCAAGGCCCCAGTAAGCCAGTGTTGCCGGGGGCTGCAAGAGCAAAGATTTACCCACGGCAAACCAGGGTTGCTGGGGGCTGCATCTTCAGATAAGTTCTTCACCCCTCATCATGCATTCTATTATGGACTGAGGTATGTGAAACCTCATTTTTTTTCCTTAAACTACCATGCTCCCATAACTCTAGGCCCTAGGGCTCGTTCCTGGGACCAAGTTGGGCCGTAGTCGCGGCAGCCAAAGGATAAAACAAGGAGCCTAAACCTGCCTCATCCCTGCCTCCGCCAAAGGTGTGAGAAAGGTAGAGCGAAGTGGGGAGACGGCAAGGCCTGTTGCCGGGCGAGAAAATGTTTATCTTCGAGATATCATGGATTTATTCTCTGTTGTGGGTTCTACCTACGAACAAGTGACCCGGCAAACATCCCTTTTTCATTAAAAACATTCCACTCAGGTATAGTCCATAGGGAATGAAAAACATGAACATGGGGATTACAAGTTTTAAATTTAACAGATGCCCGAAGGCTTACAAACTAAAAAGAGATAAGATGCCTGTAATCCCTTTCTTGTCCCTCTCCTGAGGAGGCAGGTCAAGGAGGCGAGAAGGGCAAAAGGAGCGCCCATGCGAGCTACGGGTGGCAGAAGACACCGAGAGCACGTCTTGGTGGCCGCCCAAAGGCTGGATGGTGATGGCGGCGCCGGAAGCAGAACTCGAAGACGAGGCGGCAGGACGTCGGTACGCGTCGAAGGCGTCGGTGCCCGCGTACTCCGACATGACGGCCTTGCCGCCCGCCCTCTTCCTCTTCCGCAGCCTCCCAACGCCAGCCGCCAAGGGGACGGCCCCGAGAAGTTCAAGGAGCCGGCGACACGGATGATGGGGTCGCCGGTGCAACAAGGAGCGGCGCCCGACACCTAGTCGGACCCGTCATCCTGCCGCCTACCGCCCTCGTCGTCGCTGCCGCTGTCCTCCTCGTCACTCTCGCTCGAGGAGGAATCTTCGTCATCAGAAGAGCTCTCCATGCAGCACCTTGCACGAGTCCCGAAGTGCCCGAAGACCTTGACGAAGAGAAGGCCACCCTCCATCAACTTAAAATGGAGAGTTAGCCCATCCGTCAAGCTGTGGATACGAGCAAACTTCTTCCATCCCTGACGAAGATACATCACATGAGGAGCAGGGAAGTCGACGCGGACCCGCATGCCACAGATCCCGCAGCCCCTCATGTGCAGCCGCAATGGCTCCGGCGGATCCAGCTAAATTTCCCGCGCAAATGGAGTCGGGAGACGAAGGCGACGGCGCTGTGGCCGGCGCAACCTGACGAAGAACTCGCAAGGGTCATCCCCAACATGGCCCTCCATTGGAGGAGGAGCTGCTGGCGGGGCCAAGACCGGCGGGCCACCCCGTCCTCCTCTTCCCCGAGCGCCCCGGCCTCGCCCACGGCCTCGCCCCCTCCCCCTTCCCATCGTGGCCGGCTCTGCCACCGCAGGCGCAGGAGAAGGAGGGACGCGTTGTCGAGCGGCGACCCTCGCCGCCACCGTTGAAGGGCCGGGATTTCCTCTCTCCATGACGAATGGAAGAGAGGAGCAGAAGCTGAAGGAGGAAGAAGATGGAAGAATGCGGGGCGCCGTCCCTCCCCTCCCGCTCTTTATAAAGGAACGGGGTTGGGGCTCGACCGCCCCGCTCGGCCAACCAAGACACGGAAGGCGCAGGGAGTCAGGACCGACCCACCGCCCCAACCAGCGACGGCCCGGTTTCCCGCCTCCACCGTTTGCCACCCCAAGCGCATGGGAGACACGTGGCAGACGTGCAAAACTGAGGGGACGGGTGAGGCAACCTCTCCCCACCCCGTGATCGTGGGGAGTGGACGCCTTGAGGACCGCGCCTCGGCCCCATTCAGTAAATGGGTCGCGCCTCCACACCTCCCCCCGTTTATGGGGAAGGCGCGAAGCCGCCTCT
The DNA here is from genome assembly GCA_902687465.1 of Secale cereale. Lineage (NCBI taxonomy): Eukaryota > Viridiplantae > Streptophyta > Magnoliopsida > Poales > Poaceae > Secale > Secale cereale. The sequence goes on along the minus strand of LR738712.1, from coordinate 435,743,027 downwards.
TTACTACGATGTGACGCATGCCTGCGGGAACCGCCCCACGCATGCCGCCCACATCACACACACCCCTCCACACCGCGCCACGCGCGCGGATCGTGGGAGGCGCAGCGTGCGGAAAATCTTACCGCGGTAAAAACCGTCCCGCCTGCCCGCGCACCGTTCCGGGCCTAGCCCAACAACGCGTCTCGCATATGTGTGGTCCAGGCCTGGGGGCTCCTGTCGGTGTACAAAAAGGGGGTACACTTTTTGTACCCCTATGACTGTGCACGGGCAGTCTGAGCCACGGGCACCGCCGCACCAAGCAAGGCCAGGGAGGTAAGCCAGGGTAAGACTGAAGCCCAAAGCCAAGACCACAAAGATCAAAGGGACGAAGCGGGTTCCCCCGGCAAGATCCTTGTCGGGAGCCAGTTTTATCAGCCCCGACAAGATCCTTGCCGGGGCCGGATTTAGCAGCCCCGGCAAGACCCTTGCCCCAGCAACTCGCCCCACACCTACGAAGCGGATCACCCTTGAGTCCACTACCCCCACGGGGCAAGGATTCGGGAGACATCCCCATAGTGGCATGTAGATCTTTGTGAAGACATTCAAGACCAGATACGCACTAAGAAGACGACGACCCTTGGCGGGATCCCAGCCATGGAAGACCACAAGACCTCCGGCAAGCACCTTGCCAGGGATGGCAGCAGGCGCCGCGGCAAGACCCTTGCCAGGGCCCCGGCAAGGCCCTTGCCGAGGACATCCGCGGGGCCACCATCAGGCACGCGCCGACTAAACTTCCACCGCCTTATGCAGCTGCCGACCCAACCAGCTAGGCAGGCACCTGCGTGGCGGCATGCAGATCTTCATGAAGACCCACCATTGCGCCACCTCAGCTGCCTGCCTGCCTACATGGCATCTTAGGCATCGCTGGCCAGGGCGCGTGTCGACACAAGAAGGAGCGGCGACGGACAAGACAGATCTCTCCCCCGTCCCCGATAAAGCAAGGACACCTCAGCAAGACGCATTAAATGCGCCTTGTCATGTAATGCGAGGGATAAACTCGCATCACTGTACCCTTTCCACCTCCTGTGTGCCACTGTGGCAACCCCTTTTTCTATAAAAGGAGGCCTGAGGCGACCAGGAGGAGGATTCGGCCTTTTGGAGCTCCTCACGCCCCATAGCTAGCTGAAGAACACAGATATACAATCCACCAAAGCAGGAGTAGGGTTTTACGCATCCTCGCGGCCCGAACCTGGATAAACGAACCGTGTGCTATCTATTTGATCCGCTCTTCTCTCAACCCCGCGCCACGCTAACCATAGTAGGGATTCTTGTGATCCCATAGGTGTCGTCCGAATACACCGACATTCGGCCTTTCTTTTCTTTTTCTTTATTTTCTCACACGGGACAATGCTCTAATAATGATGATCATCACACTTCTATTTATTTACAACTCAAGGATTACAACTCGATACTACAACAAAATATGACTCTATATGAGTGCCTCTGGCGGTGTACCGGGATGGCAATGAATCAAGAGTGACATGTATGAAAAAATATGCATGGTGGCCTTGCCACAAATACGATGTTAACTACATGATCATGCAAGGCAATAGGACAATGATGAAGCGTGTCATAATAAATGGAACGATGGAAAGTTGCATACCAATATATCTCGGAATGGCTATGGAAATGCCATAATAGGTAGGTATGGTGGCTATTTTGAGGAAGGTATATGGTGCGTGTATGGTACCGGTGAAGGTTGCGCGGCACTAGAGAGGCTAGCAATGGCGGAAGGGTGAGAGTGCGTATAATCCATGGACTCAACATTAGTCATAAAGAACCCACATACTTATTGCAAAAATCTACAAGTCATCAAAACCAATCACTACACGCATGCTCCTAGGGGAAGAGTTGGTAGGAGTTAACCATCGCACGATCCCGACCTCCACACAAAGGAAGACAATCAAAGAAATACCTCATGCTTGAAATTTGTTGCACAACAGTTACCATACGTGCATGCTACGGGACTTGCAAACCTCAACACAAGTATTTCTCAAATTCACAATTACTCTACTAACATGACTCCTTTATCACCATCCTCATATCTCAAAACAATCATCAAGCATCAAACTTCTCATAGTATTCAACACACTTTATATGAAAGTTTTTATTATATACCTCTTGGATGCCCATCATATTAGGACTAAAGTCATAACCTTCTATGTGTAGGGACTTTGTGAGCAAACAATTTATGGGAGCAAGAATCAACTAGCATAGGAAGGGAAAACGAGCATAACTTCAAGAATTTAAGCACATAGAGAGGAAAGTTGATATTATTGCAACTCCTACAAGCATATATTCCTCCCTCGTAATAATTTTTAGTAGCATCATGAACGAATTCAACAATATAACCATCACATAAAGCATTCTTTTCATGATCCCCAAGCATATAAATTTTATTACTCTCCACATAAGCGAAATTCTTCGCATGAATAGTAGTGGGAGAAAACTCAACAAAATATTTATCATGTGAGGCATAATCCAATTGAAAACTAAAATCATGATGACAAGTTTGATGGTTATCATTATTCTTAATAGCATACAAGTCATCACAATAATCATCATAAATAGCAACTTCGTCCTCATAATCAATTGGAACCTCTTCCGAAATAGTGGATTCATCACTAAATAAAGTCATGACCTCTCCAAATCCACTTTCATAAATATTACAATCATCATAAATAGGATGCATGCTATCATCATAATAAATTTGCACATAAAAACTTGGGGGGCTAAAAATATCATCTTCATTAAACATAGCATCCCCAAGCTTGTGGCTTCGCATATCATTAGCATCATGGATATTCAAAGAATTCACAACATTGCAATCATGCTCATCATTCAAGTATTTAGTGCCAAACATTTTAATGCATTCTTCTTCTAGTACTTGGGCACAATTTTTCTTTCCATCATTTTCACGAAAGATATTAAAAAGATCAAGCATATGAGGCAACCTCATTCCATTTTTTATTTTCTTTTATAACCTAAATTAGTGATAAAACAAGAAACCAAAAGGTTCAATTGCAAGATCGAAAGATATACCTTCAAGCACTCACCTCCTCGGCAACAACGCCAGAAAAGAGCTTCGTTGACGGGATGTGAGTGCCACTTACCTAGCCTCCCCGACAACGATGCCAGAAAAGAGCTTGATGTCTACTACACAACCTTCTTCTTGTAGATGTTATTGGGCCTCCAAGTGCAGAGGTTTGTAGGACAGTAGCAAATTTCCCTCAAGTGGATGACCTAAGGCTTATCTATCCGTGGGAGGCGTAGGATGAAGATGGTCTTTCTCAAACAACCCTGCAACCAAATAACAAAGAGTCACTTGTGTCCCCAACACACCCAATAAAATAGTGAATTGTACAGGTTCACTAGTTAGCCGAAGAGATGGTGATACAAGTACAGTATGGATGGCAGATATAGGTTTTTTTAATCTGAAAATATAAAAACAGCAAGGTAACTAATGATAAAAGTGAGCACAAACGATATTTCAATGCTTCGAAACAAGGCCTAGGGTTCATACTTTCACTAGTGCAAGTTCTCTCAACAATAATAGCATAACTGGATCATATAACTATCCCTCAACATGCAACAAAGAGTCACTCCAAATTCACTAATAGCAGAGAACAAACGAAGAGATTATTCTAGGGTACGAAACCACCTCAAAGTTATTCTTTCTCATCGATCTATTCAAGAGTCTGTAGTAAAATAACACAAAGCTATTCTTTCCATTCGATCTATCCTAGAGTTCGTACTAGAACAACACCTTAAGACACACATCAACCAAAACCCTAATGTCACCTAGATACTCCATTGTCACCTCAAGTATCAATGGACATGATTATACGATATGCATCACACAATCTCAGATTCATCTATTCAACCAACACAAAGAGCTTCAAAGAGTGCCCCAAAGTTTCTACCGGAGAGTCAAGACAAAACGTGTGCCACCCCTTATGCATAAGTTCACAAGGTCACTGAACCCGCAAGTTGATCACCAAAACATACATCAAGTAGATCACGTGAATATCCCATTGTCACCACAGATAAGAACATGCAAGACATACATCAAGTGTTCTCAAATCCTTAAAGACTCAATACGATAAAATAACTTCAAAGGGAAAACTCAATTCATCACAAGAGAGTAGAGGGGGATGATGAAGATGGCCACCGGTGATGGATCCTCCCTCCGACAGGGTGCCGGAACAGGGTCCCGATTGGTTTTTGGTGGCTACAGAGGCTTGCGGCGGCGGAACTCCCGATCTAGGTTTCTTTTTGGGGGTTTCTGTATTTATAGGAATTTTTGGCGTCGGTCTCACGTCAGGGGGGGGGGGTCTCCGAGTCGTCCGCGAGATAGGGGGCGCGCGCAGGGGGGTAGGGCGCGCCCTCCACCCTCGTGGGCGGCTCATGACTCTTCTGGCCCAACTCTTTTATTCAGGGGGGCTTTTTTTGGTCCATAAAAAATCATCAAAAAATGGCACGTCAATTGGACTCTGTTTGGTATTCCTTTTCTGGAAAACTCAAAAACAAGTAAAAATAAAAAACTGGCACGGGGCTCTAGGTTAATAGGTTGGTCCCAAAAATCATATAAATAGCATATAAATGCATATAAAACATCCAAAACAGATAATATAATAGCATGCAACAATCAAAAATTATAGATACGTTGGAGACGTATCAAGCATCCCCAAGCTTAATTCCTGCTCGTCCTCGAGTAGGTAAATGATAAAAACAGAATTTTCGATGTGGCATGCTGCCTAACATAATTATCAATGTAATTTTCTTTATTGTGGCATGAATGTTTAGATCCGAAAGATTCAAGACAAAAGTTTAATATTGACGTAAAAATAATAATACTTCAAGCATACTAACAAAGTAATCATGTCTTCTCAAAATAACATGGCCCAAGAAAGTTCATGCCTACAAAATCATATAGTTTGGCTATGATCCATCTTCGTCACACAAAATATTCAAATCATGCACAACCCCGGTTTCAGCCAAGCAATTGTTTCATACTTTAGTATTCCCAAACCTTTTCAACTTTCACGCAATACATGAGCGTGAGCCGTGGATATAGCACTATAGGTGGAATAGAGTGGTGGTTGTGGAGAAGACAAAAAGGAGGAAGATTGTCTCACATCAACTGGGCGTATTAATGGGCGATGGAGATGCCCATCAACAGATATCAATGTGAGTGAGTAGGGATTGCCATGCAACATATGCAGTAGAGCTATAAATGTATGAAAGCTCAACAAAAGAAACTAAGTGGGTGTGCATCCAACTTGCTTGCTCACGAAGACCTAGGGCATTTGAGAAAGCCCATCGTTGGAATATACAAGCCAAGTTCTATAATGAAAATTCCCACTAGTATATGAAAGTGATAAAACAAGAGACTCTCTATCATGAAGATCATGGTGCTACTTTGAAGCACAAGTGTGGAAAAAGGATAGTAGTATTGTCCCTTCTCTCATTTTTTTGGAGACTCCACTTTTTTTTGCAGACTCTTTCTCTTTTTTTATTTGACCTTTTTTATTTGGACTTTTTTTCTTTTTTTCCTCACACGGGACAATGCTCTAATAATCATGATCATCATACTTCTATTTATTTACAACTCAAGGATTACAACTCGACACTAGAATAAAATATGACTCTATATGAGTGCCTCCGACGATGTACCGGGATGGCAATGAATCAAGAGTGACATGTATGAAAAATTATGCATGGTGGCCTTGCCACAAATACGATGTCAACTACATGATCATGCAAGGCAATATGACAATGATGAATCGTGTCATAATAAACGGAACGGTGGAAAGTTGCTTGGCAATATATCTCGGAATGGCTATGGAAATGCCATAATAGGTAGGTATGGTGGCTGTTTTGAGGAAGGTATATGGTGGGTATATGGTACTAGCGAAAGTTGCGCGGCACTAGAGAGGCTAGCAACGGTGGAAGGGTGAGAGTGCGTATAATCCATGGAATCAACATTAGTCATAAAGAACTCACATACTTATTGCAAAAATCTACAAGTCATCAAAACCAAGCACTACACGCATGCTCCTAGGGTAAGGGTTGGTAGGAGTTAACCATCCCGCTATCCCGACCTCCACACAAAGGAAGACAATCAAAGAAATACCTTATGCTTCAAATTTGTTGCACAACGTTTACCATACGTGCATGCTATGGGACTTGCAAACCTCAACACAAGTATTTATCAAATTCAAAATTGCTCTACTAGCATGACTCTAATATCACCATCCTCATATCTCAAAACAATCATCAAGCATCAAACTTCTCATAGTATTCAATGCACTTTATATGAATGTTTCTATTATATCCCACTTGGATGCCCATCATATTAGGACTAGATTCATAACCAAAGAAAATTACCATGCTAAGAATCCCAAAATAATATAAGTGAAGCATGAGAGTTCATCTATTTCTTCAAAATAAAACCACCGTCGTGCTCTAAAAAGATATAAGTGAAGCACTAGAGCAAATGACAAACTACTCCGAAAGATATAAGTGAAGATCAGTGAGTAGTCCAATAATTATGTAACTATGTGAAGACTCTCTAACATTTAAGAATTTCAGATGTTGGGATATTATTCAAACAGCAAGCAAAACAAATAAAACAAAATGATGCTCCAAGCAAAACACATATCATGTGGTGAATAAAAATATAGCATCAAGTAAAGTTACCGATGAACGAAGACGAAAGAGGGGATGCCTTCCGGGGCATCCCCAAGCTTAGGCTCTTGGTTGTCCTCGAATATTACCTTGGGGTGCCTTGGGCATCACCAAGCTTAGGCTATTTCCACTCTTTATTCCATAGTCCATCGAATCTTTACACAAAACTTGAAAACTTCACAACACAAAACTCAACAGAAAACTTGTAAGCTCCGTTGGTATAAGAAAATAAAACCACCACTTAGGTACTATTGTGAAATCATTCTAAATTCATATTAATGTAATATATATTGTATTACAACTTCTGTATGGTTCATACCCTCCGATACTACTCATAGATTCATCAATATAAGCAAACAAGACATAGAAAACAGAATCTGTCAAAAATGGAACAGTCTATAGCAATCTGTAACTTTCGAATACTTATGTAACTTTAAAAGTTATTTAATAAATTGGTGGATGTGAGGAATTTGTCTATTAATCTTCTGCAAAAAGAATCAACTCAAAATAACTCTTCTCTAGAATATGGCAGCTAATCTCGTGAGCATAAAGTTTCTGTTTTTTACAGCAAGATCACATTAACTTCCACCCAAGTCTTCCCAAAGATTCTCCTTGGCACTTTACTAAAACAAAAGCTATAAAACATGATTACTATACTATCTTAATCATGTGGACACACAAAAACAGTAAGGGTAAATATTGGGTTGTCTCCCAACAAGCGCTTTTTTTTAATGTCTTTTTAGCTAGGCATAATGATTTCAATGATGCTCACATAAAAGATAAGAATTGAAACATAAAGAAAGCATCATGAAGAATATGATTAACACATTTAAGTCTAACCTACCTCCTATGCATAGGGACTTTGTGAGCAAACAATTTATGGGAGCAAGAATCAACTAGCATAGGAAGGGAAAACGAGCATAACTTCAAGATTTTAAGCACATAGAGAGGAAACTTGATATTATTGCAGCTCCTACAAGCATATATTCCTCCCTCGTAATAATTTTCAGTAGCATCATGAATGAATTCAACAATATAACCATCACATAAAGCATTCTTTTCATGATTCCCAAGCATATAAATTTTATTACTCTCCACATAAGCGAATTTCTTCTCATGAATAGTAGTGGGAGCAAACTCAACAAAATAATTATCATGTGAGGCATAATCCAATTGAAAACTAAAATCATGATGACAAGTTTGATGGTTATCATTATTCTTAATAGCATACAAGTCATCACAATAATCATCATAATCAATTGGAACCTCTTCCGAAATAGTGGATTCATCACTAAATAAAGTCATGACCTCTCCAAATCGACTCTCATAAATATTGCTATCATCATAAATAGGAGGCATGCTATCATCATAATAAATTTGCACATAGAAACTAGGGGGACTAAAAATATCATCTTCATTAAACATAGCATCCCCAAGCTTGTGGCTTTGCATATCATTAGCATCATGGATCTTCAAAGAATTCACAACATTGCAATCATGCTCATCATTCAAGTATTTAGTGCCAAACATCTTAATGCATTCTTCTTCTAGTACTTGGGCATAATTTTCCTTTCCATCATTTTCACGAAAGATATTAAAAAGATCAAGCATATGGGGCAACCTCAATTCCATTTTTTGTTTTCTTTTATAAACTAAACTAGTGATAAAACAAGAAACCAAAAGATTCAACTGCAAAATCTAAAGATATAACTTCAAGCACTCACCTCCCCGGCAACGGCGCCAGAAAAGAGCTTCGTTGACGAGATGTGAGTGTCGCTTACCTAGCCTCCCCGGCAACGGCGCAAGAAAAGAGCTTGATGTCTACTACACAACCTTCTTCTTGTAGACGTTGTTGGGCCTCCAAGTGCAGAGGTTTGTAGGACAGTAGCAAATTTCCCTCAAGTGGCTGACCTAAGGTTTATCCATCCGTGGGAGGCGTAGGATGAAGATGGTCTCTCTCAAACAACCCTGCAACCAAATAACAAAGATTCTCTTGTGTCCCCAACACACCCAATACAATAGTAAATTGTATAGGTGCACTAGTACGGTGAAGAGATGGTGATACAAGTGCAATATGGATGGTAGATATAGGTTTTTGTAATCTGAAAATATAAAAACAACAAGGTAACTAATGATAAAAGTGAGCACAAACGGTATTACAATGCTTCAAAACAAGGCCTAGGGTTCACACTTTCACTAGTGCAAGTTCTCTCAACAATAATAACATAACTGGATCATATAACTATCCCTCAACATGCAATAAAGAGTCACTCCAAAGTCACTAATAGCGGAGAACAACGAAGAGATTATTGTAGGGTATGAAACCACCTCAAAGTTATTCTTTCTGATCGAGCTATTGAAGAGTCCGTAGTAAAATAATAAGAAGCTATTATTTTCGTTCGATCTATCCTAGAGTTCGTACTAGAATAACACCTTAAGACACACATCAACCAAAACCCTAATGTCACCTAGATACTCCATTGTCACCTCAAGTATCCGTGGGCATGATTATATGATATGCATCACACAATCTCTGATTCATCTATTTAACCAACACAAAGAACTTCGAAGAGTGCCCCAAAGTTTCTACCATATAGTCAAGACAAAAACGTGTGCCAACCCCTATGCATAAGTTCACAAGGTCACTGAACCCGCAAGTTGATCACCAAAACATACATTAAGTAGATCACGTGAATATCCCATTGTCACCACAGATAAGCACATGCAAGACATACATCAAGTGTTCTCAAATCCTTAAAGACTCAATCCGATAAGATAACTTCAAAGGGAAAAATCAATCCATTACAAGAGGGTAGAGGGGGAGAAACATCATAAGATCCAACTATAATAGCAAAGCTTGCGACACATCAAGATCGTGCCATATCAAGAACACAAGAGAGAGAGAGAGAGAGAGAGAGAGAGAGAGAGAGAGATCAAACACATAGCTACTGGTACATACCCTCAGCCCCAAGGGTGAATTACTCCCTCCTCATCATGGAGAGTGCCCGGAGATGAAGATCGCCACCGGTGATGGATCCCCCTTCGGCAGGGTGCCGGAACAGGGTCCCTATTGGTTTTTGGTGGCTACAGAGGCTTGCGGTGGCGGAACTCCCTATCTAGGTTTCTTTTGGGGGGTTTCTATATTTATAGGAATTTTTTTCATCGGTCTCACATCAGGGGGGGTCTCCGAGTCATCCACGAGATAGGGGCGCGCCCTCCACCCTCGTGGACGGCTCGGGACTCTTCTGGCCCAACTCTTTTACTGAGGGGGCTTCTTTTGGTCCATAAAAAATCATCAAAAAATGGCACGTCAATTGGACTCCGTTTGGTATTCCTTATCTGTAAAACTCAAAAACAAGGAAAAAGATAGAAACTGGCACTGGGCTCTAGGTTAATAGGTTAGTCCCAAAAAATCATACAAAATAGCATATAAATGCATATAAAACATCCAAAACAGATAATATAATAGCATGGAACAATAAAAAATTATAGATACGTTGGAGACGTATCAATGGTACTAATTTTGCTAGTTGGAAACATAAAATGAAAATGCTTATTCTTGGACATAACCCTTCCATTTGGGCTATTGTGTGAATTGGTTTCCAATGTGAATACTTCGAGGATGGAAAAGAACCAGATCGTGAAGCGTCCACGGAAGAATTGAAGATGTTGCTATACAATGCTCAAGCTTGCGATATTCTTTTCAACGGATTGTGTCCCAAAGAATTCAACAAAATCAGCCGTCTTGAGAATGCAAAGGAAATTTGGGATACTTCGGTTGATATGCACGAAGGTACTGAGTCCATCAAGGCATCAAAGTTGGATTTGCTTCAAAGTCAACTTGATAAGCTCAAGATGAAGGATGCTCTCATCATAAATGAGATTGCCGGCTTAGGAAGCGAAGAGATGATCGACAAATTCATCATCAAGAAGATCCTAAGAGCCTTGGATGGAAAATATGATGTTGTGTGCACTTTGATCCAAATGATGCCCAACTACAAAGATCTCAAGCCAACAGAAGTCATTGGTAGAATTGTTGCTCATGAGATGTCACTCAAGTATAAGGAAGAGCTTCACAACAAGTCTGGTGGTGTTTACAAAGCCTCATGTGATGCTCCTACCACATCAAGTGAGAAACAAGTCTTGAATGAAGAATTAAGCTTAATGGTGAAAAACTTCAACAAATTCTACAAGAATAGAAGCAAAAGGATAAGTTCCAAGTCAAGGTCCTACAATGACAAAAGATCTTCTAGTCATGATCGCAATTGCTACAATTGTGGAAGACCCGGACACTACTCAAATGAGTGTACGGCTCCATACAAGAGAAGAGAAGATTCTCCCAAAAGAAGAAGTAAAAGAGATGAATCGCCACCAAAAGAGAGAAGGAGTAGAGATCATCTTTATGAACAAAGACCCTCTCGTAGAAGCAAGGATTCGGAAAGGAAGGAAAAATCATCAAGGACCTACACAAGACGAAGACATCAAGCTCATGTTGGTGAATGGGTATCCGGTTCCGACTCCGATGACTACTCCGAGAGAAGCCATCACTCCAACTCCGAAGATACTCAAGATGAAGGTGTTGTCGGAATTTCTCCTGTGTCATCCAACTCCTACGATATATTTGACTCATTTAATGAAGGAATTGGAAGATGCTTCATGGCTAAAGGCCCTAAGGTATCACATCCCGAATATCTTGATTTCAATAGTCATGAATATGATTTGCTAGGAGATGATTATTTACTTGTTGGTAGCACTAGTGATGAAAACCATGATGAAATTGGTATTAATCATGCTAATCAATATGAAATGAATGATAATGATAAGAAGGAGATTGAGCGTTGAACTAAAGAACTAAACACTCTTAAGTTAGCTCACACTAGTACATCGAGGTGCTATACAAACGGTTTTTAACCCCTTTCCACGACGGCATTTGGAACTCTCACTTAGTGAGTGTGGCCGATAGGGGGTCCTTCCCACACGACCGAGAAACCGTCGGGCATATGCCCTCCTGGCACACACGCTCGTCAAAATGAGGTCGTGTGTGACCGACGAGCGACCAAATACAGTTATACATACAATAGTGCTCAAATATATAATATTATACTCGTGAAATCATTTCCGATCGTTAGTACATCCTACACAGTCAGTTCTCGATAAATGTTTCCGTCCATATATACATCCCACACAGTCGCTCCAAGGAAAAAGTTTCTGTTCGCACGTACATCACACACAATTTTCCCCATTAAATCATTTGTGATAGTGTTTCCATTGCACACGGTATTAACAATTTTATCGTTTGCATTATTGAATCCATCACACACAGTTTTTATGTGGTAAAGGTTTGCGCCAGGTGGCCTAATGCAAACGGTTTATTCCTATAAACTGTGTGCATTATTGAATGCATCACACGCGGTTTTCTCTCTATAACCGTTTGCAATAGAAAAACCCAATTAGCAGGCTAATTATCCTATTATTAATAATCCATTTATTAATCTAATTGACATTTCATATTAGGCACACAATATATTTCATTTTCATAATTGAAATACATCGGAGTACAACATCATATGGCTTCAGCACTCAGCTACCTCATTACACAACTGCACCAGCACCAAGTTTCACATGAACATCTATACCCTTTCGAAATTTGCAACATAGATGATACATAGACATATGTATCTCATGTGGAAAACTGCTGAAGCAGAAGGCGAATATTGAGCCTTCATTGATGTTGAAGGTCTTTGCAACTTTAGGCCAGTGCCTGTGGATGATTGACCGTCCATCCTTTGTCCTCGTCAGGAACACTTCAATGTTGAACCATGGGTGTTGTATGAATACCTTCCTCGCTTCCTGACCATACATATCCGTAGCTGGTTTGAGAGGTAATCATCAATGAAATGCTTTGGAAAGGCCTGAAAACAAGGATGTCCATAAATATCTTCTCTATATTGGAAATGGGGCAAAGGAATAAAAAAGGCAAGGTATAATAGTTAGTTCCACCTTGTAGTGAACTGATGTCTTCTTCATTGTGCAGACAGAGATCTTGTTGTTTTTTGTCGCTAATTTATTTATCCTAACAATCTTTCTGAGTTTCTTGACTTGAATGATATTCATGGACAACTCATTGGCGAAGTATCAAGTGAAAACCTTATTTCAGTGAAAATCTGAAAACTTGGATCCCACTCCGTTGGATCTGTAGTGAACGGAATCTACTCAAGGGCGGAGCTCCACCAGCAACTTGAACACTCATTAGCACAAAACCCCATCCTTCCTAGTAATGTTGGCTTATCCCCTCCCGTTCCTATCCCGCAACGAAATAGCCATGGCGGCGATGTCGGGGTGCCCCACGCCGGATGGCTTCTGAGGCGAGGCGCCACATCCCGCGTCGCCAAAAGAAGCGGCGCGTCCATTCACCGTGCTGACTCCCCTTGGCAGGGATGGCTCCTGTGGCAAGGCGGCCACAGCAAGCGCTCCCAACGGCGGCGGCGCAGGCACCCACTGCGTCGAAGCTCCCCTCGGCCAGGAGGGGTCCCGAGGTGAGGCAGACATAGACAGAGCTCGCAACGATGGTAGGGCAGCCACACACCACGTTGAAGCTCTCCCCTCGGCGGGAAGGGCTTGCGAGGTGAGGCAACTACAACAGGCGAGGCTCATAGCTGTGGAGGACTGGCGGTGCAGGCGCTGAAGCTCACTTCGAGCTGGGGTCCCAACGCTCTTGCTAGACCGTCTCCGGAGATAAAGTCGAGCAGCACCGGTGGTCATATCCTGTATGTGTATGTAGGGAGCCCGTCCAGCAATTTTCATGTAATACTGTGTAGGTAGTATATGATTCAGTGTGAAGTTGTAGCTACTCCGAATTCTTGATGTACATAATTTTCTCTCTGTCTTTGTAGCTCCTCCTTTGTAAACTTGTTGCTGAATGTTGATGTATTACCACTCAAGATTCAACAGGATTTTTTGCTTTAGTTTATATGACTAATACAGTGACTTGTTTGTACAGATATGAATAATGATGGAAACACAATTGCAACTAGCTACTCCCTCCGTCCCAAAATAAGTGACTCGAGTTTATACTAACTCTGTACTAAAGTTAGTACAACTTGAGTCACTTATTTTGGGACCGAGGGAGTACATGATTACACTTTCTAGTAATAGGTATAGAAGAAAGTAAGAACTAAAAATGCAGTAAGCATAGCAAAGAGCAGTTCATATTTCTGAAATGCAGTAAGCATCAAAAGCTTGCCGTCTTTCAGAAATAGCAGTTTCTATTCCTAAAAGACCACAATCATACTCTGCATAATGGGTTGTTTTATTTCTTCATGAGAAAAGTACCTACAAAATGGGTCAAATCATCTCCTAATTGAATAGTGAATGCGAGAGTTTAATGGCTAGTTCTTTGCATAACTTGTAAGTTTGCTGACTGTTACCAATTCTTTTCGGATAACACAGTCGCTACAATTTAGATTGACAATACAAACACTAGAAAATTCTCAAACTTAAATATTCAGAGATACAGAAATCTCAAAAGCTCATACCACATGAATTTCATGCCCTCGATAGCTCAAAAAATAACACTGAAGCTCTGAATTTTATCTTGTTCTACACCAAAATTAAAAGCACCGGCTTGCCTCACATCAAATAGAAGGGGAGTTCAGGGGACCGAATAGAGGCATGGCCATCAAGATCGAGGGCTAGTGGCGAGGAGTACTCCAAGGAGTCAGTCCCGACCCACAGAGGGCGAGCCGCAGCCGACGGCAGACCCATCACGATCAGCAAAACTGCGAAAGGCAAGTCATGGTGCCAGACGTGACCAGTGAAGGGAGAGTCACAGCTGATGGGGAGCCCATCAAGGCCGGTGGAGGGAAAGTCACTGCAGATGAAGGTCTCGTTGCAGCAGGCATAGGGCAAGAGCAAGCCGGCGGAGGTCTCGTTGCAGCCGACGGAGGGCAGCCGAATCCATCTCTCGAACAGTCAAGGACTATGGCCCTAGATGGCGAATAGGAGAGGGGGTTTTGTGCTAATGTGTGTTTAAATTGCTGCTGGGACCTCTGCCTTTAGCAGATGTCGTTTGCTACAGATCCAATGGGTGAGATCCAGGTTTTTAGATTTTCACTGAAATGAAGGTTTCACTTGATACTTCGCTCAACTCATTTCCCCATATGCAAAAAGGGTCGAACATTGGGTCAAAACCTCTGACAGCAGGACTTACATGTGTAAGACCAAATTGTTAAATCCCTAAATAATAGAATGGTTCCTGCAATTTCCCAATAATGTGCTATTAGACAACGGACCATGCACGTGCTAACCTCGATTGTAAACCTCAGTGCTTCCCATTTTTTCCCTACAACACATATAAGGTAGTGAGTCATCAAGTTAGGTAAGGGTTCGCATGCTATCAGTACAATACGTTGATAGAGGCGAGGGGCCCGATCTTTCGATGAGATGGTAACTATCGATTTGGTGGAGATGACTTTGACGATCCGACTACAAACGTGCACGACATTGTGCCTTAGCAATCGCTAAACCAATCTCCAGGGGTTACTGACGATGCCAGAAGCACGATCAGCCTAACCACGAAGGTCTATTCCTGCATGCAATCGAAAAACAAGCAAGAATGTGATAAAAGCAATCTGAATATTGCAAATATAGATGAAGTATTAATAAAGATGGGGATCCGTAAGCGGTCTTGGTCTGGTCGTTGGACACAAACGAAGTACACGAAGCTGCAATGGCTAACTTTTGACTAAACAAATCCCCCAAAGAAAAAGCTACTAGATGGATCTACTTATATCGGAGCAAGGGGTGGCGGCCAAGGAGGTGGGATGACGTCCCAAGGCAGCCTAAAACTAACCCTAGGTCGTACAAGGCTCATGGTCCCAAATGGAGGTGATGCAACACCTTTGGACTTGTAGTTTGACTCGGATTCTGCTGCAGCGTCAGATTGTTTCGTCGGTATCTCAACGCTCCGAACGAATTTGAAGGTGATTCCAATTGGGTTGGAAAGTGTACGAAATGTAGTTTCCAACAAAAAAAGAATCACCCAATTCGGAGTCCGTATGAAGGAGTTCTTGCCGTTTTGAGTCAGGTATGTTTGTGCAGTCCGAATCTGGATGCAGAACGTGAGAGACTTGGACTCTATCTTCTCTTGGCCCAAAAGTGATGTGAGAGAACTTTTTGAACAGCACCTAAACTTCTCTTTTTCCCTTATCTTCATATGTGGATTGTACAAATGTCTCATACACCTGGAATTAGACATGGCACAAAAGTTTGTGAAGTATTTTTGTCCTGGATGACATAAATAAATTGTTGCATAGTTTGCATTAGAAATCACCTCACAAATATACATGTATGCAATATTTTTGGTCGTATCCAAGGTAGTCATGTCCTCATCATCCTCCCTTTCTTGAAAATAAAGCCGTCCTCGGCGTTGCTTAATCTGAAATTTGGTTAAGAAAATAGACAAGGTGTACATGTTGTATACGTATATATCATCCATTTTTACTTCCCATAATTTTTGCACATATGACAAATATATAGATGAGTAACTTTCGTAGTTCATAAAATATAAAGCCAAAATATTATCACAAGAAGTAGAAGGCATGAAAATATTGCAACTCAGTTTGCACAAATAAGTGAATCTCTTATTCATATCAAAAGATTGACAATGTTCATCATTAAACCATCCCAACATTGGTGAATAAACCTTACTTGCATGAAATTCACAGGCTACAACATGCCTAAATGAGCAAACATGCAATAAGTCATTTGACATAGAATCGTCACCAAGATTAGAGGTCATATCAAAATGATTAAACATTGGCACAATAATTTTCAAATTTATTTTATCCAAATCTGATTTATTCTCTAATTCACATGATTCCTTTGCATCAACAGTTAATTCAATGGGTGCACTCAAAATTGTTGGTATTTTAGTTGTTTGATCACATGACGCATTCATGGCAGTAACATGATTATCTAAACTAGGTGGTGTGCTCAAATCAACAGGTAATTCAATACATGATGTATTCAAGTTAACTAGATATCCATCATCCTCATGTGAAGTTATATCATCATTGGTTTTACTGTTACCTTGTCGCAAATACGTAGCTGATGTAGGTACGGACGATGACAATGTACCATACACTTTAGATGATGTCACGCTCACAATTGGAGGGGTGGCTACTCTAGTAGGTGCAATGGCGAAGGAACCAACCAGTGGTGGTGACTGGTGAGCATGAACTGGAATAGTAGTTGTTGTAGTCACACAATGCATCCTCCTGTATTTGTCTATCAAAGGTACAAGCACGAACATACATACCAATAATGCAACGAGGAATATACTGAAATCTTGCACGAATATCATGGTTCAAACCACCAAAAAAACTATTCATTGTATCATCCTCAGATTCTTCTATGTCACAATGATGCATATAAGATTTGAACTCTTGGTATTAAGCATGAACAGTGTTACTGCCTTGTTTTAATTGTTCCAATTTACGAAGCAATTCACGGCGATAGTAAGGAGGGAAAATTGTTTTCTCATTACAGCCTTCAAATCTTTCCAAGTTGTGGGTTGGTTATCAATATTTTTCTTACAATGCACACTCCACCAAACAGAAGCAAAACCAGTAAATACTCTAGTGGCAGCTTGTACTCTCTCAAGTTCAGAAAAATGATGGTGACTAAAAGCTTTTTCTACTTCAAGCTCCCAAGCTAGATAAATAGCAGGATTAAATCTACCCTCAAATGACGGTAAATAAATAACCTGACCATGTGCTTGTGTGTGTCGTCCCACGTCTCGTGATGGTGAAGATGTATCCATCGTCCAAGAACTTCTGTCTCCTGTACCTGTCATGATTAGTAGAAACAAGAAACAAAATTCGAGAATAATGTTCCTATGAACTACTAGGATGTGGTGGTAAAGTGCTCACAGTAAAGCAAATATCAATATCTTACAAGTTCTTACCATGCAGCAGGTGGTGATAGGCAACCAGCGGTGTCAAATAACTCCAAAGATTGAGTAAAGCGATTGCCAGGTGAACGTAAATATGCATGATGTAGAAATATGTGGAGCTGGGTTGGCTATATATGGTAGCAAAAGATTAGCAATAATCAATTCAGAGATGCAATGTTGAATAAACGCTCAACGACGGTACTGTGCTGGTCCTATGCTAGAGCGGACTAGAGACGCGAGCCTATAACACTAATGAGGTCACGGTGTAGCAGAACTAGCATCAATAAAGGATACGAAGTAGCTCTGGCCAGCAAGATATAAGTGAAGATCACAACGACAGTAAAGATAATGATGAAAACAACTACCAAGCAAAATATACAACAACACTCTCTCCAACTTTCTTTTCCTTCTTTTTCTTTTTCTTTTTTCTCACACTTTTTTTCTTTTTCTTTCTCTCCTCTTTTTTTTTACTTTTTTTCTCTGTCTTTTTTTTTCTTTCTCCCTCTTTCCAAGACAAACTAGATAAGATGCAGATTGGATCAAGCAAAGATGCGAACGACTTCAACTATGATTGTGACAATGAACGATGGGTAGCACGCGGTGGAAATTGATGGATGAGGTGGTGGACAGCGGAAGGGATAACGATGCAGCGTTGACGTGACTAATGTGAACAGAACTCGAAACTCTAACGAACTAGACACTAAGACCAGCAACTCGACACGACGATGCAACCGATAATTCAATAATGCAAACAATGAAAAGAAAATTGCAAAGGCTCAGACTGGCTTGGACAAAGGATGAATAGATCTAACTTTTGTTGTCGCTTTTCCTTGGACAATAGGTAAGAAAATAAATCTAATATAGGAATAACTGGAAATTCACACCGAGCAACCTGAAAACTGATACCACTTGATAGAGGCGAGGGGCCCGATCTTTCGATGAGATGGTAACTATCGATTTGGTGGAGATGACTTTGATGATCCGACTACAAACGTGCACGAAGTTGCGCCTTAGCAATCGCTAAACCAATCTCCAGGGGTTACTGACGATGCCAGAAGCACGATCAGCCTGACCACGAAGGTCTATTCCTGCATGCAATCGAAAAACAAGCAAGAATGTGATAAAAGCAATCTGAATATTGCAAATATAGATGAAGTATTGATCAAGAGGGGATCCGTAAGCGGTCTTGGTCTGGTAGTTGGACACAAACGAAGTACACGAAGCTGCAATGGCTAACCTTTGACTAAAAAAATCCCCCAAAGAAAAAGCTACTAGATGGATCTATTTATATAGGAGCAAGGGGTGGCGGCCAAGGAGGTGGGATGACGTCCCAAGGCAGCCTAAAACTAATCCTAGGTCGTACAAGGCTCATGGGCCCAAATGGAGGTGATGCAACACCTTTGGACTTGTAGTTTGACTCGGATTCTGCTGCAGCGTCAGATTGTTTCGTCGGTATCTCAACGCTCCGGACGAATTTGAAGGTGATTCCAATCGGGTTGGAAAGTGTACGAAATCTAGTTTCCAACAAAAAAGAATCACCCAATTCGGAGTCCGTATGAAGGAGTTCTTGCCGTTTTGAGTCAGGTATGTTTGTGCAGTCCGAATCTGGATGCAGAACGTGAGAGACTTGGACTCTATCTTCTCTTGGCCCAAAAGTGACGTGAGAGAACTTTTTGAACAGCACCTAAACTTCTCTTTTTCCCTTATCTTCATATGTGGATTGTACAAATGTCTCATACACCTGGAATTAGACATGGCACAAAAGTTTGTGAAGTATTTTTGTCCTGGATGACATAAATAAATTGTTGCATAGTTTGCATTAGAAATCACCTCACAAATATACATGTATGCAATATTTTTGGTCGTATCCAAGGTAGTCATGTCCTCATCATACGTTGATGAAGAATAAGCACATTGCAGATTCATCACATTAATTCAAGCCACATGGAAAACCCATTTATCCAAACCAAGAATGATTAATAACTAGGAAATATATTTATTCCTCACATGCACAACAATACAAAATTCTATCGACGACAATTGGACACCGCATTGCAGAATTGAACCAAGCAGTTAACTAAACACCACAACAAATAAACCAAACATTAATTGAGCACCACATTGCACAATATAACATACTCCTAATAGAAGATCAGACAGTTAAACAAACCAAGCACGCTTAACAACATGGAAATATAGCAATTGTATTTGTTTCTCATGTATTTACTACAGCCAAATTCAATTTACTCCTCACATGGTATACAATGACAGAATGCACCCACAACTATTGAACATCGCATTGCATAATTGAACCAAACAATTAACTAAACACCACAACAAATGAACCAAACGTTAACTGAGCACCACATTGCACAATATAACATACTCCTAATAGAAGATCAGAAAGTTAACCAAACAAAGCATGCTTAACAACTTGGAAATATAGCAATTGTATTTGTTTCTCATGTATTTAGTACAACAAAATCGGATTTACTACTCACATGGTATACAATAACAGAATGCACCCACAACTATTGAACATCGCATTGCAGAATTGAACCAAACAGTTAACTAAATACCACAACAAATGAACCAAACGTTAACTGAGCACCACATTGCACAATATAACATACTCCTAATAGAAGATCAGACAGTTAACCAAACCAAGCATGCTTAACAACTTGGAAATATAGCAATTGTATTTGTATCTCATGTATTTAGTACAACCAAATTCGATTTACTACACACATGGTATACAATAACAAAATGCACCCACAACTATTGAACATCACATTGCAGAATTGAACCAAACAGTTAACTAAACACCACAACACAAATGAACCAAACGTTAACTGAGCACCACATTGCACAGCGTATAACCAAACCAAGCACGCTTGACAACTTGGAAATATAGCAATTGTATTCGTTTCTCGTGTATTTTGTAAAGATAAATTCGATTTATTTATCACATGGAAGACAATACAAAATTGCAGCTTGAAGAATTGAACATCACATTTGTAGAATTGAACCAAACAGTTAACTGAAGACGATAACTAATTAACCAAACAGTTAATAAGTGAGCACCACACTGCACGACATATAGAACATATACACTAGAGCAACAGATGGCATGGTAAAATTAGATAGCACAATTCACTAGACTTTGTTAAGGAAAGGCAGGAACAACATACGCAATGGGTAAACCGAGCATGCTTAACCGGCGTAGCTAGCAAATGGCAAGGTGATCCTCCAAGATCTGGGGGTAGGCACGAATGGCAGCCATCGCGACCTCATCCGCGCATGCGGCCGCGATTTGCTTCTCCACTACCAAATGCTGCTTGAGATCTTGGCTATACTGCGTGCACCATGGCTGAGGGTGGCGCTTATTTGGTGGAGGGGTCGGTGATTTTGGTGGAAGGTGTCGCGCTCGCGCCGGCGGTCGGGGCATGTGGGATGTGGAAGGAGGAGGATGGGGGTCGGGTGTGGATTACCTGCCTGGATAGACGAGGCCGAGCGGTGTGAAGGAGAGGGTCGCCGGCGAGGAGGTAGCGCTGCAAGCAAGGAGTGAAGGTTTCAACTTGGAAAGGAGGACGGAAATAGGGGAAATGTGGCTTTTGGTAAGGGGGAGTGGGCGGGGAGGTAGATATTTCCGCGGAAGCCAAAAATTTGGAATCACTTCAGCGAAAAAACGGGCGCGCAGAGTGTCATCAGACACGGTCCCTTATTCAGAACTGTGTACGATATGTGAACATCACAAATGATTCAGATAGCTTAACCCGTGTGTGATGAGTTTGAACGTCAAATTTTTTGGTCCACGTCCTCATCTTTCACCGGCGACGATTGAACAGTGAAGTGATATTTGAGGAGCGGTCTAGTGTGCTTGACACTCCGATGCTGCTCCAAGATATTTTGTGCTGCATCTCACACGGTTGGTGATAATAAACTGTGTGCGATCTACTTGATTTTTCTTCTTGATTTGAATTACATAATGAGGTCACAGTTGCAAAGGATGGTGTTTGGATTGCTAGAACTTTTATATGCAGTGAACATGCAACAATAGGTGCGTCGTCAAAAAAATTAGAATTATTCAAGGTTCGTTTGGACATTTTTATGTATTAACTTGGTTTTGTAGGCATTTCAAGTGCATAATTCAAATTTGAACTACATGCACATGCTCCAGTGCATATAAACGGGTTGAAAAATCTAGGTTGTATCCTTGGTTGCATGCTTAGGTCCCATGCAAGAAACGGGAATGAATTTCAAACACCCTGCCACCTGCCACTGGGTCGGAAACATTGAGATACCTGGTTTTTAAATTCTAATAAATGCAAAACTCGTCTGAAATTCATGGAACTTGGCATGCTATCATGGAGCGGCATCAATATGTCGTGGTAATTTTTTTGTCCCATTTGGCGCTGGTTTGGGTATAAGCTTCTCACAAACCAGAGCTTCTCACAACAAGCGTGATGGTTTCGGTAGGGAAAGTGCGACCTTTTGGGATGAAACGGTATTCATTGCCCCTTATTACTTTCAAAAATTTCTAGTGTCAACATAGAACAACAGGAGTGTAGTGTCTAATCTTGGAATTTTTCGGGGTTCGTTTGGACATGTTTATACATTAACTGGGTTTTCTAGGCATTTTATGCGCATAATTCAAATTTGAACTACTTGCACTTGCTCCAGTGCATATAAACGGGTTGAAAATCAAATATGTGTCCTTTGGTGCATGCTTAGGTCCCATGCTAGAAATGGGAATGAATTTCAAACACCCTGCTACTATCACTCAGCCGAAAACATTGAGATACCTGGTTTTTAAATTCTAGTAAATCGAAAACTTGTGTGAAAGTCATGGAACTTGGCATGCTATCATGGAGCGGCATCAACATGCCGTGGTAAAAAATTTGTCCCATTTGGGGCATGTTTGGGTATATATAAGCTTCTCACAACAAGCGTGATTGTTTCGGCAGGGAACGTGTCACCTTTGGGGACGAAACGATATCCGTTGCCTCTTATTGCTTTCAAAAAATTTCTAGTGTCAACATAGAACAACAGGAGTGTTGTGTCTAATTTTGGAATTTTTCGGGGTTCGTTTGGACATTTTTGTACATTAATTGGGTTTTCTAGGCATTTTATGCACTAATTCAAATTTGAACTACATGCACTTCCTCCAGTGCATATAAAATGGTTGAAAAATCAAATATGTGTCCTTCAGTGCATGCTTAGGTACCATGCAAGAAATGGGAATGAATTTCAAACACCCTGCCACCGTCACTCGGCCGGAAACATTGAGATACCTGGTTTTTAAATTGTAGTAAATCCAAAACTCGCCTGAAATTCATGGAACTTGGCATGCTATCATGGAGCAGCATGAATATGGCGTGGTAATTTTTTTGTCCCATTTGGGGCACGTTTGGGCATAAGCTTCTCATAAACCAGAGCTTCTCACAACAAGCGTGATGATTTCGGTAGGGAACGTGCCATCTTTGGGGACGAAACGATATCTGTTGCATCTTATTGCTTTCAAAAAATTTCTAGTGTCAACATAGAACAACATGAGTATTGTGTCTAATCTTGGAATTTTTCAGGGTTCATTTGGACATTTTTATACATTAACTGGGTTTTCAAGGCATTTTATGCGCATAATTCAAATTTGAACTACATACACTTGCTCCAGTGCATATAAATGGGTTGAAAAATCACATCTATGTCCTTCGGTACATTCTTATGTCCCATGCAAGAAATGAGAATGAATTTCAAATACCCTACCATCGTCACTCGGCCAGAAACATTGAGATACCATGTTTTTAAATTCTAGTAAATTCAAAACTCGTCTGAAATTCATGGACCTTGGCATGCTATCATGGTGCAGCATCAACATGCCGTGGTAAAATTTTTGTCTCATTTGGGGCAGGTTTGGGTATAAACTTCTCACAAACCAGAGCTTATCACAACAAGCGTGATGGTTTTGATAGGAAACGTGCCACCTTTGGGGGCAAACGGTATCCCTTGCCTCTTATTGCTTTCAAAAGTTTTATAGTGTCAACATAGAACAATAGGAGTGTTGTGTCTAATTTTGGAATTTTTCGGGGTTCGTTTGGACATTTTTAATAAATTAACTGAGTTTTCTAGGCATTTTATGCGCATAATTGAAATTTGAACTACATGCACTTGCTCCAGTGCATATAAACGGGTTGAAAAATCAAATTTGTGTCCTTCGGTGCATGCTTAGGTCCCATGCGAGAAATGGGAATGAATTTCAAACACCCCGCCACCGTCACTAGGCCAAAAAATTGAGATACCTTGTTTTTAAATTCTAGTAATCCAAAACTCATCTGAAATTCATGGAACTTGGCATGCTATCATGGAGCGGCATCAACATGTCGTGGTAAAATTTTTGTCCCATTTGGGGCAGGTTTGGGTATATAAGCTTCTCATAAGCCAGAGCTTCTCACAACAAGCCTGATGGTTTCGGTAGGGAACATGCCACTATGGGGACGAAACAATATCTGTTTCCTCTTATTGCTTTCAAAAAATTTCTAGTGTCAACATAGAACAACATGAGTGTTGTGTCTAATTTTGGAATTTTTTGGGGTTCGTTTGGACATTTTTATACATTAACTGGGTTTTCTATGCATTTTATGCGCATAATTCAAATTTGAACTACATGCACTTGCTCCAGTGCATATAAATGGGTTGAGAAATCTAATATGTGTCCTTAGGTGCATGCTTAGGTCCCATGCAAGAAATGGGAATGAATTTCAAACACTAAGGCACTGTTGATTGCTGACAAAACTTTGAAATACTTTGTTTTTAAATTCTAGTAAATCCAAAACTCGTCTGCAATGCAGGCTTTGTGGAGCTCTTGATAGCAAATGTACCAGTTAGAACACCAATATGCAAACCGACAGCTTCCCTAGGAAGCCAAGAGAAAATGTGCCGAGCAGGATTTGTGCAGCTCTTGATCGCAAACATTTTAGGTAGAACACCCGTATGCGAGAGCTAAGGTCTCCCCCTTAAGTGGAGGGAAAATTCACAGCGTAGGATTTGTGCATCCCTTCAACGCAAACGGTTGTTTTGGATGAGCCGTGTGCAACCACATACAAACAATTTGTCAATCCTTGTAACTCTGCGATTTGTCAAAATATGCAGCTAAAAATCACTAGCACTATCTAGTTTTTACAACTAAAATTCAGTAATTAAGCATAGATTTAATTCATAGATTAAGCAGTCGTTCTTAATTTATACAAACAGTTCAACTCGACAGCTGAACCAACCAAACTTTTCCCCAATTTTTGCCAACCACATAATGAAATAGCTAGTTCAACTATATATACTAGCTAATTTTAAGTATGTTGTACAGTTCCACCACATCTATAGTGAGATGAACTGAACAAAATTGCCCCTAAATACTACTACTACTACTACTACTACGGAGGGGCTTTGTGCTACTTCTGGCAGCCGATCTCCTCTGCCGAGCGCGCTCAGTAAGAGGCGGAGGAGGAGGAGCCTACCGATGAGCTGAACAACTGCAATATAGTGCATGCCGCTGCTGCACGTTCAACGACGCTCGCCAGCTCGAACGCCCACTGCCGCTCCAGATGACCCCTCTCGAAGCAGCCTGATTGCTCGTAGATCTCCTGATTCCTCGCCTCTGTGTCGGCGTGTGCTGCGGCCACGGGTGCGGTAAGGCTCTTTGCATGCTCGACGAGGCGCTCCTCCTCCTCCCGTAGGAACTCGATGTAGCGCGCAAGGTCACTGACGCATGTGCGGGCCTCCACCTCCGCCTCCCTCCTTCGAGCGGCGGTGGCGGAGTGGGTGATGATCTCAGCGGTCGACGGTGGGCTGGCGGCCACGACGGCTGATGATGGGGTGGCGGCCACGACGGCCACCTCCCGCCTTCGGGCCACGGTGGTGGAGCGGGTAATGGCCGGTAGTGGGGTGGCGGCACCGACGACCACCTCCAACCTTCGGGCCACGGTGGCGGAGTGGGCGATGGCCCTGGCTTTCGACGGTGGTGTGGCAGCAACGGCGGCCGGGAACAGTTGCCGACGGGTAGTGGCGCCGGAGCGTGTGGTGGGTTTTCTGCGCACACCCGACAAGAACGCCACGCGCACTACACTACACCGGGGACTGCGTCGCCGCCGTGGTGTAGCCTCCCAGCTGGAGCTATCCTCTGATGATGGCGGAGTGGCCGAGCGACGACGACGGACCGGTGCCATTAGCGATTGTTGGAGAAGCAGACGAGATAAGCTACAGGGAGGAAGGAGAAAATGCGACGCAGGACTCGCCGACCGTGAGGGTTTATATAGCAGGCCGGTAAGATTGGGATTTTGAAGGATTTCACCGAGTCGGGCGTGAAGCTGCGCGGGAACAGGTTCACCGACAATTAATTGGCGCCGCGGTTTGGCCAAAATAACGCCCCCGCGCGCTGCGCAAGCTTGCATTGTAAGCGTCTGCGGCAGCGGGGTGAGAAGACGTGTGAGAGGAGGATGAAAGGACACATACACATACGGTTAATACATAAAAAACGTTTGTGATTTAATTACCTACTATACCCCCGTCCTGGTTTATAAGTAGGATTTAACTAATAAAATGCGAATGCACATCGCTCGCACAGTACGTCTTATTTGCCACGTATCACTGTGCCGGCCTCTGCTCGCGTCCCTCGGCAAGCTCTGCTCACTGTTAGGCACCGCAGCACGCTGTGCTCGTCGTTAGGCGCTGTGGCGTGCTCTGCTCGTATTCGTCGGCGCGCTCGGCTTGTGAAAAGCTTTTTCTTGCATGTTCAACTGATATATATATATATATATATATGGTGGGTCTATTCTCATAACACCCCTTAAGACCTTATTCTCATAACAAATGCCTTATTCTCATAACACCCCCCCACTTAACACAGGTTTCTAGCGCGGCAGCGCCCCGAGGACGGCAACCCCCTCCCCACCCCGCCTTCTAGCGCGGCAGCGCCCCCGCGGTCGGCGGCGACCCCCTTTTTATTTGACGACAAAATATATCTTGAAGTTCTCTTGGGTTTGATCAGCAGTGCAGTATCTCCGTGTCGAGAATTACATTCCAGATGTTTTTGCAGTACCAATGTCTTATGAATTTGTATGAAAAACACAAAAAATAAGTAGTTCACACCCGTTTGTGTAGCAGCTCATTACCCCTATGTATGAAGTGCAATTTGTTTGTCTGTTTCGGAAACCAGTCGATTACATCAAAACACATGCAGTGCGTTTGGTCCTCCGATGTGGTTCACTTTTGAGAGAGATGTTGTTCACTCGCGCCTAGCATGAAAGATGTGAAAAAATTAGCGAAACAAACAAAATAGTAATGCGGTTCACTTCGACATATGACGCGTTTTACTTCTCCTCGTCTCTGCAGTCCACTCTCGTTCATAAAAAATGTTGAAAAAAAGACAATAAAAACTCGGCTCAGAAATTTTACGTCCGACAAAAGAATTCATGAAGTTCACTTGCCCGACTGATGCAGTGCGGTTTTCTGTCGGATGAGGTTCACTCGTCGATTTGTGTGCCGCAAAAAACAGAGTACCCGTATTTTCGTAATTTTAAAACTGCTCTTCAACCATAAGGAATTAGAGGGCGCGTTCTGCATGAAAAAGTTGTGTCTCGATGATATCATTCCAAAGGCGTATATGTTGAATCATTTCGACCAGCGGTTCGTTAAAATTTCGCCAAAAACTACTGCTGCCCCTCGTAGTCAGCCGCACGATTTTCAAATATACTAAAAACCGTAAGGAATCTCAAAATCATTTCAACATATGAAAGTTATGCCTCGTCCATAGATTTTTAACGGTATATTACACGCCTTGTTTCGACAAACGGTTAGAAAACTGGAGTGAAAACAATACCGAAAATTTGAAAAAATTCGAAAAACTAAATTCTGCGATTTAATAAATTTGAAACTGTTTTTAAACCGTAACGAATTAGACAAAAAAAGTTTATATGAAAAAGATGCGCGCCGACGATATCTTTCCAACGGTGTATCATATGCTTTATTCCGACGAGCGGTTTAGAAAAAAACGCAAAAAAACGCTCGCTGCAATTATTCGTCGGTCGCACCGTTTTCAAAACTGCTCTTAAACCGTGCAAAATCTCGAAAAGTGTACAACATGACGAAGTAGCGCATAATCCATACCTTTTCAACGGTATATTACACGTATTGTTCCGACAAACAGTTAAAAAACTAGAACAAAAAAGGTACTGAAAAAACAACACATACATTTTTTTCAACATGAAGTTCACTGGTCTATGTGTTACAGTACCTCTACTACTAAAAGTGCAGTGCCCTCGTGTTATGCGGGCAGTGCGGAAGTTTTATGAGAATATTATTCTCATAATATTATGAGAATAGACCGGCTATATATATATATATATATATATATATATATATATATATATATATATATATATATATACATCT
>LR738712.1:435682603-435714804 GCA_902687465.1 Secale cereale | reverse complement strand
TCCTCCTCCTCCTCCCCGTCTTTCCCGAGCTAGTGGAGCGGCCGACCCCGGTTCCTGGTTTCGAGCCCATGGCCGGGTGGCCGGTGGAGCTCCGTTCTGGCCGGGCGCGCGACCCCGGAGCCTCCCGATTCTGACCAGTGGCCGGGTGGCCGGCGGACCTCCGTTCTGGTCGCGCGCGCTACCCCGGGGCCTCCCAATTCCGAGCCCATGGCCGGGTGGCCGGCGGAGCTCCGTTCTGGCCGTTCGTCACCCCATGCGGCGCCAACGCCGCTCTCCACACGGCGAGATCGACAGCTCTCCCCCGACGGCCTCTTGCAAGCACAGCGATGAGAGGTCTGCAGTTCACTATTTTGTGTTTTTCTTTCGGAAGATAAATGGAAGTGCAAATGCAGTCCGCTAGTGATTTGCTCTTGAGTTTCATTTTACTTATGTTTGCAGGAAAAAAAGGTGGTGTGGTTCGGTTGGATGCCCCGTTACTAAAAAATCTTGTTGAAAAACTGCAGTTTGTTTAAGATATATGTTTGAGTGTACGCCCCTTTGCTCTCTACCTCTGCTGTTCATAGTTTTGTGGTATTCTGTGAGTACTTGTCAATGTATGTCTAGGTGCAAGTCGGCTGATGTGCTACCTATTTCCTTTAACAATGAGATTTCACTAGTAGTTCATTCACTTTACGCAAATACTCCCTCTGTAAACTAATATAAGAGCGTTTAGATCACTATTTTAGTAATCTAAACACTCCTATATTAGTTTACAGAGGGAGTATATCTTAACTAGATGGGTTGGTGCGTCGCTCAACAGCCCATACTTGCATCCATAATTAGATATAAAATATACTGTAGAGAAGTACATATATAGCCATGATTGTGTGATAAATTGTTTGTCAGGATATGGTTGTACTTGATTAAGCCTATATTGTAGACAGAGTGTCCGAATTTACCATGGTGTTAGCTTTATTATTCAGGTAGAGGTTGTCAAGAAGACAAAATCAGTTGGGAAGCTCAAACAAGAAGCTGAGAATTTATTTATTTGGATGAAGACGGTGGTCATTTATTTATAAAATGCAAAAATGGTGAAACAGTTGTGGAGAGCACTGGATTTGGAAGGAGTGAGACTTGATTTGCTGCAATGTACAGGGCCTATGGAAGTGCTTGATCATATTTGGAGTCTGGATTGTCAGCAGCGCGACATGGTACTGGTTCTGCTATGGGAATGGTGGACAGTGAGAAATAAAGCCAATGCAGGGAAAAGTGTGAGAAGCACTGACAATATTTGCTATGCCATCAATCAGCACATTCAGGACTTCAGCCAGGCTGTTGTTCATCCCAAGCAAGACACTAATCAGTTCAAGGAAATTTGGCTGCGGCCGGCTGCTGACTTTGTCAAAGTTAACTTTGATGCTGCCTTTTATGCGGATACTGGACACGGAGCCTCGGGGTGTGATTTTCGTTGATATCAAGGTGATTTCTTGGCGGCCAGAGCCGGATATATGCAGCACATCTCGGGACCTCTGCATGCCGAGGCGATCACAGGTTTGAGGGCGGCAGAAGCGAGTGCTGAATCTGCCCTACACAGAGTGGTAATCGAATCTGCTGTATTTTTTATCAGGGGATGACTGTATTTTTACACAGGGCTGATTGTATTTTTATGAGGGGGCTCAGTTGCAAGGACATGACCGTAAAATCATAGGGAGCTGATTGTATTTTTATGAGGGGAATATTATTCTTTTTAGCAATTTGTCACACCATCGTGTTACTATTGTTGAACCGATGAATTCGAGTGTTTGTACTGATGCTATCATTTCGTTGTACTGATCGTTTTTATTACAAGAGTAAATAGGAGTTCCCTCCCGCTCTCTTCCCGTTTCGCCGGCCACTCCAGCCGTCGACCGAGCTGCTCGCGGTCGATCCTTCCACTCGCCCGCCTCCCTCTCGGCAACCTAGGCCCCACCGTAGGCGCAACGATGGGCGCCGGGGCACGGGCGACAACGGCGGCGCTCACGGGGGCACTCATACTGATCTCTCTGTGTGTTTGTACATATGAGGTATTTTTCATAGAGTAATTTTGAATGGTTCTGAAAAAAGTACTTGACCTGATGTCCGTATGGGTTTGTACTGAGCATGTTTTCGCATACTAGATTTTACTCTCTCTTTTTGTATGGCTTTTCCACGTAACTTTTCAATGGTTTACGGTTTTCATAGTCCTTAAACTTGCACGGTTTATATCATTGAATTGAATGATATTTTTTTTCAAAAAAAATGTTTTGTGTGTTTTTTTTAAACTCAATTTTTTTTTTTGCAACGATGTTTTGGACTTATCGCGTTTTGCGACTTGAACTTTTACCATTTGAATTTTCGTGAGTTTTTCTTTTGTTTGAGCTTTTTCCCAAACTTATCCGAGACGTCATGTTTGAACATGCAACTTTCATAGTTGTGAACTCGTGGTTTTTGATTTATTAAATTGCTTTTTTCCTCCGAACTTTTATGCTACAATCTTTTTTTTTTTGCAAATTTATTGTCACTTGAGTGAGAACTGATGCAATTTTAAATTTTAAATTTATGGTACTTACGGTACTAGAGAGTTTGTACTTCTCAAAAAATAATCAATCGAGTTCTTTTAGTTTTAGTTTTAGTTTTTACTTTTCTTCTTTTAAAAACTTATGTTTTCTTCTACAAACTTCCTACCCGACAAGAATCACAACTTATTTATTTTTTACATTTGTACTTCCAAGTGTCTTTAATGACATTTTCACTATTTTACTTCGTTTTACCTCACCAAACAGGCGCGTAACACATTTGAAGAAACTAAATACGAACCTTTGAAGCACTAGGGGGGTAACATTGCACGGGACTTCATGTGTGCCTTCATCATAGAAAAATAGACTGAATATCGCCAAGTTCTAAGGTTGAATAAATGAATCATATAGAATATTGTCAAAACCCCGCATTTTTCTCACTAAAACAAACCTATGTACTTGCATACAACCCTCTTTGAACTTGGACGGCACCTAGTCCTCAACTTGGATGATGACCAGTGCTCAACTCGGACGAAGGACGTTGTCGTTGCTTTTTAACCATGAATGCTTCTAAAGACACTGGGAATTACTTCAAAACTGCTTTATACTTTTTAACATGAGGGTTCTCTCAGCTAGGCAAAGAAGCAATGCATATATCATATTTTTATTCTGCAAGAACGAAACACTTCAATAATTAACAACTAATCTATCAGTACATGCAGAATAATTTCAGTTTTGAGAACAAACTTCCATTGATGTGTTAAACTCTGAATCTGTATAAAGGACATGATGGGTCTCAGGCTACTTAGAAAATTTTGACACACTTTTACCATGAGGCACCTTCTCCTTGATGTTGAATAGAAGAATGTAGATAGAGAAACAATTCAATTTTTTTTTCTAAAATAAGAACTGAATTGAACAAAAAATAGATATTGAACTAAACTAAAAAAAGAAACTAGACTAAATAAGAAATAAAACTGAACTAGAATTTGAAATTGAACTAAAATCGAACGAAATTTTTATTCATCAAACGTTACAAGTATAACATACAAACTCCCAAAATCATGTGGATTTATCTAGTTCATGAGAGGCAACCCCCAAAATCAGTGAACTTCTGTTAATTTTTCTTCATCAGATACATCATCACCTGTTTTTGTTTTTTCTTCTATAATATGCACTGAACTGCAGCAATAAACAGAAGAACTTGTACACCAGTAGAGTTTTTGCAAAGCGAACTGATACCTTTTCTAACCTGAGAACTGCAGAAAATTAGCAAAAGTGAGCCACCAAATTCTATATGGAAGTGCAGAAATTAAGACATCAAAAGCTTAAAAAAGTAGCTGGAGTTTTTTTAACACATCAGCATTTGAACTTCTAGTAGTTCTTGTCCTGAGAACAAAGTACCTTCATTTTTAACCACCGCAAATAAACTCTTAAATACTTATGGCAAGTATATTTGAACTGATGTATCCTTTTTCTAGCTACTGAATTGCTAACCACCACAAATAAACTCTTAAATACTTATGACAAGTATTTTTGAACTGATGTATCTTCAAATACCAACATCATTGGTTGTGTAAAAACACTCAAAATAATTGCTTGTTTTACTGTATTTTATAGTACCAATTGTACTGAACTTAACTAATTTCACACTAGAATTAATTCTTCATACATACACGTTAAGTAATGCAAACATAGAAAACTCAAAATTTCTGCAGTCTATAAGATATAGGAAACCCAAAATTTTCTAACGAGTGCACTTGCATGGAGTTACCTACTGAACTTCTAAGCTGACATTGGTTCTCCGGTTTTCTTTACACAACCAATTTCCTACTTTTTTAATAAGCAAACAGATGGAAACTTGATGGTGCACTTATGTATTTTGGTCAAGGTGGAC
Organism: Secale cereale; assembly: GCA_902687465.1. Taxonomy (NCBI): domain Eukaryota; kingdom Viridiplantae; phylum Streptophyta; class Magnoliopsida; order Poales; family Poaceae; genus Secale; species Secale cereale. Next base: position 435,710,394 of record LR738712.1, on the reverse strand, counting down.
TAATGCACTTGCAAAGTTGAGTTATTATGTTCCTTTTCATACTGAATTTATGTTTGTTCACAAAATGAAAAGATTAATGGTGTGAACATTCAGTACATTTGTACCTTCGCTAGCGTCGCACTAGAACTGACATGATAAGTTAAGTTATAGTGATCCATCGATAACAGGTCAAACCCTCCTTATGCTTGAGTGCACTAGAACTGACAACAAATTGATGCTCTATCAAAGGTTCAACCAGGCGAAAATTCGAAACTGGCCAAACCAATAGTTGACAGGCAACACTGCATTCTTCTCTACTATCTACTATCAGTTCAAGAGTTGAAACTGATGTCCGTATGGCTTTGTACTGGGCGTGTTTTTGCAGACTATATTTTACTCTCTTTTTAGGTACGGCTTTTCCTCATAACTTTTCAATGATTTACGGATTTCGTAGTCCTCAAACTTGCATGGTTTATATCATTGAACTGAATCATATTTTTTCGAAAATAAAATGTTTTGTGTTTTCCTTTTTTTAAACCCAATTTTTTTTTGCAATGATGTTTTGGGCTTCTCGTCTTTTACGACTTGAACTTTTACCATTTCAATTTTCGTGGGTTTTTCTTTTGTTTGAGATTTTTCCCAAACTTATCTAAGACGTCATGTTTGAACATACAACTTTTGTAGTTGTGAACTTGTGGTCTTTCCATTTATTGAATTTCCTTTTTCTTCCGAACTTTTACTACTACAATTCTTTTTTGCAAATTTATTATCCCTTGAGTTAGAACTGATGCAATTTTTAATTTTTAATTTATGGTACTTACGGTACTAGAGAGTTTGTACTTCTCAAAAAATAATCAGTCGATGTTCTTTTAGTTTTAGTTTTTAATCTTCTTTCCCATCCTTATCCTTACTGACGGTGTCATCACCATCGTACCTTTATGGTTTATATAGTTTAATGGACTTACATTTTTACACTTTTCTTCCTTTAAAAACTTATGTTTTCTTCTCCAAACTAACTACCTAACAAGAATAAGAACTTATTTATTTTCTTCATTCGTACTTCCAAGTGTCTTTGATGACATTTTCACTATTTTACTTTGTTTTACCTCATTAAACAGGCGCACACCACATTTGAAGAAACAAAATACGAATCTTTAAAGCACTAGGGGAATAACCATTGCACATGACTTCATGTGTGCCTTCATCATAGAAAAATAGACCGAATATCGCCAAGTTCTAAGGTTGAACAAATGAATCATACAGAATATTGTCAAAACCCCGCATTTTTCTCACTAAAACAAACTTATGTACTTGCATACAACCCTCTTTGAACTTGGACGGCACCTAGTACTCAACTTGGACGATGACCAGTGCTCAACTCGAACGGAGGAGCTTCCATTGCAGTGGAGAAGAGGTTGACATGCACTGGAGCTTGGTGTGCTGGAGTCATACACTTCACGCCTACTCAATGTCACAGTACCCTGCACACACACCAGCCATCAATTAACCACGTGGACTAAATTGGAGCTACAATATGAATTGAACCGGATGAAATTTAGAAATTGAACTGACAGAAGAAACTAGACACCACAGGTACATCAAATAAAAAACTAGAGTAGTTAGTACCAACTACTAAACTAATGTACTAGATATTGAAAAATTAAACACATGAAAAAAATTAAACACAAAAAAATTAGTTATTTTGGCTCACAACCTCCTTTACATATTTTTTGAACTGATGTTTTTTTCTCATTGAACTGATGTATCTTTTTGTAGCTGAAATGCTGTAATTTATGTAGTTGCACTTTTTCTGCAATTGAAGGGAAAAAAGCATAAGCAAACACAACCATGCTTTTTTTAACCTCCTTTAGTCCTTTTTAGGAAGGAACTCAATTCAACAAAACATATGCAAGCATCTCGGCTTCGAACTTTTGTATTTTTTTTCTTTGAGCTTACTTCTCTTGGGATTTGAATTGATACATCCATCATCAATCATGCATGACCAAGCAATGTGCAATACCAAAGGCGCTGGCGTTCTCCCTGCATTTTTAAGTTTGTCGAAATAGGGCAAATAGTATACCGTTGGATAGCTATTGAAAATGCGAAACTTAGTCATGTTGAACGTTTACTCAAATTTGCAATCGTTGATGAGTAATTTCGAATACGGTGAGACACGTCGTGTTGTTTTCCTATAAAAAAAACAGAGTACTTGTACTGATATGTGTGTATTTGTACTGATGTATTTTTCATAGAGTAATTTAGAAATGTTCCAAAAAAGAGTACTTGCACTGATGTCCGTATGGTTTTGTACTGAGCGTGTTTTCACGAGAATTCCTTTTTTTTCTTTCAAAAGAGTAGCAACATACCCTTTTTTTTACAAATATCTCCTCCTTTATTCATTGATCAAAATAGTGGTATCATCATCCTCGAACTTGCCTGGGTTATATCGTTGAACTGAATGACATTTTCTTAAAACAAAGAAAATGTTTTGTGTGTTTCTTTTTTTTCAACTTCAATGATGGTCTCGACTTCTCTCATTTTACATATTGAACTTTTACCATTTTGAATTTCCGTGGGGCAAATAATATACATGCCCTCTATAGTTTGTACTGATGTGAATCCTTTCAAACTTGCGTGGCTTACATCATTGAATGGGCTGTATTCTTTTCACCACCACCATTGTTTTATCCATTTCTTTTCGAACTTGCGTGGCTTACATCATTGAACATGATGTAGGTCGATATGTACTAATGAAGCAACAAAAGAAACATGATACACATGAACTGATAACAAACTTGCACAGGACCTAACAACAAGAACACACATGAACTAACAACGATAACAAATTTGCAAGCGACCTGACAACAAGAACAGAAATGAACTTAAAACAAAAATATAAATGGTGACCAGCTCGGCGGCGTACTACAGCATGCAGGAGCAGCAACCATAGCCAACTCGTCGAGGCTGCCAATAGGTAGGAGAGCATGGTGAGGGCAACAATAGAGGGAGGCTGCGTGTGGTGGTCGTGGAAGCACCGTGGGGGTTGAGCCACAACGGTGGTTGATGGCAAGCCGACACGACACGACGAGCAGCTTGAGGACAAGTGGGTGGTGCTCGACATGTCACTTTAGATGCGCCTGTTCGACTGATTTCCTTCTTCCATCTGGACGGATCAATTGCAGAACTTGCTATTAGAAACAGTAAAGATACAAAATATTTGTGTGCTCAAACTTGAAGTAAGATATGATTTCATGTCCTTATCCATTAATAAAATCATACTATGTACATTTGTAGAATACTTGCTCTCAGTACTAGTCATTCTACTTAGTTATCCAAAACGGTTGTGAATGTTGCATCCATTTTTCTCAAGAAAATGTAACATATAAGTTTTATACATACAGAAATATGTACCCTCAAGAAAATGTAACATGTAAGTTTTATACAGATAGAAATATGCACCAAAAGATATTCCCAAAATTTAAGTTTTACAGCATCGGAAGAAACAAATAATTTGATGCCAACCTAAGTGAGCACTGAAAGATGCAAAGAAGAGCCTTTTTTGAGAATTTGACTTTGGTACATGTTTTGCTCTACAAATTGATAAACCAAGTGACAGTACATATCCTCATTTCTCATACTTAACCACAAGCACAAATTTGTTCTATAGGAAGCTGGAAACATAAAAGGGAAATTGGACTTACGATGAGGAAGTAGATGTACTAAAAAGCATATGAAAGATGAACTGAGAAAGTTGAAGCTCCAGATCCTCATGATGAACTGGACCATACTAGAGTTGTGAATGGTGGTGAAGCTTCACATCCTTTATCGTCAACGAGCTCCTGCCATGAGCCAAAATCACAAACTTCAAACAATTTATAAAGGAAATAATTCTTGAAATTGGGTTGAGCTTAAACTGTTCAGATTTTTGTACTCCTGCAGCAGCTATACTTGAACTTGCGCGACACATTTTTGAAAGCATCTGATGTTCAGAATACGCTATATGAAAAGAGGAAGGGGTAACACACTAAGAGACATAGGCAAAAGAGAGAAAATCATGATCTATAAGCTAGGTGGTTGAACTGGCCACACCGCTGCACCATGTCGCTCAACTCCTTCTCGATGGCCTGCTTCTTTTGATCGCCCACGAGCACCCTGGGCTTCACCACGAACCTGGTTAAAAGATATATGGGATGGGACCCTGTAGATTTAAATGAACTCTCACTAGAAGTAATTTTTGTACTTCCCATGTAGTACTACATGGACTTGCTGTAAAATACACGGACCATGTAATAATTTTGAAGTTAATTATATGATCATCTCAAGGAGCTCAAGTTGGACTGAAACTCACTCGATAACTGAAACCACTAGGGTGGCGTTTGGTTAGAGGGATAACCAACCAGTGGATAGGGATAGCCTGTTTTGAGAGGGATACCGCTCGTTTGGTTTGGTGGTGAGAAAGACTGAGGATAACCAGATACCTAGGAATATTCCTTCAAAAGCTGGCTAAGGGGAGCCGCGAAATTATCGCGGATGGTGGCAGCCACCCACGCTTAGCGTAGCGAAACCTTTTCTTTTCTTTACTCACCCCTCCCGAACGAACAAGGCATCGGCCGCAGCTATGAGTGTGCACGGCAGCGGCGGCGGGTGTATGCCTGCGGGCAAGAAAGGTCCAGTCTCTGGTGGTGCGCGTCGAGTAGCGCCTGTGCCGAACACTCACGCTCGCCGGCCGCGACTGCGGATGCCCAAAGCAGTGTGGACGCGGGGCAACTGCCTCCACACCTCCGGCGATCCCAAATTCATGAGCACGTCGAGGCTGCCTGTGTTGAAATACGTCGTCTACCGCGACTCCAGGTTTACCCTCCGTCCCCGGCCCGGTCATCACGCACGTAGGCACGTAGCACACTCGTACGCATGTAGCATATTCTCCAATATACATTCTTCAGAGTAGCATCTGATGAATCATCTAATCTCCTAATGTATGTGATGTGTATTTAGACACTTTTTTTGACAGATTAGATTATACGCATTTGACTGTACGCATGGATATGTTAGGATCATGGAGTTACAAATACATTTTTTAGATGGTGTTCCTGACCTATTCCATCTCCCATCCTTCTAACCAAACATAAAATTGGCTATCCGTAACCACCTTCTAGTTTACAACCAAACGCAAGAGCTAGGATATCCCCAACCACGCGGTTAGGTATATCCTCAGCCAAGCCAACCTCGCTCGTGAACCAAACGCCCCCTAACTCGCTGGAGCCAAAGCCCGCGGGCGCATTAGACTACCCACAGTGAGAATAATATAGGTAGTAACATCACACATATCTAGATAAAATAGATGATGTGGCAAGTAATAAATGAAGAAATGAAGGAAAGTGGTAACATACCTAGTTACTAGTAGTATAAGTAACATCACACATATCAAGGCAAAATGAGTTTATAACCTAATAAATTAAGTATTTCATGTTACCACACATAAGTTACTCCCCACTATAGAGGTAGTAACATAGACTAGTAACATGTGCATGTTACTAGTCTATGTTACTACCCATTGTGGCTAGTCTTAGGGGGAGTCGCGCTAGAGGACGCAGCTGCACCACTCACGATGCACCGTGCCGAGCACCTTGGCAAAGATGTTCACCGCACTTTAGATGGCACGGAGTCGCAGACGCATGCACCGTCGTCCCTTGGCAGCGTGTGGCCGCAGACCGCGCCTACGGCCGGGAGCACTTCGCCGGGTCTACCTGAGCGCGCAAAAAGGCTTTGTGCAATCCAAGATAGGTGGCCTCCTGAGAGGAAGACAACGGCGAGAATCAACATTATTTCTCTTACCGTATGTGTCGATTTGGTGAAACGAACGCCTATACGGGAGCATGCATCGCATGCCAGCGCCTGCTCGGACGGCGTGGGCGCACCGTTCAGCGCGGATGATGCCGGAGCGGTCCTGCGTGACAGTCCCGTCGTCGTTTCCACTGACGCGCCTTGACATGGATGGTTCTGCTCCCCGACTTTCTTATGTGCAGATGTATCCATACATGCATGCCGCGGATGCACTGATTTGTTGCCTTCTTTTCTTTCCGTCTTAGCCGATCCAAGGATGATGCCAACTTCCGAATACATCTGCCCTACAATCTGTTAGAATTAATCTAAGGCGGTCCGTCGATCTACCGAGGACCAAGCAATCACACGAGCACGACATCAAGATTTGTTAACGAGGTTCACCATCATGTCTACATCCCCGGGGTCTGACTATAGACGCTCCTCCACATAACGCCGCTACAATACCGCACCGGGTCGCCCTGGACGCCGGCACATGCCGCCAGCTTCCCCTACATTCCCGTGCTATTATGTTGGCATAGGTTACATCGTGTGTCTAACATCGCTATATATGAGAGGCCTAGGATACAAGTATCCTACTAGGACACGACACCATTATCCTATGTAAACACAATACTACTCAGAGTCCAACTGTAACCTACCTTGTACATAATATTCGACACAACTCTAACACAATCAGCAGGTCATTGAGGGCGAGGCTAATCACAAAAAGAAAATAGAAAGAAAATCATGTTGGCATTCTCCCAATTGATTTCTTCTATGAATGCATGTGAGTGGACGCATTCTCGTGTCGCATGCAGGCACGTCGTTGCGGTCGCGACAGAAGTTGCCTTCTGTTCGCACACGAACACGTCACCGTGTACCCTCGACGCCGGGGGTGATGCATCGTAGCTTACGTCGAAGGAGACATGTCCAGAAGCGCGGTATGCAAGCAATCCAGCAGGCGCTTTTGTAGACCCGAAGCCCCGCTTGCCCGGAAGGGACCCCGTCAGGGCTCACGGCGGCTATGGGCTGCTCTAGGTCGACCTGATCGCCCCTAGGGCCTCAAGGTTCGCAGCCATGCAATGAAGAAAAACGAACAAAGAACGAGAAGAAGAACTAGGGTTAAGGAGAAAAGATAAAAAATAAAAAGTGGTAGATGTGTTTGTTCGATTGTGTGTTGTTCAATCGACCGTCACCCCTTAGGTATATAAGAGGCGGCTGGACTTACCGTGCAAGGAAAAGGCTTGGATTCACGTCCAAAACCCTAGTCAAATTCGGATTGGTTTTGTCCGAACTTTCCAAAATTGTTCGGTTTAAACTGGCTGCACCTTGCGGATAATTTTTTAGGTAGTAAACGACCTCGGATGGAAACGAGCCCAAAAGCAATCTTGACTGTTTCGACGAGGCGAACAACTTTTATGTTGAACGTTATTTTATCAAAGGTCATATTGAGGGTCAAATAGCTCACGCAAAACAAAATATTATTCGCGCTACCCATCAGACAGGGTGTCTAGTGGGGCACGTCACTTTTGGCTCGTGATAGGGTTGTATTCGGATGGCTCTAAATTTTTCATACGAACTCGGATAGGGACGATTTTTATATCAAAATCGACCGTTGTGATGAGACGAAGACAATTTGTGTAGAAAGTTTTCTCATATGAGGTAATTTTGGGGTGTAATCAGCCGAATAATATTCTGGATACAAAATCTCAGTACTTCGAACGCAACTTCGGCCTTAGAGATGCGACCGGATGGCTATGGCCCAAATATCAAAGTTTGTCCTTTTGAAGATACAGAACTTTCTCACTTTAAGCACTTTTCCATTTGAGGCCTCTTTAATTGTGTTTTCGACCATGCCAAAATCTGATGTCAACACATGCCCCCCTGTTTTTCGGCAAAGCTTGCGTGCCAAAAAATAACTTGCACAATGCTCTTTCTAAGGACGATGTCAACACTTCATCGGCCATTTGTACGTGCTTAGGACGATAAGTATATATCGGCCATTTAGATTAGCAACAAAAGTGAAGCTAATCAAACATATGATAATTTGGTAATACCCTTTCATGATGTAGGAAATTATATTGCATCCATGGATTAAAATAAGCCCATTAAGGGTAACTAATCATACCTGATGATAAATTACATGGCATAGGCATCAACGACATTGTTGAAGAAAATGGACAATGTGTGGACCGAAGATGTTGAAACCTTCGGCTTGGTCCTTCATAGTTTTCACTATTTTCCTTCTTCACCTTTGCCTCACTCCTTGTAAAGGAAGCTTGCACATAATTCTTATTTTGAATACTTCCTTTGGGAACCCATGCCATGTTTCTCTTTTCAAGTTCTTATGCACTAAGCTTTGGCAAATTCTTCTTTTGTCAATACGATAAGCCGAGTGGGCACCCCAACTGCAAATTTTTTGAAGTAATGGCAATTCTTATTTTACCTTGTGCACTCTCAACTTCTTCCCTTCAGATTTGGCACTTGATTGACTTGCCTCATTGCCTTTTGTAGCCAATGTCGACACTTTAATTGGCTCTTTTTCATTTGAGATCATATCTGAAGTGGCACTCTTACAACCATCTCTTTTGACGTGGTAGACTTGCTCAACCACCTCCTTATTCTTCCTTGTGCTCCGGACCAATTCTTTTTTATTGAAACGGTCTTGAACATATGACTGCTCATTGAACGTTGGTCTTCTTGGAGCTGCATAATCTTGGCGAGATGGTTTATAATAATATTGAGAATGTGCCCTTGTATCATACTTGTCCCATGATGGATATGGATTTACGTGAGCATAGGGAGGCATCCACGACATTGGCATTAGCGGCCCAAAATAAGGATATGAACAAGTTGCATTCAAATTCTCTTCTTGCCAATATCGATCCCTGGATTTGCGCCTAGGGGGTGATCTTGATGCCTTTGCATTAGTTGGCGGATAAGCACTGTTCTCCTCACTTATCTTTTGATATTTTTCCAATAGTTGCGCGAAAGTGACTTTCAGCTTTTTACCTGTGTGCTTACGTCGGCCTTTGTTTTCTTTGGTTGTGCTTGCACTGATCTTTGGATTTTCTTGTTGCCCCCCAGTCCTTGACGTCTCCATTGTAGCTTCGATGGAATTCTCACCCTCAACATTATGCTCATTATGCTCTTCAACAATCTCTTTACTTGAAAGCTTGATCCCATCACCTGCAGTTTTTACCTTCTCTTTAAATGGATCGGCTTCAAGCAGTCGATGCAAAAACCTTTTACCATCGGAACCAATCGGAATAGACTCGTCATCTCTTGGTGTCTCAACAAATTACAATCGTCCTTTATCAATGGCCGATTTAACTATTTGACGAAACATGTTGCAATCCTCAAAATTATGCTGGAACGAATCATGCAACTTACAATACATCCGTCCCTGGATGGATGGCTTGACATGGTGATCAAAAATTCTAATGTAATTATTTTTCAACAAAAAAACAGATATTTGATCACACATGCTTGAGTTGAAGGTATACTTCTTGTTTTCTAGTCGATCTTGGTGTACGAACGGCTTTGGAGGTAAGCAAACGAATGGTACAGATTTGGAATCTCCCCATTCCGCTATGAATTGTGTTTTCCACTCTATCTCTAATGTCTTTGGATAAGATATTATATTAGCATCGGATTTCTCAAAAGAATTTAACATTGGCTTTAAATTTCTGAAACGAAAATAGTTAGAACACACGTGTCTTAACTGAGACCAAGTGCAAGCCAAGTATGAAACAAGCAAAGCTACCCACTTAGAGATAAGTTTTAAGTAAAGCAATGGGGAAGCCTTTGGCTGCAATAATAAGTCACTATCGGTCTTTATGAATGGCACAATAGGTTGACCGATATACCTTGTAACAATTTTATTGCTAACAAGTAAATTACCCTTCATCATTTGTCTTTCAAAATTACTTATAAGATTTTTCCTAATAGATGCATCAACGATAAAGCTGTGACCAAATCTGAAAATAGGTAAATCACTTGGTAGACATACCTCTTCATACACGTTGGGAGAGCATGATGGTTGTACACTTGAATAATACTATGTTCCACTTTTGAATAACTCTCCAATTCCTTGGCATCCTCTTTTTCTTTGATAGATACGGTACACATACTATTTGATTCGACTTTTTCAATAACCGAAATTTCTTTGTTACCTGAATCAATACTTTTCTATTTTTGAATTTGCAAGGCTTCTCGCTCTTGTCTTATTTTAGCCCACATCTCAGTTTGGCGAGCTTTAAACTTTTTCATCTCAATTTGCATCCACTCCTCATGAAATTGCCCCCCAATGCTTTGAGACTCTTCCGACAATGAGGTGCCGAAACTTTGAAATTGTTTAGGGGGTACATTGGTTGCTACATAACTAGGCGAATGCATTATTTGCACAACTCTTGCTTTTACACCAGCAAAGTCATGAGGCTTCCCGCCATCTATTAGTTCCTGGCGAATAGCGTTGCACAAATCCCAAGAGAATGTAAGCTTTTTCTCAATTATCTGGATATGGTTGCCCCCCGATGCATTTAGACTCTTTTGGCAATGAGATGTTGCCGAAATTCTGTAATTGTGTTGGGGGGACATGATATGCCACCGTAGTAGGTGAAGGCATTTGTGCTCCTGTAGAAGTTTCACTTATTCGGCCATGACCATGAAGGTGCGGAGCCGAATTATGGACATCAATAGTTGTGTATGGTGCCAGAAAATTAGTAGCATATGATGTTTGAGGGTAATTGGCCGAAGAACTAATAGTAGCATGACCAATTCCCCTGTCCACCGGCATGTTTGAATTAAGATGTTGCAAGTTAGTTGCCGATGAATAAGAAGGTGAAACACTTTGTTGCATGTTATTGAAAGTTCCTACATGAGGTGTTTCAACTTGATTAACCGAACTCAACATGTTGTTCATTGGCATATGGATTTGTGAGGTAGCCAATGCATGAGGATTGGAATACATACGTGTCATGTTGCTAAAATTGTAACTAGAGGCATGGAGATTATTCTGAATCGGCTGTTGCACATAATTAGATGCATGATTGATAAAAGTAGGGTTAGCCGATGCATTATGCTCATTAAACAATCTAGCAACAACATATGCATTATTTGCATCTACATAAGTGAATTGGGTATTCATGTTACCTTTGTAGATTGCAAATCCTAGATGACGATCTCTTCGTAGCAAGAACGGGCCGGAGACCGTTCAAAACTTCGTCCCCAGCAGAGTCGCCAAAAAGTGTGTCCGCACACGAACACGTCACCGTGTACCCTCGACGCCGGGGTGATGCACCGCAGCTCACGTCGAAGGAGACCCGTCCGGAAGCGTGGTACACAAGCAATCCGGCGGGCGCTTTTGTAGACCCGGAGCCCCGCTTGCCCGGGAGGGACCCCGTCAGGGCTCGCGACGGCTATGGGCTGCTCTAGGTCGACCTGATCGCCCCTAGGGCCTCGAGGTTCGCTGCCCTGCAATGAAGAAGAACGAACGAAGAACGAGAAGAAGAACTAGGGTTAAGGAGAAAAGATAAAAGATAAAAAGTGGTAGATGTGTTTGTTCGATTGTGTGTTGTTCAATCGGCCGTCACCCCATAGGTATATAAGAGGCAGCTGGACTTCCCGCGCAAAGAAAAGGCTTGGTTTCACGTCCAAAACCCTAGTCAAATTCGGATTGGTTTTGTCTGAACTTTCCAAAACTGTTCGGTTTAAACTGGCTGCACCTTGCGGGTAATTTTTGAGGTGGTAAACGACCTCGGATGGAAACGAGCCCAAAAGCAATCTTGACCATTTCGACAAGACGAACAACTTTTATGTTAGAAAGTTTTTTGATCAGAGGTCATCTTGAGGGTCAAATCGCTCGCGCAAAACAAGCTATTATTCGCGCTACCCGTCAGACAGGGTGTCTGGTGGGGCGCGCCACTTTTGGCTCGTGATAGGGTTGTATTCGAATGGCTCTAACTTTTGCATACGAACTCGGATTGGGACACTTTTTATTTCAAAATCGACCATTTCGACGAGACCAAGACAATTCGTGTAGAAAATTTTCTCATATGAGGTAATCTTGGAGGTGTAATCAGCCGAATAGTGTTCTGGATACAAAATCTCAGTCCTTCGAACGCAACTTCGGACTTAGAGATGAGACCGGATGGCTATGGCCCAAATATCAAAGTTTGTCCTTTTGATAATACGGAACTTTATCACTTTAAGCACTTTTCCATTTGAGGCCTTCTTAATTATGTTTTCGACCATGCAAAAATCTGGTGCCAATACCTTCTGCGCCGGCCGGCGTCTGACACTGCACCCCTGTGCCGCCGCGATCCTTCTTCCGACTCCATGCGCTGTTGGCGGCTGGCCCCTCGCGTCTCGCATCCAGCAGCCTTGCCGTCGCGCGCGATGCCGAGACTCGCGACATCGCCTCACTGCATCTCAACGGCGCATGGTTGCGGTCGCAGTCGCCGACTTGTTTATCCCATCGTGAGCGCCTCCGGAAGGAAGCGTGGCTCCATTGCTCTCTTGATAGAGACTACGTGTGTGATAACGTGTTGAGAGAAAAGTGAATCCTCTCTTTCTCTCTCCCTCTCTCTCTCTCTCTCTTTCATTAGATGATTGTAGGCATTTATACAAGGAGAAGGGATGCGATGAAGAGGCATCTGTTCGAGGGAATGGCCGTTACAAGGGGAGATTTACCCCATAACTAACACATGTTAATTAAACTCTAACAGATTTCTAGCCCTTCCCAAGTTGCTTTTCACTCCAATTCTTCTTTCATCATATCCAAATCTGTGAGAAAGAGTTGAGTGTTGTAGAGATTAACATTTAAAGCACAAAAGCAAGGAGATCATCATCAACACACCGTCTAATATCTTTTTAGAGAGTGATGTCTCCTAAATTGGTTACGTATTGCTTGAGAGCTCATGGACCATTCGTGGATGGAGCCCTCCGTGGACTCGCGCAACTGTTACCCGTCATGGATTGAAGTCTCCATCAACATGGACGTACGATAGCATCATCTATTGGAACCACGCCAAAAACTATGGTCTCCATTACGTTTGCATACTCAAATCCCCTCCATTTACTTTCTCGCAAATTGCATGTTTTATCTTTTCCACTGCCTACACTCGTAGCATGCGTCCTTAAAATGTATTGTGAATACTTTAACATATGATAAACTCAACCTTAACTTGTAGAGATTAAAATCTACGAACTTTGCTTGTTAAAGGTCTAATCACCCAGACATGAATGCGTGTAGGCAGTGGCCTGGCTACGTTCGCTCTAAGCGGCAATGAAGTGTGCAATGAGGGGTTTCGGGTGGGAAGACACGATGAGAATTATTGGGTGGGTACATGCGATGAAGGTTTGATGGCGTCCATGAACCAGTAGAATGCGCGATACGTGATGGACGTCCGCAAACCTTCTACCAATGTCCGTCCGCAAACCTTTTACCAAGTTGCTTCCGGTTCGTGGGAATTCAAACGCCCTGACCGGTTCACGGACATTAAAAATGGACAGCGTGTGGGCTCTATCCAAACCGCGCCGTCCTGACGTCTACAAGCAATTTACCTGTGTCTTGAGATGCCTACAAAAGCGTGGAGATTCAAAGATCTAGCCTTCCCCAAGTTGTTTTTCACTCCAATTCTTCTTTCATCAGATCCAAATCTGTGAGAAAGAGTTAAGTGTTGAAGAGATTATCATTTAAAACACAAGAACAAGGAGATCATTATCAACGCACCGTCTAATACCTTTTGAAGAGTGATGTCTCCTAAATTGGTTACGTATTGCTTGAGAGCTCATGGACCCTTCGTGGGTGGAGCCCTTCGTGGACTCGCGCAACAATTACCCTTCATGGATTAAAGTCTCCATCAATATAGACGTACGATAGCATCATCTATTGGAACCACACCAAAAACTATGGTCTCCATTACGTTTGCATACTCAAATCCCCTCCCTTCACTTCCTCGCAAATTGCATGCTTTATCTTTTCCACTGCCTACACTTGTAGCATGCGTGCTTAAAATGCATTGTGAATACTTTAACATATGATAAACTCAACCTTAATTTATACTCCCTCCGTTCTAAAATAGATGACCCAACTTTGCACTAACTTTAGTTGAACCATCTGTTTTGGAACGGAGGGGGTAGAGATTAAAATCTACGAACTTTCCTTGTTAAAGATCTAATCACCCAGACATGAATGCGTGTAGGCAGTCGCCGGGCTACATTCGCTCTAAGCGGCAGTGAAGTGTGCAATGAGGGGTTTCAGGTGGGAAGACGGGATGAGAGTTATTGGGTGGGGACATGCAATGAAGGTTTGATGGCATCCATGAACCGGTAGAATGCGCGATACGTAATGGACATCTGCAAACCTTCTACCAATGTCCGTCCGCAAACCTTCTACCAAGTTGCTTCGGATTCGTGGGAATTCGAACGCCCTGACCGGTTCACGGACATTAAATGGACAGCGTATGGGCTCTTATCAAAACCGCACCGTCCTACAAGCAGTTTACCTGTGTCTTGAGATGCCTACAAAAGCGTGGAGATTCAAAGATCATCTTATTTCGAATTTTACATATCGTCCGGACTTGGCGCCAAGGAATATCTGCAGCCCAACATTCAAAGTCCTTACTTATTTCTACCAATAACCCTATTAAAATACTTAGCACAGGAGGCCATTTCATAGCAAGGTTCTGCTGGCCGATCAACACCTAAAATTTTGTGTTAGTAACAATTAACCTATATTGTCTACCTAGTTAGGTCACATGGGTTTGCACTGCAAGAACAAAACCAAGTGTTTTTAGGCTCGCCTCAAAATAAAAATAAAAAATTAGGCTAATATCAGAGATTGCTTTCATCCTACCAAAGTGCAACAAAGAACATAAGGAGGGTGCTATATCAAACTTAAGAATACTTGACTTCATTTTTATCCTATGATAGTCACGATTATCATTTTTTATTGAAATCAACAGAAGAAAGAGGAAAAACATTTCCCATAAAAAAAAGGAAACAGATGAAACAATTTATTCGCAGTAAGCAGATCAAATATCAAAAGTTCACCGCGTGATCTCAAGGCAAATATGACCAGATAGATTCCTGTAATGGTGATGCATATGACGCTTAGATCTTGTCAAGGGCCTGAACAATGTCATTCTTCAGGTCCTCAAAATCCTCCACTCCGATGCTGAACCTGATCAGGTTGTCCTTGATCCCATAGATGTCTCTCTGCTCCTTAGAATCCCTGTTCATGGATCACAGCTCAAGAGTTAAAACAAAAACAACATCATGTGCACAATTACTGAATGTGACAACTTTGTACCAAAGTTAGTACAAAGTTGAGTCATCTATTTTGGAAGGAGGGAGTATATGTTAATACCAGTAGGACATGATGGCAGGCTGATCAATTATGCTCTCACAACCCCCAAATGAAGGGGCATGGTAGGGTATCTTGACAGAATCAATGAATTTCCTAGTAGAGTCAAAGTCTCCATCAACCTAAACACAAGATAATTTATATGTTAAATTGCTAATAGACTCAACACACTTAGTGTTCTGGTATAGTATTTTACTATATTTTACCAAGACATCAAATTACCTCAAAGCTGACAACACCACCAAAGCCAGTCATTTGGCTCTTGGCAATGTGATGTTCTGGGTGACTTGGCAAGCCAGGATAGTATACACGTGCAATCTAGGAATATGAAATACAGGCTTCAGTTAAAACAACGAAAGACATAAATGGCCAGTAGTTACCTCTAGTCTAGGAATAAAAGAAAACACAGTTAGCACACCTTTGGATGTTCCTCTAAAAACTGGGCCATCCGTAGAGCAGTATTATTCTGACATTGAACACGGAGATGCAGTGTTTTCATGCCCCGGAGGATCAGATAGGAAGCATTCTGACATCACAATGCAATGAAATGTCAAGAGCTTAGAAACAAGGTGTCAGACAGAAGAATACAGAGTACGTTTACCACTAGAAAAACTGTGTTTCAACAAAGGATAGCATGGCACCTAAAGCTAGAGGTTCAAGGCCAGGCAGGAATCTTGGTAACTTACTAGTCTATAACTAGGAATGAACCCATGCATTACTACAGAAATATCGTTGTCTTTAGTTATAAATACAAAATTTTATTACAAAGATAATTTGAATTGAGGATCCTACAAGTACATTATCATTCATTGATTTATTGAGTTGAACATTTGAGAGACCAAATCTCATTCCTTTAGAACTAAATTAGGAGGCAATACTATATGTGCCATGTCTCTCTGTGCTGAAAAGAATGCACCACCCTAGTGTTGCAGGAATACAAACTCTTAACAGCAATAACTTCTTTTTGTCACATCTACTCCCCTCCGTTTCTAAATATAAGACTTTGCAGAGATTTCACTATGAACCACATACGGATGTATATAGATGCATTTTAGAGTGTAGATTCACTCATTTTGCTCCGTATGTAGTCCATAGTGAAATCCCTGCAAAGACTTGTATTTAGGAACGGAGGGAGTAGGAATGAAAGACACTGCAAATGTAATATTATATGTTTTGGCACTGCAACAAATAATAGGGGAGTTGGGAGTTCATATATGGTTTTCTCCCAAATCAGCTAAGCCGCGGTGTTCATTTTTTTCAAATAAGTCGACCACTTGGATCATATAACATACTCCCTCCGTCCCAAAATTCTTGTCTTAGATTTTTCTAGATACGGATGTATCTAACACTAAAGTGTAACTAGATACATTCGTATTTGGACAAATGTAAGACAAGAATTTTGGGACGGAGGGAGTATTATAGAATGAACCAGCGGTTTCATGCCAGTTTTGGCTGGGTTGAAGTGAACCCAGGATCAAAGAACCCTAAGGCGTCATTTGGCAGCAGGGGAGGCCACAGGATCCCTGCCCATTCATTGGAAACTTCCATCCCGTGGCAAATTGTTCCTGGCTTTTCCACACACGATTTGCTCAACATGTGAGACAGGAAAATCCATCCACTTCCCCGTCAATTCCCGCATATAAAAAAGCGCCTCCCAAGTCGTGGAAGGAATTCCCTACATCTCGACACTGCCTCTCACCATTGTCACCCGCGCTTCTATTCTTTATCTTGCTGCTGGTAACGCTTCCATCTAAGATTCATGGCCCAAGTCCTTTGCTCATCTCCTCCCACTCGCCCTCATGTGCTAATCCATCGCCACACATGCTGCCACTCCAGTCTCCTCAGCAGAACTGGCAAGATCTTGGCGTTCAATTCGGTACAGGCTTACGGTGAGAAAGAGGAGAATCAAATGGGGCTTGCTAGCAGAGTCAGCGGCCTCAGCGCCAACGACTACAAGGGGGCAGCCATGGTTGGGTTGAACATGACGGACACAAGAGCTCGGAGAATCCAAAGCAGCCCTCCCAGGCTGCTGGTGCTGGGCCATAATTGAAGACGAACTCTCCATTCTTTTTTCGGAGATATCGTGAACGAGTTCAAGTGTGGCCGGTGCAATTCATCTCTGGTTTTCCTCCCCTGGGTGTTATATCCCCAACAACCAAACAAAGCCTAATGAATCATTCAGGACTTCCCTTCCAGATTAATTTGTTCTACGGATACTTGCAGGGTCCCAGCATGAAGCAAACAGGTTCGAGAGATGGATAGAAAGTATGCCAATCCAACATACCGGGTTTAGAACACCACCAACTACATGGTGATAAATGCGGACCTTGGAGACTAGCTCGTCCCTGCCACTGATACAGCCTCCAATAACCTTGAAAGGAAAAAAACTTAGCTAATGTATATCTTATCTGTAAATAGAGCACTAGAAATTGATTCATCAACTTACATCATTGTGCCCAGCGATATACTTTGTTGCAGAATGAACAACTATGTCAGCACCTAAAGTCAGTGCTTTCTGATTGATAGGGGAGGCAAAGGTGCTATCAATGCAAAGCAATGCTCCCTTGTTATGGCACATACTGGAGACAAGCTCAATATCAATGCATCTGAGAAATGGATTAGTAGGAGTCTCGGTGAAGAATAGAGATACCTGAAAATAAAGGAACCAACAAATTAGTCTACTTGTGGATGAATAGGTTAATGCAAAGAAAGGGGGTTTAAGGAAATTGCGAAGATTAAACTCACATTATTATTGTCAAGTGCATCTTGGAGAGCATCCATGTCAGCAGGTCTAATAACAGTCATCTGTGCATCAGGTATACAAAGAGAAGATAACCACAAATTATGCAAAGAAAAACAACAAAGATTAACTTCAATTAGTTGTTCAACATGCAGATCACAGTTTATCATGTAAAGACGTCTGAAATACTAGATCTTGAATGAAGCTGCATATCTACGCGAGTTTATTAGGCTTCTAAAATGTGGTCCCATACCACATCACTCAACAACAACCATATCACCTGTAAGCTGCTCCCTCTATAACTTAATATAAAACATTTTTTGAGACTGCCACGGACTCTAAAAACGTCTTATAAAAAGTTACAGAGGGAGTAGTATATTGCTGCTATGAACCTCTCCTACTGGTTCTCGCAAAACTAACTGAACTGCATAGACATCTAATCATATTACTGAAAGAACTTGGGCATAATGGTAGCACATATATTACCGTAATTCCCCTCTTGGGGAGCTCAGTCTCCATGTAAATTCTTGTCTTGCGGTACAAATCTGTGGTTGTAACTATGTGCCCACCTGCTGGGACAAGTGTGCTGAGCATAGCAACACTTGCATACATCCCTGACGCCACAAAGACAGTGGACTCGGCTTTCTCCAGTGCACTGCAGCATCAAAATTAGCAACTATGGAAAACCGATACATTGGAACAAACAAGGCATAAAAAATCCACAAGAAGAGGATCTGGATTTCACCTCATCTTCTTCTCCAAAGCCTCAGTGGTCGGGTTCCCATACCTCCCGTATTCGAAGCTAGCATGCCTCCCCTCCTACAAAAAGGAGATTTTGACAATATAACCGCAGATTTATCAAATCTGACAACTAGAGCACAGAATAGCAACAAGGTCAGGGGCTTCAAACCTTGAAATCGATCAGCTCTTGCGAGCTACTGAACCAGTAGGCGGAGGTGTTCACTACTGGGGTGGTGATCGCGTCTGTGGCGATCCTTCTCCCAAGCCTCTCGCCTTACGCAGAGAAAACCAGCAAGCATGTCAAAACCAAATACTCCTAGATCTGATGGGCAACAAAGGAGCGAGTGGGTTACCTGCGTGGACGGCGAGGCTAGCATCGGAACCGAGCAGCGCACGCTCGGCCAATGCGGCGGCGGATGGCTGCGCGAGCTTGGCGTTAGGAATGGCGCCAACCTCGGCAGCCGCCGCCGCAGAGGTGGCGGCGGATGCGGCCGCGGCATGGGAGGAGGTGCCGCGGACGCGGCTTCCGCCGCCAGAGTGGGAGGGGACGGCGCAGCGATCGGACCAAGCGGCGGCGACGATCTGCGCGACGCCTATGTTGCTGCAGTTGCGGCGGGCCTTGGTGCTGAGCTGGCGGACGAAGTTGGGCGGGAAACGGAGGATGGTGGCGGAGGTAAGGGCACCGCTGTTGTCGCCGGCGAAGGACGCCGGGGATGAGAAGGAGACGGTTGCCATAGGGAGCTAGGGTTTGGGTGGCGGCGCGGGGCGCTCGACGGAATTGAGGGGTCGGGGTTGGTGGATTGGGTGGCGCTGGTGTGGCCTTTCGAAATGACGAGTGGTCTATTTGTAGTAGAGTCGGACCGACGGCATTCATGGTTTGACAAAGAGCACCTATAGTGCGCCGCTGATGCGGGGTCAGTTAGTTGCCGCCATTGCGAATCAACTACGATGGTGTGTTTTGAGTTTCCAATCCGACCATTCATCAACGATGGGATCACGATTCGCGGCCTCTGGTAAGGCTATCCACAGTGAGCATTTTTTTTGGAATATCCACAGTGAGCATTAATACACCACTTTTTTAAGAAGTTGATTCTCACTTTTCCCTATTCTTTCAACATGCAGTCTGTCCTCGTCATTATCTAGCCATGTCAATATTCTTTCAATTTTCTTTACCGCTAAATGGCTAGATGGTGAAGCCACGTCGCACGCTACTAACTTTGTGCTACGTTCGCATGGTATACTGGCCATCCAACACGGCAATTTCTTCTTTTTCTCTTACAACGAAACGAAGTGTCTGGTTTTTTTCACCGTCGCACTGATTCCTTCTCTTGCCTCTTGGTCTGGTGGTTTCTTTCATCTCCCTCCACCAATAAATATCTAGGGTAGTCTTCCAATTCTTCTCCTCCCCTCTTTATTTGTGCCATACTCCCCATATTGCGCCGCCGCCGGCCAAACCTTCTCTGGTCATGAACACTAAGACCTACGCCCTGCCTCCCTCCGGGAGCCCCAGGAGCGCCGCGAGCCTGGCCCAAACCAGGCGCCATGGCGTCGAACTTACCTCCTGGGGAACCAGGCATGCCACCGTGAGCATCCTCCTTCAACCCCACATACGTCAGAGGCGCGAATTCTCCATATCCTCAAATCGGAATCGCGTTTTTTTTTATTTAGCTTGGTAGAAGCCTCGATTTCCAGTTGGAGTAGCTATCACTGGGAAGGGCAACGGCGCCGGCCCCCAAGGGTAGTTCGATGAGGTGATGGATTCAGACTGATGCCAACCATGGACCCCAATCAAAGATGCGCCTCTGTCACCAAGGTAGGAGCAGAAGGATGAGGTCGTACCCATAGTATATTTGTCTGGATATTTAAGTTTGTATTGTTGACATGAACGTATATATGTGTGTTTTAGTGGAAGAGATGCATACTTACTGCAAATGCAGGAGGTCGTTCCCAACTTCGCATCGTATATTTGTATAGGTCTTTGCTGTACGGGTCTGATATGTACTGTAAATGCACTTTTTTTACTCATTGGTATGTGGCTCGTGGTCATCTACAAAGTCTAACATGTATGGATGTGCAGATTGAAAAGTTCATCACAATATTGGAGGTTCTATCATCCACCATCCAGATTTTTTTGCGTTGGTTTGTTCAAATTTTCTTTATTTTAAGTTTATATACAGCGATTTAATTTATGGTTCAACTTATTTTGCAGAGAGTTTGCTTGTTCTGCTTGGATAGGGGTTTAGGAGGTGCTTTCAGGTAGAGTTAAGACATTCTAATGTGCAATTCACCACCTTAATAGTAGTATTTGTAATATTTTTATGATTGAAAATAATGTATTTTTGAAAATTTTGTGACTGAAGTTTTCCTTTCATTTTGGCACATTCTTTGCAGTTATCTCCCTCCCCCCCTCTCTGTGTGTGATTACATATGACTTGATGGTGATTAATTTGAAATATTTGTGAAGTCGGGCTATGTCTATTGGTTTTGCGGTTCTTTGTAGACATGCCCAGGGTTACTTCAGGATTTCTTGGTGGATTCCATTCTAAATCCTATATGTTGAAATAATATATAAGCTAATGTCATTTATTTGCTTTCACCCACCTGATAAGAAGACACGCAAGAACATAGAAGCATGTGTAGTATCGAATTTGCAGTTGGATATAGTACTTTTATCTTAACCTTTTTTAGTTCAAGAATAACTTATTTCTCCCTGAGTGCATTTTATAATGTTATGTTCCCTTGCTATTTCTCCTACATTGTTTGACTACCTAACTCTAAAAAGTCAGTATTGACAAAATTTTCCAAGGCTGGGTTAGTATCCTAATATTTTGAACAAGAGCTCTCTGAATAGTTTTGATATGCTTGATGAAAATATGCCCTAGAGGCAATAATAAAGTTGTTATTATTTTATATTTCCTTATTCTTGATAAAGATTTATTATTCATGCTATAATTGTATTGACCAGAAATCTAAATACATGTGTGAATACATAAACAAATATCGTGTCTCTAGTAAGCCTCTACTAGACTAGCTCGTTAATCAAAGATGGTTAAGGTTTCATAACCATGAACATGAGTTGTCATTTGATAACGGGATTAAGGATGGCAATTTTATCCATGGACATGGATATCCATGGATATCCGACCCGAATGGATAGGGTTTGGATATGCTTTTGTGTCCATGGGCAGTGCCCAAACCCGACCCGATTACTCGTGGGTAGGGCATGGATATAATCTTGTACCCGTGGGTATATCCAAACCCGACCCGATAGTATGACTTAATGGGCAAAAATCTGCTATCCCTACCCCACGGTCACATGTCCCACTGCAATTTTACACTTTGTTATCCAAAACATGCAAAAGAAATTACACAATCCCTGTCATAACTTTTATTAGATGACATTCAATCCCGTCTGTAACATACCCAACACCCTTCCCTTATTTTTATCTCCTTGTTAAGACTCGTCATTCTCATATGTTAGAAAAATACTTAATGATCTCATGTTGTTAGTGGACGTTGATTTACCATAAGTGAAGTCTAGTCTGCCATGAAGTGAAGAATGGAAGAGTTTATGTTACCATTGTGTTATGTCTTATTTATATGTCTAGAGAGGACCCAATGGATATCCAGTGGGTATGGATATCCATCGGGTTTGGACATGGACACAATTTTTCACCCATGGATTTTTTCATGGGCGGGCAAAAACTGTCTTCATGGATATGGATATGGATTTGATATTGTTCAACCCGATCCAAACCCGACCCATTGCCATCCTTAAACGGGATCACATCATTATGAGAATGATGTGATGGACAAGACCCATCTGTTAGCTTAGCATTTGATCGTACAGTTTATTGATACTGCTTTCATGTATGTCAAATACATATTCCTTTGACTATGAGATCATGCAACTCCCGGATACCGGAGGAATGCCTTGTGTGCTATCAAATGTCACAACGTAACTGGGTGATTATAAAGATGCTCTACAGGTATATCTGAAGGTGTTTTGTTGGATTGGCATGAATCAAGATTAGGATTTGTCACTCAGAGTATTGGAGAGGTATCTCTGGGCCCTCTCGGTAATACACATCATAATAAGCCTTGCAAATGACTATTGAAGTTAGTCTCTGGCTGATGTATTACGGAACGAGTAAATAGACTTGCCGGTAACGAGATTGAACTAGGTATAGAGATACCGACGATCGAATCTTGGGCAAGTAACATACCGACGAACAAAGGGAATTGTGTATGTTGTCATAATGGTTCGACCGATAAATATCTTCGTAGAATATGTAGGAACCAATATGGGCATCCAGGTTCCGCTATTTCTTATTGACCGGAGAGGTGTCTCGGTCATGTCTACATAGTTCTCGAACCCGTAGGGTCCGCACGCTTATCGTTCGTGGATGATATTGTCGGTGTTCTGGGAACGGGGGTACCCAGACTTGCCTGCCTGCGTGTGATATCCTGGCTTATTAGGGATGATAGACTATTCATATAAATAAGGAATTCCTTTTTTTTTCGGGAGCCCATTCGGATAGAACTCCAAAGTTAAGCGTGCTCAGCTTGGAGTAGTTTCAGGATGGGTGACCGACCGGGAAGTTGCTCCCGGGTGCGCACGAGTGAGGACAAAGTGCGCAAAAAAGACTAGTATTGATATATGGGGCTAGTCTAGATCCCGCCAGAAGTAACGACCACCGGCGGGTGTGTCCGGGGTGTTACAAGTTGGTAGCAGAGCCGACCCTTGCGGTTACACGGATGTTTGCGGACAGGTACTCGGTCATGTTGTTCATGATGTTTGTGACCCGTCGTGGTACACGGCATGGCACATGTTTGGGACTGGATGCACAGACGGTTGTGCCAAGAGGGAACGTTCCTGTGGCCCGACGAGGACGTCAATTCCTCTGAGTGTGGGTGTATGTGATATCCTGGCTTATTAGGGATGATAGACTACTCATATAAATAAGGAATTCATTCTTTTTCGGGAGCCCATTCGGATAGAACTCCAAAGTTAAGCGTGCTCAGCTTGGAGTAGTTTCAGGATGGGTGACCGACCAGGAAGTTGCTCCCGGGTGCGCACGAGTGAGGACAAAGTGTGCAGAAAAGACTAGTATTGATATGTGGGGCCAGTCTAGATCCCGCCAGAAGTAACGACCACCGGCGGGAGTGTCCGGGGCGTTACACTGCGGTCCAGGGCGTGGCTCACCAGGCGGCCTCGTACGGCCCGGCATCTTCAGTGACCACTCAAGACCCTTGCGAGGGGCCAAGCCTCGCGAGGCGGACTACACAAGGCATCCCCTGAGCCGGTCTCACTAGGCCGGCTCATGAGGATCGGAGATATCGTGGCGAGGGACACCTCGCGAGGTCCTCGTGACGTGAGCAGTGACGACCAAGGCCAGGCGGACGCCAGTGGGCGCAGAGCGCCAGTTTCCCCTTTGGTGCTAAAGGAGTAGGTGAAGGCGAAGAGTCCCGAGGCATCACGCAGAGGTTTCCATATCGGTGCAACAAGACCAAGACCAGCAGGACAGCAGAACGGAGGTCATTGCGGAGCCCACGACGGTGTCACCACCAGAGCCTTTGGCACACGAAGACCACCTTTCGTCAGGATAGCTTGTACTAGTTGCCCCCCTTCAAATTTGGCGTTGTGGGATCCCTTCCCGCTCAATATTTGGGAAGAGGACCCGGGCCGCTATAAATAGGACTAGCCACCACCATTGGGATCATCTCATCCAGAGCTGATCAGATAGAAGGCCACACACCACCAGATCACCCGAGCACAAGAACCCCTCTCCTCAGGAGGCAGTTCATCCATGTACTAGTTCTTCATTAACCTACAAGACAATCCACCACACACACTGGATTAGGGTATTACACCACAACGGTGGCCTGAACCAATATAAACTTTGTGTCCCTTGTTCCTCGGATCTGACGAGCTAGGCCTAGGGTTGCTGGGTAGACGAGCTAGGGCGGAAGGAGAGATCTTCGTGCGCACCCTAGAGTTCAAACCTTAAGGGTTTTGCCGGAACCCGAGATCCGACATTTGGCGTGCCAGGTAGGGGTGTGCCGAAACTTCCTTTCTGTCGATCAGCGCTCCGTCGTCCCAACAGTTCCATGGCCAACGCTCCCAGAGCCCGTGCTGACCGGTGGGTTGCCCTTGCTGCCAGCGTCGCTCAAACGGCTCCTGCCGGCAGACCACCCCGCCGTTCTCCATCGCTTGCCGCCAACGCCGCCACTGGCCCGACGCGGCATGAACAGGAGGCATCATCCCTGCACCCCTCCGTGCGGCTTGATGGACGCACCGCTACCCCGTCACTGACTCTAGCGGTCTCTTCATCCCATGCTCGCCGCGAACCCACGGACACACAGGCTGCGTTGCTCATGGCACGCGAGCTCCGGTGCTACCGCCCCACCGATGACTTCTCCGAAGAATGGCTTGACCGCATCGCCGAGCTCGTCAGCACCGCTGGGGGCTCTACAGCGCCGTCCCTATCCTTGCCTCGTCCGCCTCCCCATGCGGACGGCGAGGCCAATGAAGCTCCACTGCTACCCCCGCGTCAAGGCGTCGTCCAAGACCCAAGGCACGTGGCCCCGCGGCGTGACCGACCACGCGCGGCGCCAGTGCACGAAGAAGGAAGCTACCAAGAGATCCAGCAGCCCCATGAGGGAGCGCCCGCACTCCCTCCACCGCTGCGTCGAGACCACGCGCCCCCCGCCGCAGTGGCGCGCGAGGACCGAGATCAAGTTCCACCTCCCCAACAAGCACCAATGTCGACAGCAGGCTGCAAGGCTCTCGCCCCCGAGCTGCGCAACATCAACTGGCCTGGGAAGTTCAAGCCCGACCTGCCTCCACGCTACGACGGCACCCCCGACTCTGCGGAGTTCCTGCAGCTCTACGAGCTTAGCATCGAAGCGTCTGACGACAATGAGAAGATCATGATGAACTGGTTCCCTATGGCCCTCAAAGACGGCGCTCGCTCGCGGCTTTTGAACCTTCCCGCGGGATCGATCTCCACCTAGAGCGAGATGCGCGAACAGTTCATCGCCAACTTCCAAGGCACCCGAGACCGTCCCCCGGCCGCAGGTGACCTGCGGCGTATCAAGCAACAACCAGGAGAAACCCTACAAAAGTTCATCCAATGCTTCCACAGTGTCCGCGTCAAGATCCCCAAGGTCACGGATGAGGTCATCATTTCGGCGTTCTCAGATGGCGTTCGCGACGTCAAGATGAAGGAGGAGCTCTCCATCCACGAAGATTTGTGCACGTCTCTAGAGCTGTTCAACCTTGCAACCAAGTGCGCCAGAGCTGAGGAGGGGCGCCTCTCCCTCGTCGAGTTCCCCACTTGTAAGTGCATCTAGTTCCACCCCTAGTGGTTTTGGAGTATTGACGACAAACCTGGTTGAGGGACTAATGTGTTTGTGAGATTGCAAGATAACACAGGTAGTAGTCCCTCATTGATTCGGTTAACCTACCGGAGATGACCCCTAAAAATGTATGAAGACATTGATATCAGTGGTGGTATATGAAGATAATCATATTGAAGACTATGACAAGAGAAGACATTGTGTGAAGACTATGGAGAGCGAAGACGTAGATGTTTCGTTGTTTCCTTTTCTTCTTTGTTGAGTCATAGGAACCACCGCACTGTTAAGTGGGGTCCAAGTGAACTAAGTCAGAGTGACTGAAGTGATGCTCAACCAAATCCTATGTCTTCGAGCGAAGACTATGAGAGCAAATCTTATCCAGAGGCGGATGAGTCAGCTTTACTTGGAGCTCAAGTAAAGTTGCCGTGTGTGTTTGAAATCTAACCGTTAGAACACGTGTCAGTTCCTTAGTGACCCAGGGTCACTTCGGACAAATCAGGTCGGGTTGCCCAGTGGCTATAAATAGCCCACCCCCTACACCATAAATTGGTGGCTGTGTTGGAAATATGCCCTAGAGGCAATAATAAAAGAGTTATTATTATATTTCCTTGTTCATGATAATCGTTTATTATCCATGCTATAATTGTATTGATTGGAAACTCAAATACATGTGTGGATAAATAGACAAACTTTGTGTCCCTAGTGAGCCTCTTCAGAACTAGCTCGTTGATCAAAGATGACCACGGTTTCCAGGTCATAGACATGAGTTGTCATTTGATAACGGGATCACATCATTAGGAGAATGATGTGATGGACAAGACCCAAACGTTAAACATAGCTTTTGATCGTATCAGTTATCGCTATAGTTTTCTGCATGTCAAGTATAAGTTCCTATGACCATGAGATCATGTAACTCACTGACACCATAGGAGTGCTTTGTGTGTGCCAAACGTCGCAACGTAACTGGGTGACTATAAAGGTACTCTACAGGTATCTCCGAAGGTGTCTGTTGAGTTGGCATGGATCGAGACTGGGATTTGTCACTCCGTGTGACGGAGAGGTATCTCCGGGCCCACTCGGTAATACGTCATCTCATTGAGCTCAAAGTGACTAAGTAGTTAGTCACGGGATTATGTATTACGGAACGAGTAAAGAGACTTGTCGGTAACGAGATTGAACTAGGTATAGAGATACCGACGATCGAATCTCGGGCAAGTAACATACCGACGAGACAAAGGGAACTGTATACGGGATTGCCTGAATCCTTGACATCGTGGTTCATCCGATGAGGTCATCGAGGAACGTGTGGGAACCAATATGGGTATCCAGATCCCGCTATTGGTTATTGACCTGGGAGTGTCTCGGTCATGTCTGCATAGTTTCCGAACCCGCAGGGTCTACACACTTAAGGTTCGGTGACGCTAGGGTTGTTAGTGAGAACAGTGCATGGTTACCGAAGGTTGTTCGGAGTCCCGGATGAGATCCCGGACGTGACGAGGGTCTCCGGAATGGTCCGGGGATGAAGATTGATATATAGGATGAGAGTGATCGGAGTCCGGAAGTGTTCCGGGGAGTATCGGGGAGTCGTCGGATGACCGAAAGGGGTTTCGGGGGTCCCGGCAAGTGTTGCGGGCCTCATGGGCCACAAGTGGGAGACGCAACAACCCTCATAGGGCTGTGCGCCCCCCCTAGGGCCCTCTCCTCATGCGCCAAGGGGGCTGGACCCCCCTAGGGCTGCCGCACCCCCTTAGGCTTGGGGGGCAAGGCACCTGGGGG
>LR738712.1:435665132-435682593 GCA_902687465.1 Secale cereale | reverse complement strand
CTTCGGTGCTAGGATCTTCGGCGATCTGAATCGCGGCGAGTACGACTCCATCAACCGCGTTCTTGAACGCTTCCGCTTAGCGATCTACAAGGGTATGTGGATCCAACTCTCCCCTCGTAGATGCATCTCCTAGATTGATCTTGGTGAGCGTAGGAAAATTTTTGTTTCCCATGCAACGTTCCCCAACAGTGGCATCATGAGCTAGGATCTTGCGTAGATGCTTTCACGAGTAGAACACAAAGGAGTTTTGTGGGCGTTGATGTTTAGATTGCTTCCCTCCTTGGTCTTTCTTGATTCAGCGGTATTATGGGATGAAGCGGCCCGGACCAACTTTACATGTCCACGTACATGAGACCGGTTCCATCGACAGACATGTGACTTTTGTTGCATAAGATGGCTGGCGGGTGTCTGTCTCTCCTATCTTAGTTGAATCGGAATAGACAAAGGCGGTCCTTGTAGAAGGTTAAATAGCAACTTAAATATCACCGTTGTGGCTTTGCGTAGGTAAGAAGCGTTCTTGCTAGATACCCATAGCAGCCACGTAAAAGATGCAACAACAAATTTGAGGACGTCTAACTTGTTTTTGCAGGGTATGTATGTGATATGATATGGCCAATGACATGATGAGATATATTTGATGTATGAGATGATCATGTTGTAATAGTTAATATCGACTTGCATGTCGATGTATACGGCAACCGGCAGGAGCCATAGGGTTGTCTTTAATTTTTGTATGACCTGCGTGTCAATCATTAAGCGCTATGTAATGCTTTACTTTATCGCTAAACGGTAGCAATAGTAGTAAGAGCATGGTGGGCGCGCGACAACCCCGATGGCGACACGATGATGGAGATCATGATGATGGGGATCATGGTGTTATGCCGGTGACGATGGAGATCATGCCGGTGCTTTGGAGATGGAGATCGAAAGCACGAGTTGATGGCCATATCATGTCACTTATGATTTGCATGTGATGTTAATCCTTTTATGCATCTTATTTTGCTTAGGACGACGGTAGCATTATAAGATGATCCCTCACTAAAATTTCAAGATAAAATTGTGTTCCCCCCGAGTGTGCGCCGTTGCGAAGGTTCGTCGTTTCGAAGCACCACGTGATGATCGGGTGTGATAGACTCTACGTTCGCATACAACGGGTGCAAGCCAGTTTTGCGCATGCAGAACACTCGGGTTAGACTTGGCGAGCCTAGCATGTACAGACATGGCCTCGGAACACGGAAGATCGAAAGGTCGAGCATGAGTCATATAGTAGATATGATCAACATGTAGATGTTCACCATTGACACCACCTCATCTCACGTGATGATCGGACTTGGGTTGGTGGATTTGGATCATGTCATGCTCGGATGACCAGAGGGATGTCAATTTGAGTGGGAGTTATAAATAATTTGATTAGTTAAAAACTCACTTATCATGAACAATAGTCTAAGATGTCTTTGCAAATCTTTTGTTGTAGATGGCTCGCGCAGTAGCTCCCCTGAATTTTAATGCGTTCCTAGAGAAAGCTAAACTGAAAGATGATGGGAGCAACTTTGTGGCATGGCTCCGCAATCTGAGGATCATCCTCACAGCTGCCCAAAAGGTTTATGTCCTAAGTGCACCGCTAGGTGAACCCCCCGCTCCGGCCTCTGTGGACGTTATGAACGCCTGGCAGACGCGTTCGGATGACTACTCAGTAATGCAGTGTGCCATGTTGTATAGCTTGGAAGAAGGACTTCAAAGGCGTTTTGAACGTCATGGAGCATATGAGATGTTCCAGGAGTTGAAGTTCATCTTTGAGAAGAATGCTAAAATCGAGAGGTATGAGACCACCGATAAATTCTTTGCTTGCAAGATGGAGGAGAATTCGTCTGTCAGTGAGCACTTGCTGAAGATGTCTGGGTACTATACCCGCATAGCTGATCTGGGACTTGTGTTCCCGGAGGAGGCTATCATTGACAGAATTCTCCAGTCACTCCCACCTAGCTACAAGAGCTTCGTGCAGCAGTACAACATGCAAGGGATGAACAAGTCCATCGCCGAGCTGTTTTCAATGCTGAAAGTCGCTGAGGCAGACATCCAGAAGGAGTATCAAGTGTTGATGGTCAATAAAACCACCAGTTTCAAGAAAAATGGCAAGGGCAAGAAGGGTAACTCTAAGAAGGGTGGCAAAGCAGTTGCTCATCCAGTGAAGAAACCCAAGGCTGGGCCCAAACCAGAGACTGAGTGTTTCTATTGCAAGGGGAACGGCCACTGGAAGCGGAACTGCCCCAAGTATCTGGCAGACAAGAAGGGGGCCAACAACAACAACAAGCAAGGTATATGTGATATACATGTTATTGATGTGTACCTCACCAACTCTCGTTGTAGTGCCTGGGTATTTGATACCGGTTCGGTTGCTCACATTTGCAACTCTAAACAGGAACTACGGAATAAACGGAGGCTGGCGAAGGACGAAGTGACGATGCGCGTGGGGAATGGTTCCAAGGTTGATGTGATCGCCGTCGGCACGCTCGCTCTTCGATTACCATCGGGATTAGTTATGAACCTGAATAATTGTTATTTAGTGCCTGCGTTGAGCATGAACATTATATCTGGATCTTGTTTATTGCGAGACGGTTACTCATTTAAATCAGAGAATAAAGGTTGTTCTATTTATATGGGTAATATATTTTATGGTCATGCACCCGAAGTTAGGGGTTTATTCTTATTGAATCTCGATAGTGATGATACACATGTTCATAACATTGATGCCAAAAGATGTAGAGTAGACAACGATAGTACCACTTTCTTGTGGCACTGCCGTCTGGGTCATATCGGCGTGAAACGCATGAGGAAGCTCCATGCTGATGGACTTTTGGAGTCTCTTGATTTTGAATCACTTGACACATGCGAGCCGTGCCTCATGGGCAAGATGACTAAGACCCCGTTTTCAGGAACAATGGAACGGGCAAGTGACTTATTGGAAATCATACATACTGATGTGTGTGGCCCGATGAGTGTCACGGCGCGCGGTGGATATCGTTATTTTCTCACCTTCACTGACGACTTAAGTAGATATGGGTATATTTACTTAATGAAGCATAAGTCTGAAACGTTTGAAAAGTTCAAGCAATTTCAGAGTGAAGTTGAGAATCATCGTAACAAGAAGATCAAGTTCCTACGATCTGATCGAGGGGGAGAGTATCCGAGTTATGAGTTTGGCAATCACTTAAGAAAATGTGGAATTGTTTCACAGTTGACGCCACCTGGAACACCACAGCGTAATGGTGTGTCCGAACGTCGTAATCGAACCCTATTAGATATGGTGCGTTCTATGATGTCTCTTGCCGATTTGCCACTATCGTTCTGGGGATATGCGTTAGAGACAGCTGCATTCACTTTAAATAGGGCTCCATCTAAGTCCGTTGAGACAACACCGTATGAACTATGGTTTGGTAAGAAACCTAAGTTGTCTTTTCTCAAAGTTTGGGGTTGCGATGCTTATGTAAAAAGGCTTCAGCCAGAAAAGCTCGAACCCAAAGCGGACAAATGTGTCTTCATAGGATACCCAAAGGAGACGGTTGGGTACACATTCTATCTCAGATCCGAGGGCAAAGTGTTTGTCGCTAAGAACGGGTCCTTTCTCGAGAAAGAGTTTCTCTCGAAAGATTTGAGTGGGAGGAAGGTAGAGCTTGATGAGGTTATTGAACCTCTACTTCAACCAGAGAGTAGCGCAACACAGAAAGATGTTTTTGTGGAGCCTACAACAGTTGAAGAGGAAGCCAATGATGATGATCAAGAAGCTTCTGATCAAGGTACTACCGAACCTCGTAGGTCGACAAGGGTACGCACTGCACCTGAGTGGTATGGTAACCCTGTCTTAGAGGTCATGTTGTTGGACAACAGTGAACCTACGAGCTATGGAGAAGCGATGGTGGGCCCGGATTCCGACAAATGGTTAGAGGCCATGAAATCCGAGATGGGATCCATGTATGAAAACAAAGTATGGACTTTGGAAGTATTACCTGAAGGGCGGAAGGCCATTCAGAATAAATGGATTTTTAAGAGGAAGACGGACGCTGACGGCAATGTCACCGTGTATAAAGCTCGACTTGTGGCAAAGGGTTTTTCACAAGTTCAAGGAATTGACTACGATGAGACTTTCTCACCCGTAGCGATGCTTAAATCCGTCCGAATCATGTTAGCAATAGCTGCATATTTCGATTATGAAATTTGGCAGATGGATGTCAAAACAGCGTTCCTTAACGGTTTTCTTAAGGAAGAGTTGTATATGATACAACCGGAAGGTTTTGTCGATCCAGAAAATGCTGACAAAGTTTGCAAACTCCAGCGTTCCATTTATGGGCTGGTGCAAGCGTCTCGGAGTTGGAATCTTCGCTTTGATGAGGTGATCAAAGCGTTTGGGTTTGTACAAGTTTACGGAGAAGCTTGTATTTACAAGAAAGTGAGTGGGAGCTCTATAGCGTTTCTGATATTATATGTGGATGACATATTGCTGATTGGAAACAATATAGAATTTTTGGATAGCGTGAAGGGGTATTTGAACAAGAGTTTTTCGATGAAGGACCTCGGTGAAGCTGCTTTCATATTGGGCATCAAGATCTATAGAGATAGATCAAGACGCTTGATAGGACTTTCACAAAGTACATACCTTGATAAAGTTTTGAAGAAGTTCAAAATGGATCAATCCAAGAAGGGGTTCTTGCCGGTATTGCAAGGTACAAAGTTGAGTAAGACTCAATGCCCAGTGACTGCGGAAGATAGAGAAAAGATGAGTGTCGTCCCCTATGCTTCAGCCATAGGCTCTATCATGTATGCAATGCTGTGCACAAGACCAAATGTCAGCCTTGCCATAAGTATGGCCGGAAGGTTTCAAAGTAATCCTGGTATGGATCACTGGACAGCGGTCAAGAATATCCTAAAGTACCTGAAAAGGACTAAGGAAATGTTTCTCGTTTATGGAGGTGATCAAGAGCTCGTCGTAAAGGGTTACGTCGATGCAAGCTTTGACACTGATCCGGATGACTCTAAGTCTCAAACCGGATACGTATATATTCTCAACGGGGGAGCAGTAAGCTGGTGCAGTTCCAAGCAAAGCGTGGTAGCCGATTCTACATGCGAAGCGGAGTACATAGCTGCCTCGGAGGCGGCAAAGGAAGGTGTCTGGATGAAGGAGTTCATGACAGATCTTGGAGTTGTGCCTAGTGCACTAAACCCAATGACTCTGTTTTGTGACAACACTGGTGCCATTGCTCTAGCCAAGGAACCAAGGTTTCACAAGAGGACTAGACACATAAAGCGACGCTTCAATTCCATCCGCGATTCAGTCAAGGAGGAGGACATAAGCATTTGCAAAGTACACACGGATTTGAATGTTGCAGATCCGTTGACTAAGCCTCTTCCACGGGCTAAGCATGATCAACACCAAGACTCTATGGGTGTTAGATTCATTACCTTGTAATGCTAGATTATTGACTCTAGTGCAAGTGGGAGACTGTTGGAAATATGCCCTAGAGGCAATAATAAAAGAGTTATTATTATATTTCCTTGTTCATGATAATCGTTTATTATCCATGCTATAATTGTATTGATTGGAAACTCAAATACATGTGTGGATAAATAGACAAACTTTGTGTCCCTAGTGAGCCTCTTCAGAACTAGCTCGTTGATCAAAGATGACCACGGTTTCCAGGTCATAGACATGAGTTGTCATTTGATAACGGGATCACATCATTAGGAGAATGATGTGATGGACAAGACCCAAACGTTAAACATAGCTTTTGATCGTATCAGTTATCGCTATAGTTTTCTGCATGTCAAGTATAAGTTCCTATGACCATGAGATAATGTAACTCACTGACACCGTAGGAGTGCTTTGTGTGTGCCAAACGTCGCAACGTAACTGGGTGACTATAAAGGTACTCTACAGGTATCTCCGAAGGTGTCTGTTGAGTTGGCATGGATCGAGACTGGGATTTGTCACTCCGTGTGACGGAGAGGTATCTCCGGGCCCACTCGGTAATACGTCATCTCATTGAGCTCAAAGTGACTAAGTAGTTAGTCACGGGATTATGTATTACGGAACGAGTAAAGAGACTTGCCGGTAACGAGATTGAACTAGGTATAGAGATACCGACGATCGAATCTCGGGCAAGTAACATACCGACGAGACAAAGGGAACTGTATACGGGATTGCCTGAATCCTTGACATCGTGGTTCATCCGATGAGGTCATCGAGGAACGTGTGGGAACCAATATGGGTATCCAGATCCCGCTATTGGTTATTGACCTGGGAGTGTCTCGGTCATGTCTGCATAGTTTCCGAACCCGCAGGGTCTACACACTTAAGGCTCGGTGACGCTAGGGTTGTTAGTGAGAACAGTGCATGGTTACCGAAGGTTGTTCGGAGTCCCGGATGAGATCCCGGACGTGACGAGGGTCTCCGGAATGGTCCGGGGACGAAGATTGATATATAGGATGAGAGTGATCGGAGTCCGGAAGTGTTCCGGGGAGTATCGGGGAGTCGTCGGATGACCGAAAGGGGTTTCGGGGGTCCCGGCAAGTGTTGCGGGCCTCATGGGCCACAAGTGGGAGACGCAACAGCCCTCATAGGGCTGTGCGCCCCCCCTAGGGCCCTCTCCTCATGCGCCAAGGGGGCTGGACCCCCCTAGGGCTGCCGCACCCCCTTAGGCTTGGGGGGCAAGGCACCTGGGGGGGGGAAACCCTAGGCCCTGGCCGCCGCCCCCCCCCTTGGCCGCCCCCCCCATCTCCCCTTGGCCGCCGCCCCTAGGGGGTAACCCTAGGGCGCCCCTCCCCTCTCTACCCCCCTTATATAAAGAGAGGCAGAGGGAGGGCAGCCACACACGTTCGTGCCTCGGCGCTGCCCTCCCTCTCCCACACCCATCTTCGTCAATTCCCGCAGTGCTTGGCGAAGCCCTGCTGGAATCCTCCACCACCATCTCCACCACGCCGTCGTGCTGCCGGTGTCTCCATCAACCTCTCCTTCCCCCTTGCTGGATCAAGAAGGAGGAGACGTCCCCGAGCTGTACGTGTGAAGAACGCGGAGGCACCGTTGCTTCGGTGCTAGGATCTTTGGCGATCTGAATCGCGGCGAGTACGACTCCATCAACCGCGTTCTTGAACGCTTCCGCTTAGCGATCTACAAGGGTATGTGGATCCAACTCTCCCCTCGTAGATGCATCTCCTAGATTGATCTTGGTGAGCGTAGGAAAATTTTTGTTTCCCATGCAACGTTCCCCAACAGGCTGCTCAGAGTTATTGCACGGATTTTGTCGTTTGAGAGCAACCCGCCTCCGAAGCATTTGAGAGAGAAATCCTTACGAGGACAAAGCCCAAACACCTAGAGCCAAAGAGTGTTAGGCATCACTGAAGTCTTTCTGTCTGTGTGACCTGAAGACTTATTACACTTGAGGACTGTGTTTCCTCCAGCCGGTTAGGCGTCGCGTTCTGAGCATCCAAGAGTCATTGTGGATTGCCAGTGAACGAAGTCTGTGAAGGTTTGGAAGTCTACCTTGAAGACTTACCAGAGTGATTGGGCGAGGACTAGGTGTCCTTAGCTCAAGGGGAACAAGGTGAAGACGCGGTCTTCTGAGTTAAATCTCAGCCTCCCTAACCAGACGTACAGTTGTCACAGCACCTGGAACTGGTCTAACAAATCACTGTCTTCCCCGAGCTACTGGTTCTATCCTTTCCTTCCCTTTACTTACTGCTCTATGTTGTGAAGACATTGCTTGTTTGCTTTATCTGATTGTCTTCACTGAGTATCTACTTATTGTGATTGGCTTCATTCCTTCTTCCTTTGTGATCACTACTGCCTAGTTGCTATTAGTCTTCATGCTTTCACTTCATTGAATACATGACTATGGCTTATCTAGTGTAGTCCACTTTCCGCTGCATACAAATAGGCTTGACCTTATCGTTTGTCTTCAAAACTACCATGTTTTGAAGCAATTCATAAAAATTGCCTATTCACCCCCCTCTAGTCGATATACTGCACTTTCAATTGGTATCAGAGCAAGGTACTTCCTTATTCTGTATGATTCGGTTTAACCACCTGAAGTTTTAGCTATGTCGACTGCAGGGATTATCAAAGTCTCTGCTGCGTACCCCGTCTTCGATGGCACTGAATATCCCTACTGGAAGAACAAGATGCGCATGCATCTTGAAGCCATTGACGTGGACCTCTGGTTTGTCGTCAAGCACGGCGTTCCAAAGACTGGTGAAGGCGTCACCCCTGCTGATGTCAAGAAGCTCGTTCAATTGGATTCAGCGGCCAAGAACATCATTTGTGGTCATCTGACCAAAGGACAGTACGGTCGTGTGAGTGCTCTGGACACATCAAAGGAAGTTTGGGACTGGCTCTCAAAGGTCAATGAAGGAGTCTCTACCCAAAGAGATCAAAGGATCAGCGTCCTTCGCAATCTCTTCAATCGCTTCAAGAGACATGACAATGAGAATGTCCAACACACTTTTGATAGTCTCACTGACATCACAAATGAGCTTCAAGCACTTGGCGCCACTGAGATCACCAAGCATGAAATCGTCAAGACCCTTCTGAGATCACTCGACAGCTTATTTGATATCCTTGCACTGATGATTCAAGAATGCCCTGACTTCAAGACTCTCGATCCGTCTGATATACTTGAGAGGCTCAACACACATGAGTTCCAGCTATCTGAGAAGCGTGACATCTATGGTCCCAACTATGGCCGATCTCGTGCCTTGAAGGCAAAAGCTGTTTCCTCATCTAAAGAAGAATCTGACTGCAGTTCTGATGATCCTGAAGACATTGGAAAGGAGCTTGCCATGCTTGTGAAGAAGTTCCAGAAATTCACTAGGAAGAAAGGCTTCAGAAAGTCTTCAAGATCCAGCTCAAGAAATGATGAAGCATCTGCTCATGACTACAAGAAAAGAACATGTCATAAGTGCAAGAAACCTGGTCACTACGGGTGTGTTTGGTTTGTGCCCCAGCTAGCCCCACCAATTTTTTGGCACGACCAAAGTGAGGGCATGGCCAAAATTTTGGTTGGTTGTTCTTGTTTGGTTTAGAGCCATTGTGCCTACCATTTTTTTTGGCAAAATCATTGAGCTTTCATTTGGTTTGCTGCCAACTACGTGGAAAACTATGGGAATTAGGATTGATCCATGCTTCATTTTATTCCAAGTCACAAAAAAATGTGACACGCCTCGCAAAAAAATGTGACATGATTTTTTTAAGAACTACAATACACATAAAGTAACGAAAAAATGGGCATGCAAAAGCACATATATATGTTACAGTCGTCAAAAAGTATATCCCATTTTTAGGTAACAAAATTCTGTGTTTTTCAGGAGTTTTTTAGGGATTTTCAGAAGTAGTTCTATGAGGTAGGGCTGCTACTCTACCGTATTATTCCTGGATTTATTTCAGGATTTTCGGCGATGCGCTTTCAGTGGGAGGAGACGTTTCCGTCGACGACGAGGCGCCTACGGTGACTTCGTAAATCTCAAGATGATATGCCGGCTCAGTATCTCGAAGGTACTCATAGGGATAGGGTGTGCGTGTGTGTGTTCATAGGGGTGAGTGTATGCGCGTATATATGAGCGCTTGTGTCTGTATTGATGCTAAAAATATAATAAACAAATTAATTACTACTTAACGGATTAATAAACTTACACGTCTCGTGCTAATTTTGTGGTGATTACATAGCTATCTTCCTGCATGCACATGCGGGTTTGTTGGGCAATAAAAGGAGTACCTATCACCAAACGATCTGGGAAGAGGAGAAATATGCGGATCTACAAATTGCTTTCATGGTAAATGGCGAGTTAATCGCTGCAATAATTAAGCAGGCCCCACGGAGGGAGTGGGCATGGGCGCTGCCAATGTTTTGGCGGAGCTTTTCCGCACCGCCAGCTCGCCCATGCATTGGCAAGAATTGCACTGGCCGTTGGTGGAACCGTCGGGCGAGCCAAAATTTGGGCTGCCAACCAAGCGCTAGCCAATTTCCATGGGCTTGCCAATTTTTTGGTGTGGCTGCTATTGGTTGCAATCCAAACGAACCCTACATCTCTGAGTGTCCTCAGTGGTACAACGAGAAGAAGAAAAAGAAGAGCAAGGAATATGATTCTGATGACAAGAAAAAGAAGAAATACTCAAAGTCTTCTTCAAAGTCTTCGTCAAAGTATTCATCACACAAGAAGAATTCATCTGGCAAGGCTCGCGCTTTTGTTGGCAAGGAGATGGACTCTGAGGAAGAGTCTTCTTCTGAAGAGGTGGAGGTGGAGTCGGAGGAAGAGTCTGATTCTGGTGCTGCAAGTCTGGCTTTAGCCACTGCCTACGTGGGCAAGTCTATCTTCAACACTGAAGACAATGGCCCCGTCCCCAACAATGATGATGAGGATGATGACTCTGCACCCACCTTCTGCTTCATGGCACGCGGTGCCAAGGTAAAATCACGCGATGCTTACTTTCAAACATCTTGTGAAGATGACTCTGATTGTGAATCAAAACCTAGCTACAAAACACTTGCTAAAATTGCCACTGAACAACAGAAAGCCATGGAACATATTCAAAAACTGTTAGACAAAAGCGATGATCTGTTGGACGCGGAAATGACCCGTTCTCAGTCCTTAATTGAAGACATAAAAAATCTTCATGTTAAGTACAAAGAACTTGAAGAGCTTTATGAATCGCTTTCAAAAACTCATGAAAAGCTTTCCCACGATTACATTCAAAGGAAGCGAGAACTTGAGAAAGTGAAAGCTACTCATGAAGATCTTCAAAAGGAGAATGAGTCACTCCGCGCACAACTGATCAGCTCCACTCACCAAGAGTTTGAACCACAATGTCTAAAATGCATTGAACGTGATAATGCTACATCTGTTGCTGAATGCTCTACTGCTGCCACTGTTGCAATATCTTCAACTATTGATGTGGTAACTAACCCCTCTGCTGAGGAAACCACTACTATTGCTGATGAAAATGCTAGGTTAAAGACTTTGCTTGAAACAGGGATGTACAAAAGCCTCAAAGGGCATCAGACTCTATGTGATGTCCTCAAAAAGCAGATACTGAACCGAAACCCTAGGAAAGAGGGTGTTGGGTTCGACAGGAAAATGAATGTTGATGGTTCATACTGGAAGCCTGAGCAGTATCCCAAAACCACATGGGTTGCTGCAAAGGGACCTTCAGTGGATCCATCTACCTTATCTGGCTTCACTTGTGCTAATCGTGTTATCATTGATGAATCCTTTGATGCAAACTATAAACTGTTTAAGAATCAAAATGGTGAAGTGTTTGCCAGGTATATTGGTACTAACTGCAGGAATGGACCACCTATGAAGAAGATCTGGGTACCCAAAGGTTGCCTTGAGAAGCTTCCAGCAAATACTATCATGACACCTCCAGGAATGAAGACAAACCCCAGACCAAAGGCTTCATATGGTCCTAAGGCTTCATACAGACAAAGGACTCACCCGAGTCACCCTAACACAGATGTTTTGCAGGGAAATCATACTCAGACTCATGAATATGAGCGTGTTTCTTCAAACCGCTATGTTCATAAATCAAAGAACTTTTCTGCCTATTCTTATGAGTATTATTCTCCTCCTGCAAGACTATTTGCTAGGGCCCCAAAGCCAAAATTCTCAGATGCTGCTCTTAGACTCATTGCTTCTAAGCCACCCCTGAAAATGTGGGTGGTTAAGAAGAGCTAACTTTCTCTTGCAGGGAAAGGTCTCCAGCCTATAATCAAAGGCTTCTGATGCTATTGCTAGGGACATAAAACACTTGTAGGGCACAAGATCAAATGCCCAAAATGACTTACTGCTCATACTATTCATAAATCACTTGCTGAACATCTTATCAGTCCTGACTTACATCTAAAGCTTTCATAATACACTTATGCATCAATTGTTTATGCTTCACAATGGCTTTTGGTGAAGCCTGTCCTCCTAACTGCATTGTAGGGGGAGACACCAAAGTCTTCAGAATGGATTATGGATAGCGGATGCACAAATCATATGACTGGTGATCGAAATCTTCTCATGGACTCAACTTTACGTCCATCCAACAAGAGTCACATCACATTTGCAAATACTGGTAAAAGCAAAGTGTTGGGTCTAGTATTTGCAGGATACAGAAAAGGTGATTTGTATATGGTAGATTTCTTAGCTGGACCGCAAATGGCCGTATGTCTTCTAGCAAAAGCTTCAGAGTGCTGGCTCAGGCATCGGAGGCTAGGACATGCTGGCATGAGAAACTTGCACACTCTCGCAAAGAAGAAGCATGTCATAGGCATCGAGGAAGTCAAGTTCAAGAAAGATCATCTATGTGGTGCCTGTGAAGCTGGGAAGATGACTAGAGCCAAGCACCCCTCGAAGACAATCATGACGACATCTAAACCCTTCGAGCTGCTCCACATGGACTTATTTGTCCCTACTCACTACTCCACATTCTCTACCACAGCCTGTCTCTATGGCTTCGTCATTGTTGATGATTACTCAAGATACACATGGGTGCACATAATACTCTACAAGACTGAAGTGCAAGATGTCTTCAGACGCTTCGCCAACCGTGCCATGAACAATTATGGCATCAAGATCAAACATATCAGAAGTGACAATGGCACTGAATTCAAGAACACTGGCCTCGATCTTTATCTGGATGAGATGGGAATCACTCATGAATACTCAGCCCCATATACACCTCAGCAAAATGGGATCGTTGAGCGCAAGAACAGAACTCTAATTGAGATGGCTCGAACGATGCTCGATGAGTACAAAACCCCAATAAGATTCTGGCCCGAAGCTATTGATACTGGATGCCATATCATCAACCGTGTTTATCTTCACAAGCTTCTGAAGAAAACATCCTATGAACTCCTCACTGGAAAGAAGCCAAATGTAAGCTACTTCAGAGTATTTGGAGCTAAGTGCTGGATCAAGGATCCTCATCATAAGTCAAAATTTGCACCCAAAGCTCATGAAGGCTTCATGCTCGGATCTGGAAAGGACTCACACTCCTACAGAGTCTTTAACATTTTTCTCTACAAAACTGTTGAAACTGTGGATGTGAGGTTTGATGAGACTAATGGATCACAAAGAGAATCCCTACCAAATGTGCTAGATGAAGCCTCACCAAATGAATCTATCAAGCTAATGGGAACTGGTGAGATCATGCCTTCTGAAGCACAACCTGACGAGGAACTCATCATCTCTGCTCCAAATCAACCCGACGACAATGCTCAGCCTGAAGATAATCCTCCTGGTGATGACAATGTACAACAAGAGCAAAATCTTCGTCCAGCTCATCCTCGTGTTGCAAATTAAGTGCAAGTTGAGAAGATAATTGATAGCATAAATGCTCCTGGTCCACTCACTCACTCAAGAGCAACACAGCTTGCAAATTTCTGTGGGCACTTTGCTTTTGTCTCAATATCTGAACCCAAGAAAGTTGCTGAAGCTTTTATGGAGCCTGAATGGATTCAAGCAATGCAAGAAGAGCTTCAACAGTTTGAGCTGAACAATGTGTGGGAACTTGTCAAGCGTCCTGATCCTCGAAAGCACAACATAATAGGCACAAAATGGATCTATCGCAACAAGCAAGATGAGCATGGTCAAGTGGTCAGAAACAAAACTCGTCTCGTTGCTCAAGGATATACTCAAGTTGAAGGGATAGACTTCGATGAAACATTTGCTCCTGTGGCTAGACTTGAAGCTATTTGTATACTGCTAGCCTATGCAAATCATCACGACATACTTCTATATCAAATGGATGTAAAGAGTGCCTTTCTCAATGGAAGAATTGAAGAAGAAGTGTATGTTGCACAACCACCTGGCTTTGAAGACCCAAAACGTCCTGATACGGTATACAAGCTCAACAAGGCACTATATGGCCTCAAACAAGCGCCTCGTGCTTGGTATGACACCCTCAAAGACTTCCTGAAGAGCAAAGGCTTCAAACCTGGATCCCTAGATCCCACACTCTTCACGAAGACATATGATGATGAGCTATTTGTCTGCCAAATCTATGTGGATGACATTATCTTCGGCTGCACGGACAAGAAATACAGTGATGAGTTTGGTCACATGATGCAAGAACAATATCAAATGTCTATGATGGGTGAGCTGAAATTCTTCCTTGGTCTTCAAATTCGTCAGCAAAGCAACGACATCTTCATATCTCAAGAGAAGTACCATAAAGACTGCCTGAAGAAGTTTGGAATGCAAGACTGCAAAGGGTACTCGACGCCAATGCCTGCCAAACATCATCTAGGTCCTGACGCCAATGGTAAAGAGTTTGATCAACAGGTATACCGCTCCATGATTGGTTCTTTACTTTATTTATGTGCATCTAGGCCAGATATTATGCTTAGTGTTTGCATGTGTGCTCGATATCAAGCGGCACCAAAGGAGTCGCATCACTTAGCTATGAAGCGAATACTTCGATATTTGGCTTACACCCCAACACTAGGATTATGGCATCCAAAGGGCTCAGAGTTTGATCTAGTAGGATTTTCAGATGCTGATTATGCTGGTGACAAAGTTGATCGCAAGTCCACATCTGGCACATGTCACTTTCTAGGACGATCACTTGTCTGTTGGTCATCAAAGAAGCAGAACTGTGTATCACTCTCCACTGCTGAATCTGAATACATTACTGCTGGATCTTGTTGCGCTCAGCTTCTCTGGATGAAGCAAACACTCAAGGACTATGGAGTCCATCTGTGGGGACCCCGACTTAAGAGTCGAGATCACCGAATGCACGTGTACAGTGATCCCAGAGATCAATGCTCACTGAACACACAGAAGCTGAATAACAAGAGTCTTACATCCATACATACCGTCTTACACAAATTATGACCATTATGGCCAAGTCTTACATAGATAAAGCCTCACGGGCTGAATAGCAAATAACTCGAATAGCGGAAGTCTTCGTAGATAAGTAGAACCCATGCCATCTGCCTTAACCCTACAGGCATTCTGACTGGGATAGCGTCCTAGTTCGCATGTTCGTCTCCATAGAATTCTTCTTCATATTCCTGCTCCTCCATGCCTGGCCAGTTAAATAACCAGTGGCAAGCCAATGTGTACTTTGAATGTACTCGCAAGCAACCCATGATTTGGTTCAAGGTAACAATGCAATATTCAACAACGAGCAAACTAGCTACAAGCTAGATTAAATATTCTACCATCATGCTTCATGCATCAATAAATTTGGGTAACCTCGAAGACAGGTTACAAATATCAACATGAATAGGATTCAACTCAACGAGTCAAGTCACCACCTTGACCCAACACACACGCATACTTTCACTGACATTGTAAAATTCTGGACATAGTTTAAGTAGCACCACCCAACTGTCCATGACCGTGGACACGGCTATTCGAATAGTTTTACACTCTGCAGAGGTTGCGCACTTTACCCACAAGATCCGGGAAGCTTTCGTGTCACCCACGATCCCGCAGTACCTCAAGTACTCGGGGGAAGCACCCGGTCATTATCTTTCCCTAGACGACACTAGCATAGGGTCCACTCGTTGGTGCACGGCCCTCGAGTACAAAC
Source organism: Secale cereale (assembly GCA_902687465.1). Taxonomy (NCBI): domain Eukaryota; kingdom Viridiplantae; phylum Streptophyta; class Magnoliopsida; order Poales; family Poaceae; genus Secale; species Secale cereale. The sequence continues at coordinate 435,667,025 of LR738712.1, read as the reverse complement.
AATAGATCATGGGACTTGCCCTATTTTCAATGTCACGTGTACACGAAGGGACCAACGGTGTGTCCGGTGCCCTGTAAAAACAGTCATGGTCGTCTATCCAAGCACGACCCCGTCCCGGGAGTGACCTCAAGTCTTTCCCGTCACTAGTAATGTGGGCACCATGCTAGGATCGGCCTAAGTAATCAATAATGCCCCGTCCCATAAGGGGTAGAGTGGTTGCACATGTTTGGTTGGGACGGTAGTCACACATAAATCTAATCCATCATTTCACCCGCACACAAGATCTTTCTTGGCACACCACTTCTTGCTCAAGTGATGACCTAACTCAACATCACCCTCGGGCATTAGGGGCACCCGATGGGTTTTTTGAAATGAATGTAACCACGAAGGTTTTATGGCACACATGCATCACTAAGCATCACTACTAATCATTTGCATAGCATCTAAGCACATAGCAAGATCATGAGTAAAGCATGCATCATGTGGTGGCTCTCAACTAGGTCACCACCGTCACTTTTATTATCATGCATTCGAAAATAAATGGGTTCCGAGGAACACAAGGGTATCATGGTCAAAGGGCTGCTTGCCTGGATTGGCTTGGTCTTCAAGGCCTTGAAATCCTTCCCCTCCTTCTTCTTCAGCAACCTCGTCAAACACGGTATCTAATCGTCGCAATAAACAACGGGAAAATAAGATCACAATAAAAACAGAAAAACCAAAGTGCTCAGAAAAATGTCAACCTATTTTTATCAAATACTAGAGGGAAAACTAAGATGGCAAAAATTCTTAGTTTGAGTTTTGGAGTGGCAGAATGGGGTACACGAATATTTGAACAGAGTTTTTAGTGTTCAAAATATGAATTTAAATTTGAACAGAATAGAAAAGGTCCATGGATATGGGTGAAAGTGACATCATTAAATAGGTTGGATTTCTGCAAGTTTTTAGGAACTGGAATTAATTTATTTGGATATATATTTAATCCTGTGGAATTATTTGAAAATTCCACAGAAAAGAAAAAGAAAAAGGGCCCTGTGCCACTGGGCCAGAACGGCCACAGTGCAGCAGGCCCAGGGCAAAAACAACCCACCGCACGGGCACCAGCGCGCGCGCCTGGTTTTTAAACCTGACGGGCGGGCCCGACGTCAGTGAGTGGAGAGAGGGGCGAGGGCGAGGGGAGGCTGACAGGCGGGGCCCGCCTGTCATCCCTAACCCTCCGGCAGAGAGCCGGCGAGTTCACCGGCGACGTTTCGGGGCACGGCAGGGCGAGCTAAGGGCAGGGATGGATTCAGCGGAGTGTCGCCGATCTGGTGGAGGCGGTGCGGGTCGCCGGAGTGGCCTGGGTCGCCGACGGCGAGGTCACGCGGCGGAGGGGCTTCGGGCGGATGTTGCTCCGGTCGATTCCGACAACTGCAGAGAGGGGAAAGAGAGGGAAACGATTCAGTGAAGTGCCGTGGTGCTAGATCGAGTGAGAGGAGTGGCTGGGGCGGCCTGTACCGAGCAGACGACGGCGAGCCGCCGCGGCGGAGCTCGAGCTCGATCTCGAGCTCGGGCCTGTCTGGAGTGGGGCGAGTGGCTCAGGGGGAAGATTGAGTGAGGGAGAGAGCGACTGGTGAGGAGAGGAGGGGCTCGGGAGGGCCTTCTATAGGTGAACGGCGAGGTGCCGTGGACCTGTGCGCCGGCGAGCCTCTGCTCGTTGCCACAGGGCACGGGAGGCGCTGGGGAGGTGTCTGCGGGGTTCCTGGACGAGGTCCAGGGCAGGCGAGAGGAAGAGAGGGAGCGGGGGAAGCTTCCGGAGCTGAGCGCGTGTGAGGCCGAGGACTGGAGCTCGCGGGCGGCTGGCGCGCGTGCGAGGGCGTCCATTGGAGGGAGAAGGAGGAGGGGGACAACGCCGGG
>LR738712.1:435548909-435654858 GCA_902687465.1 Secale cereale | reverse complement strand
GGTGCCGTGGACCTGTGCGCCGGCGAGCCTCTGCTCGTTGCCACAGGGCACGGGAGGCGCTGGGGAGGTGTCTGCGGGGTTGCTGGACGAGGTCCAGGGCAGGGGAGAGGAAGAGAGGGAGCGGCGGAAGCTTCAGGAGCTGCGCTCGTGTGAGGCCAAGGACTGGAGCTCGCGGGCGGCCGGCGCGCGTGCGAGGGCGTCCACTGGAGGGAGAAGGAGGAGGGGGACAGCGCCGGGGGGCGTTGCGGACGTCGAGGCGCATCGAACGGCGCGAGGGGGAGCACGAGGTGGTCGGGGGCGGTTGATTGGGCGAGGCTACAGTGCGGGCGCGCACTGTATCGTGCTCTGGAGCGTGCCTTCTGCATGCCAGGGCATGCCGTTGGCTAGTTGGCCGCGTCCACCGTGTCTGGGGGGTCAAGCATAGAGTAAACAAACGGGCTGAGGCCTTGGATGCCTTGGCTATCCAATGGAAGAGGAGGGAAGTTGAGAGAAGATAAGAACTGGGCTGTCCAGCAAGATAAATTGGGGTTTTCACCCTTCAATTATTGAACTCTGGTCATGGGGAAGTTACTGGAGGTAGAAGGTGACTAGGTGATGCTGTGGTAGAAACTTGAGTCCAAGGTAAATAGTAAAAGGGGCCAAAACAGTGGTTTTGGTAAAATGGCAGAAGGTGTTTGATGATGTTTAGAGCAGTCAAATGATCTCCACTAGCCATGACACTTAACAGGATTAAATGGCATATGGAAACAGGGTGTTTCACCAAGTTTGGGCTTGTTTGAAGAAACTTGCCAATGTAACTTTGGTGAACCCTAGAAATCAACAGAAATGGTTTCACCATATTTGACTTAAGCTAATCATCTCCCCTTGATGCACCACTTGGTGTAGTGTCATCATTTGGGGTTATGATCATGCCCACAAAGTTTGAAGCCCCAACTAAAAAGTTGGTAATGTAAAGTTGTTCAAATTTGAATTTGAACAGGAATGGTTTTGGGGTACTCTGATCAAGTTACCCTTCTCCAAAGCTTGTGCCATTTGGTCTAGATGCCTTATTAGACCATTATAGCATGTGCACCAAGTTTGAGAGCATTTGGACAAGTTTGGCAATGTAAAGTTGCTCAAACTTCAGATATGGACATAATGGTTTTGAGGGGTTTTGATGATGTTTTCTTGCTTCCCAAGGCATGGGGATTGGCAAGATCATCAAATATGTCCTATATGACATGATAGAATTTCCCTGGAATTTTTAGAGAATATTTCCTTTGTAAATATTTCAAAAGCTTGAAATATCCAGAAAGGGTTTCTGAGGGATTTGTCCAATATTTTGAACATGAACAAGTGTTGAAACTCTTATACAGGGACAATATATGTCCTATGAGTCTCCCTGAATTTTGGCAAATATTTTTGAAATAATTAAATAATTTTTCCCTATTAAAGACCATTTCTGGCCTTAAGAAAAAGCTTTTAAATAAAATAGGAAAACAACTTTTAAAATTATACCTTTGTGGTTTCTGGGAGTCCTATAACTACTAGGTTTGGAATATACTTTTTGAAATAATTTTCTCACCCTAAATTAAGCACTTGCAGTGCAAACCTCAATTCAGGGTTTTTTGGAATACTAATTTTTTGAAAATACATTTTGGCCAAATTAATTTTATAAGGAAATACTATACTGCTATAAACACTTGGTATGATCATTGGGCAAAAGTTTTGGGTAAGGAGATGAATTCTATAAGAGGGAGTAGTTGACTTAAATGAGCACTTGAAAAACACAGGGAGAAAAACTTAATTCCAAATAAAAGCCAAATGATGCCAAAAAAAATTGCTGGTCCAAATTTTCATGCTTTATTGATGCAAATGACATGTTACAAAATGCAGGGTGTGACACCATCTAAAGCATGTGCCACTCTACTGTGATAATGAAAGCACCATCAAGATTGCCAACAACCTAGTTTAGCACTCGAAGACAAAGCACATTGAAATTCGTCATCACTTTCTCAGAGATCATGTTATGAAGGAAGATATTGATATCATACACGTCAACACTGAAGAGCAACTGACAAATATCTTCACAAAGCCCTTGGATGAGAAAAGGTTTTGCAAGTTGCGGTGTGAGCTAAATATCTTAGAATCCTCAAATGTCCTGTAATCAGGCACACATCCTAACACTTATGCATATTGATGACTTAGATGTGCAACACACGAAGTAGAGTATATCTTCAATCAATGAAGACTTACATTCTAAGTGTGAATACATTAATATGGAATTTGACTTCGGAGCGCAACGATAATTGTGCGCCGTGTCTGGGTCTAATACTTCCTATACGGTGGGTAACGCCACCACCAAATTCCTGTTTGAAGCTTTTCTTGTGGTGTAACATTTGCAAAGTCTTCGCACTTGGTTTGTCTTCATATAGGACTTATATATATATATATATATATATATATATATATATATATATATATATATATATATATATATATATATATATAGTTGTGTTCTGTCCTCAACAACATTCAGTTATAACTATGTCTTCGTATTTGAATCTTTTGGACTAAGTGAATGTGATCGGACCCTAACCTCTCTATGCTTTCTCATCTCACACTCTATCTGTCCAAATCATATGCATTCTGTTGAAACAGTCGAATATCTTCTCTGCACCCTTGTCAGCAGAAGATACGGAGACAAACTTTAAATCTGATTTTAATGCTCCATCCGTTATGGCTGAAACCCGGAGAAGCCGGAACGACTACTCCGACAGTCGTGGTGTACGTGGGATCGTGGGACAACTCCCAATGCATTACATGACCGCCACGTCTCACTCGTACATGAACCGTCAGGGGCACCTGAGTAATTACGCTGTGCTGTCTCCCATGCCTATAAATGCACGTCCCATCACGGTAAAAAGTTTCTTCCATCACCTCTCCACCTCGACCAACCCTAGCGCCTCCTCTAGCTTTCGACGACACCGGCGACGAAGCGCTTCGCTGCCGCAACTTAGTCGACGCCGTCCTCACGCCGGCCGCGGACATCTTCTACTCCGCCGTCGCCGTAGCTGTCCTCTGTCGCCAAGTTAGGGCACGGAAGACCAAACTGCTGGGCATCCAACTCCTACTCCGTCTAAGCAGTTCATCGTGTGGTAAATAAACTTGCTTTTTACCATCTTCTAGATCTATAAAGATTCATCTATTTTACCACAAGAGGTTTCTGCCTACTTCGATATATAGATCTATCCTGTCTGCATCTCATATCTTGCCTAGTACATTCACGTATGCTTCAACTATAGTTAGATTCCTCACTTGTACTTATTCATGGATTCATACAAATCTGGAACCAACTCCCATGAGTGAATGTCTTCGCACTATGAGGTCAAAGTCTTCAAAACTGTTTTAATCTTCAAAACTTCTGAGAATGCATATGACCTCTTCCCCTTCCCTCGCATCTCTAATGCTGTCACAGGTACATGTCCGTGAGAGAATCCCTTGGTTCTCATAGTCTGCATTCATTTGCAGAGTTTTTGCAGCGTCACATTCATTTTCCTGAAGCCAGTTCCTGTCTGACCAACAAACCGAAGCATTTACCAGTTTTGAAGCCATTCAATTTGAAGCCCTTCAGGTTGAAGCAAATGGCAACTGACAAGACAGTAAGAAAGGGTGGCAGACAGCGCCGTGGCAACACCTCCCGTGATTTGCCTCCTGATCTCAGTGAGATATACAAGACAGATCCAGAGGAGGATTACAATCAGAGGAAGACCCGAATCCAATGGATTCGAAGATACCGGGCTGAACAATGGTTCAAATATAGGTTCGTGACCCAAGAGTATGCCGAGAAAAACGCCATCAAGCATCCTTGGGGAGATATCACTTATAAGAATCTCCCCCCCAAGACTCGTGCTGAAGCCATTGCTCAAGGCTTCTATCCTTGCATGGTTAGAGGGCCTCAGCCTGCTGATGCTGATCCAATCTCTCTGCTCTGGTGTCGTGACGACAATCTGTTCAAGCGAAATCTTCAATTCGCCAAGAAATCGGCCAAAGAAAACAAGAAGCTGTGGGGATTAGACTTCAATCCTGGCCCCTCTGCGCCCCGCGCTGATGGTACGCGCGAAGCTGAACCGAATCTGGTTGGGCCCTTCTACAACCTACAGGGCCTCATCAGTCACATAAGGGTTCAAGGGGCAGATGTAGACCCGCCTGAAGCAGATGATGACTCTGAAGAAGCACCTGCAACGCCGAAGCCTCAGAAGAAGAAATCAAAGGCTTCAAAGACTACTCCTCCAAAGGCGTCTAGAGTGAAGCCTTTAGCCACTGCTCCACCTGCACCAAGTGTGCAATCTGAGGAACACTCTAGAATCTCCAAGAGGAGACAGCTGAAGAGGAAGCCAACACGCAACCCCAGTCCAGCTCTCACTCCTGATGCAGTACTGAAGACTGCCAATGATGCCCTTGATGTATCAAGTGATGAAGATCTTGGAGATGATGCTTTGGATCTATTGATCAAGAGCAAGCAAGATGCTGAAATCTTCAATGATTTGCCGCTCTTTGACGTTGAAGTGCTCAATAACTTCATTGATGAATGGTTTGACACACCCAACCTGAGCTTTGACGATCTTCAACTTCCAGTTGGCCTCAGCGTCTCCTTCCATGGCGCCATTGCTTCTGAGCTGGCTCTGGCTCAAAGAATTGTTGAGCTGAAGCAAAAGATAGATTATGAAAAAGCTCAGTTCAAGAAGCATATGGACAAGCTCAGCGTGCAAGAAGTTCAAAACTTCAAGGTTATGATGCAAGAGCTCAAGGAAGCCTTTCGCCAGCGGCGTGAAGAAGCTAAAGGTTCTCGAGAGTGCATCAAGGACTTGGCTGCAAAATGTGTTCAAGCTTTCAATGAAGCTGAAAAGCGCAAGGCACTTGGGTGTCCTGGCATTGATCCAAGGATGGCTGCCAAGAAGAAGAAGAAGCAACCTGTGCCCGAAGCTGAAGAATCTGGGCAGGAAATGCCTCGCATAGTCTTCCCTGCTAGCATGACTGGCATGAAGCCTAAGGCAACTCCAACCGCTTCAAAGCTCAAGAAGACTAAGGTGGCTGAAGCTGAAGCTCGCAAGCGTAAGCAATCTACTGATGAAGCTCCATCCACCAAGAAGCGAAAGACCAAGAAGGATAAGCCTGCTTCCAAAGAGCCTATCTTTGTCGAGCCAATCTCAGTTGCTCGCCCTGCATCTGCCCAGAGAGAACGAAGATTGACTGTTCATGAGCCTGCTCCCACAGAGGCTGAAGACATTCCAGTTGTTGACCACACCGCAGCTGAAGACATTGGTCCCCACGACAATGTTGAAGATGATGTAGTCCTTCCTCAGATCGAATACAACATTAACTCTTCGCCTGTTCTCACGAACAGCGAACGCATCAGCATTGGTCGTCCATTGACGCCAATTGCTCAGGATGACTCGTGGGCTGATCACCCACATGATACACAAGACACTCCCCAGCAAACTCAAGACACCAGTACGGTGCTTGAAGACGAAGACTTTGAGACCCAACAACCTCCATCTCCTTAGGCGATGCCAGCTTTCCGCAGGCTTCGCAAAGGACCAAGGCCTCAAGTCACTGCCGCAAGTGCTCCAGAAGGAGCAGAGCAACCATCTGCACCTGATGTTGCTCCTACTGGAAGCCCCTCAGAATCTGAAGCCAAAGCGGCTGAAGATATTCCGGCTGCATCAGCCGAAGAAGAACCACCCCAACAAGAAGAAGCACAACCCCAAGTTGTAGAAGAAAGTACTGCCGCACCCCTGTTCTCGAGGAGAACGTGTCCGACCCTCCAGCTCATGTAGTGGAGGCAAAAAATTCAGAGGCTGCCACCACCAACACTGAAGCCAATGACGTGGTCATGGCTGAAGCTTATGTGGCACCTGAAGTACCTGCGCCTGAAATAAATGCTCCTGAAGCCAGTGTTGTGCCTAAAGCCAGTGCTGTGCGTGAAGCCAATGCTGCACCTGACGCCAATCTACAGCTTGAAGACAATGCCTCTGCTCCTGTTTCGCCTCCACGACCTCATACCATTGAGCAAGCATACAACAAGGATGATCAGCTTGTTACTGTCCGGTGTCCCATTCTGATTCCGCCACCTACAACTGAATCACATGATGCTGGTCCTCAGTTTGATCATCATGTTGCGCACAGGCCCCAAGTTCAGAAGCCTAAGCCAAGACTGCCAAGGCTTCCAGGTATTGCAACATCTTCAGGGTCATTCAATGCCAATAGCTTCACTGCACACAACACCTTCTTTGACAGTGCCAAGAACCCATATTCCAAGCCAAGAATATCATCAGATAGGTTCTGGAGCCATCAACAACGCAGCTACTACTCAAGAGTACTCTATGATCAAGGCCGCATTTTCCCTCATATGCGTCTTGACACTGAAGCTATTGCTGGTCTACCCTGCTTGGAGGAAGCCCTTGACTGCTTCCGTGATGCTGGCCTCCTTAATTTTGTCCTAGATAAAGAGCATTGGAATGAAGAGTTGCTTTTGCAATTCTATGCAACACTCCACATCCGAGGCTACAGCAGGGATCCGAAGACATGGGTCCTTGAGTGGATGACAGGCGATGTGCATCATGAAGCTAAAGCTTTTGATCTCATTGAGCTTACATGCCTGCCCACTCCAGGAGATCTCTATGAACCTGGATGTCAACTGCACACTAAAGCCTTGGAGAGTATCTTTCAGAAGCGTCAGCCCAACATGAGCCAAATGCTCAGCATGATGAAGCCTCTGCCAAGTGATGCTGAATATCCTAAGTAATTCTTTGTTGAAGACCTTGAGTACCTGCCGCGCACCATCTATCACATTATAAGGCGTACTCTATGGCCAATCAAAGGACATTCTTCATCAGCCAAGCTTGAAGGCACTATGAAGACTTTGGTCTTCTATATCTTCAATGGCATCAGCTTCAATGCTCAAGATTTCTTCATCAGGCAAATGGCTATGTCTGGAGCTGAACTGTTTGGACTGAAATTTTATGCACCTTGGATAATGCGCCTCATCAAGTTGCACTCAGTTGTCACTTATCAGCCCTCTGCTCGCAACCATCAGATTTTCTTGCCCGAGGTTGATATGTCAGCTGAAGCCATCTACCAAGAGCCTGCTAAAGAGCCAGTTAGTCTTCACAATGCTGATCATCAAAGCTTCACTCAGCGGATTGAAGGAGTTCCAGCAGTCTCACGTGTCTATCCTCTGGCTGGCCGTACTCGTCTACCTCGACACGCTGAAAACGAAGCCATTGAAAGCACCATCGCTCAAAGGCCTCAGAAGCGATCTCGTGTCCTAAACAACCAAGAGCTTCTGGTAGCCCTTCATCAGAAACAGGACAAGCATCACCTCTGGTTAAAGCGTCAGATGCAAAGCCTCTTGGTGGATGTCAACCGCATTCGCAATCTTGCCACCAAGAATGCTTTTGTTGCTCATGAAACATGTCGGAGGTCTTGGAAGAGTTTGACCGTACTGAGTGCTGAAGCGGATCTTCAAGACGATGGCTTCACTAAGAGATTCAAGTTTGACAACACTCCTCCAAGGACTTCTGTTATGCGTCGAACTCCATCCCTTGAAGACTCTGAATACTCCTCCTCCGCTGCAACAATTGACGCCAGGGTGATCGATGATCAGGATGATGCTACTTCACCGCCTCCTACTTCAGCGCGCATCGACACTGCACCAACCACTTCTGCACCGCCAAACGACAACACCGACCCTGCATCCTCTTCTGCTCCACCTGGGAACGAGTAGAGGCTCTATGTCTTCAAACCTTTTTGGTCCTTACTGACAAAAGGGGGAGAAGCATATGAGTTGATAGTCTTCAAACGGGTCCATATGGGCGGGTGCTTTATAATTTGCCTAGTGTTTACAACTCTCGTTTTGCTACATTTGGTTCTTTGAGTTGTAACACTTAAACTGATGGTCGTCTGCTATGTTTTTCTGCTACTCTGTAATGTGATGATAAATTCCGCATCTGCTACCTTATATTCCGCACTTAGTCATTTTTGCAGACGTCCATTTTTCATTATGCATGTCATTATCTTTGACATATCAATTATGCATGATGAATTGTCTTCATAAGTTGAAGAGGATCTCCACAAGTACAACCTGCCATGTGCATTTGCATTCAAAGGCAAATCAACTATGTGCACATCTTCAGGGGGAGCCTTTTGCTACTTACGAAGACAATACCTTATCCTTTACAATTTCACATATCTTTATCCCCGTTGAAAACTTCAACCAGTTTGTCATCAATCACCAAAAAGGGGGAGATTGTAAGTGCATCTAGTGCCACCCCCTAGTGGTTTTGGAGTATTGACGACAAACCTAGTTGAGGGACTAATGTGTTTGTGAGAATTGCAGGATAACACAAGTAGTAGTCCCTCATTGATTCGGTTAACCTACCGGAGATGACCCCTAAAAATGTATGAAGACATTGATATCAGTGGTGGTATATGAAGATAATCATATTGAAGACTATGACAAGAGAAGACATTGTGTGAAGACTATGGAGAGCGAAGACGTAGATGTTTCGTTGTTTCCTTTTCTTCTTTGTTGAGTCATAGGAACCACCGCACTGTTAAGTGGGGCCCAAGTGAACTAAGTCAGAGTGACTGAAGTGATGCTCAACCAAATCCTATGTCTTCGAGCGAAGACTGTGAGAGCAATTCTTATCCAGAGGCGGATGAGTCAGCTTTACTTGGAGCTCAAGTAAAGTTGCCGTGTGTGTTTGAAATCTGACCGTTGGAACACGTGTCAGTTCCTAAGTAACCCAGGGTCACTTCGGACAAATCAGGTCGGGTTGCCTAGTGGCTATAAATAGCCCACCCCCTACACCATAAAATGGTGGCTGCTCAGAGTTATTCCATGGCTTTTGTCGTTTGAGAGCAACCCACCGCCGAAGCATTTGAGAGAGAAATCCTTGCGAGGATAAAGCCCAAACACCCAGAGCCAAAGAGTGTTAGGCATCACTGAATTCTTTCTGTCTGTGTGACCTGAAGACTTATTACACTTGAGGACTGTGTTTCCTCCAGCCGGTTAGGCGTCGCGTTCTGAGCATCCAAGAGTCATTGTGGATTACCGGTGAATGAAGTCTGTGATGGTTTGTAAGTCTACCTTGAAGACTTACCAGAGTGATTGGGCGAGGACTAGGTGTCCTTAGCTCAAGGGGAACAAGGTGAAGACGCGGTCTTCTGAGTTAAATCTCAGCCTCCCTAACCAGACGTACAGTTGTCACAGCAACTGGAACTGGTCTAACAAATCACTGTCTTCCCCGAGCTACTGGTTCTATCCTTTCCTTCCCTTTACTTACTGCTCTATGTTGTGAAGACATTGCATGTTTGCTTTATCTGATTGTCTTCACTGAGTATCTACTTATTGTGATTGGCTTCATTCCTTCTTCCTTTGTGATCACTACTGCCTAGTTGCTATTAGTCTTCATGCTTTCACTTCATTGAATACATGACTATGGCTTATCTAGTGTAGTCCACTTTCCGCTGCATACAAATAGGCTTGACCTTATCGTTTGTCTTCAAAACTACCATGTTTTGAAGCATTTCATAAAAATCGCCTATTCACCCCCCTCTAGTCGATATACTGCACTTTCACCACTGTTGAACCCGAAGACAAGAAGGCCAAGAGCAAGGACGTAAGGCGCAAGGGAGAGGCAATGCTTGCAGCCGAACCAGAAATGAAGCGTGGCCGCGACTACCAGAGCCACCCAAGAACGACCGGGCGTTCTGCGCCTTCCATAACGTGCACAACCACAACACTCACGACTGTCAAGAGCTCAGGGCCCTCCGCGAAGGACGCGTCATTCAACGCCTCGAGCGCGGCAACCGTGGCTACAGCCGCGGGGGAAGTCGAACCGGGGGACGTTGGGACGACCGCGACCCTCGACATGAGTGGGGTGATCAGCCTCGAGAGGAACGTTGGTGCGGCCAGCCCCGCGTGGACGCCTGGAGGGACCAGTCTTGGGAGGACCGTCCTCAGGGCAGGGCCGGCCTACCACCTCTGCCACCGCCAAGGAGAAACGACGACCAGGACGAGGGGGCTGGGGGCTTCCAAGAGCCACGTGCCATCGCCTGCATCTTGGGCGGAGCATAGGCCCCAGCTTCTCAGCGCCTCTTCAAGCCGTTCACCCGTGAAGTGAACGCGGCTCTCAGGCTATCCGCCCACTCAGGTGGTCTAGATGCCCCCATGACCTTCAGTTCAGCAGACCAGCTCAAGTGCGCGGCTATGGCTGGCGCCCCCTGATGCTTTGTTCACCCGTCATCAGCAACGTCCAAGTTACCAAGACCCTCATCGACGGTGGAGCAGGGCTCAACGTCCTGTCCATCGAGATATTCGACAGCCTCCAAGTACCCTACGATCAACTGCTGCCTACCAAGCCCTTCTCCGGAGTGACTGGCGGCTCCACCAACCCCGTAGGGCAGGTCCGCCTACCTGTCACCTTCGGCAAGCATGACAACTACCACACTGAGCTCATCGATTTCGATGTCGCCCACATCCATCTCCCTTACAACGCCATCCTCGTGTACCCGGCCCTGGCCAAGTTTATGGCGGTGACTCACCACGGCTACAACGTCCTCAAGATGTCGGGAAGCGGCGGCGTCATTACAATCGCCTGTGAGGAGAAGGATGCAGTGTGCTCACTCGAGCGCGCTTACCAAGCGGCGGTAGTCGAGGATCCATACAGGGACAGTCTCATCTACCCACCTGAGGTCATCCCCAAGAAGAAGATGCAGCTGCTCGCCCTGGAGCCCCATGGGGATGCAACACAGGGTGGCAGCACCTCGGGACCTACACCAAGGGAGGGGACGCCTCCCTCTCTCTCATAGGAAGGTGCACCAGGCACCCCCCTCAGGCTGGGCTTGGGGGATCTCCTCTAGAGGGCCTCTGACTTAGCCAATGTCACGAGGGAGGCGCTCGGGCACCATATGGAGGAGTGCTTCGCTGCACACTTCCCTCCGGAGGCCTCAAGGCATGAGGCACCAAGAGCTCAGGAGTTCATCAGCCAAATCATCGAAGACCTTCAGGTGCCAAGAGCGATGCGGGGCGAGCGTCGCCCAACTCCTCTAAGTGCAGCTGTCGGCCCAGGCTCAGGCGACGGCCTACGTGTCTGCGTCAACGTCCCCTCACTCAACAGGATTGCCTCTTAGGAGCTCCACTGGCCTTCCCAGGTGGGCCGGTGCCAGGGTCCCCCTCACAGCTACGTGCGCATGCCCTTCGGCCTGCCGAACCAAGCGACCCTGGACCAACGCCACATGCGGGAAATCCTAGCTACTCGCGAGGCCAGGCATAAGGAGATCCAGGAGGAGCTGGACTCGACCCTCCGCGAGATCTGGGGAACCCCAGAGCCTCGCGAGGCGCCGGAGCTAGGCGACGCGTGAGGAGCGGCGTCTACGTCGAGTATCTTTAGCTGCACCAACACTACTTCAGCAACTGTGCTAGGTGACATTTTCCAGTTTTTGTTCAACACGGAGCGCCCCTCGGGAAGCTTCATTCCCAGGTCACACGGGTCTATCCTTTTGCATCTCAACTCGCCTTGTTGGGGGCGCCCCTCGGGCTGCATTATCCCCAGGCCGCACAGGTTTGTCCTTATGGCATGTATCTCCCTTGCGTTTTACCTGAGCTAGTGTTACTACCTCTGTCAGCTGCATTTGGATCACTCACCCACCTGACCGTCACCCCTTCGGGCCTCCTTCGCTACCTAATGGACTTCCGCTCATTTCGTAACGGGGGCTGCGTACGTTGGCACGGCGCTTGTGCTCGGGTCCGTCCCTGTAAAGCTGACAAACCCGAGGGACCGAGCTCTGACCCGTGGCCCGCTCCACAAGCGTCACCTCACCAAGCCCTCGGTGCCTTCGTCCTCCCGCAGAATTATCGGAAGCCCAGCACGGGCGCGACCCTAAGTCGTTCTGCTGCAGGCTAACTGTCAGGGATATTACTATCAGGTATAAACCGGCTAGGAGGGTCCGGTCTATGTTGGCAAGGTTATATTATCAGAAGCCCAGTAGAGTATGTAACATGAGGTTATAGCCCACAGAGGTTTAGGGCCCATGTATAAGGCCCATGGTTTGTAAACCGTCGTACTATGTAACTTGGAATGTAAGATAGAAAGAGTAGAGACCGAGGCGGACACGTTTATGAGCCGGCCTCGGGACTCTGTGAACCGGACCGAGCGTCGCCTCCTATATAAAGGGACGACCCGGCGACGGTTCAGAACAAGAAACAACAGCTCGAGACACAGGCAAAGCAGATTCGTTCCCTGGTCATCGAAGCCCAAGCAATACCACACCAAACCAGACGTAGGCTTTTACCTTCATCGAAGGGGCCGAACTAGTATAAACTCCCTGTGTCCTTCGTCCGCTTTAACCCCTTTAAGCTAAACCGAGCGATGGCCTCACGACTAAGTCCTTTCACCAGGACATCTGCCGTGCTAAATCCACGACAGTTGGCGCCCACCGTGGGGCTATCGCACGATGGTTTCGAGTTCTTGAAGGGCAGCTTTGAAGGGCTCAAGGGTTACGCAGTGGGCCGGATGACCAAGAGTCGTCGCGGCCCGATCTACATCGACGATGCAGGCTGGGGCCCCGAGGCCGATTCAATGGAATACGGGTACCGGGTCCCCTTCGGCAGCATCCACATCTTCATCGACAAGATCGGCGAACCGGGGCCTGAGTCGGACATCTTCCCCAACATCGTCGAGCCGGCTCAGCGTGCGAGATCATCCCGGATTCAGCCCGCCGTGAAGCATGTTTTCGTCGGAGCAGTGCATGGAGCACAAGCCGAGGACGGATCGGATTCGGGTGGCGAGACAGTTGTTTATTCCGGCGATGAATCTTCATTCGGAGAGACCGAATCCTTGTATCTGTTGCAGGACGGCCGGTCTGAGGGTGTGTCCGATGGCGATAGTATTCCGGACCCCTTCGGTCCGCCAAACAGGGTTGCTGTTTTCATGGCCGGATCACAACCCATGCAGCAGCCCTCGACGACTGGGGCGTTAACCTTTGAGGCAATGGGAGCTAGAGATGGAAACCTTACCCCGTCGCCCTCTGACGTCCTATCCACCTTAGTCGACACTTTGACAGCACTCGCAACAGTAGAAGTAGCCCAGGCCGACAAGGAGCAGCATGATGCAGAGATCGCTTTGGTAAGGAGCCGGATTGAGCAAGCTAAGTTGGATCTGGATGCGGAAAAAGCCAGGATGGCTACAAGACAGGCAGAGCTGGATTCTCAAGCTTTCCGGCTCAGGTTGGATCAGAACGCCTCGCAGGAGGTAATGTACAGAAGACAACGATCTCGTTTACCGCCGGTTTATGAGGCAAGGAATCTCTTTCGCACACCAAGAGCAGGAACCAGTAACCATCCAGAGGTAAACCGGGGAGGAGCCCCGGGGACGGGCACGTCGGCTCAGCCACCAGCTGTGGAGCCAAATCGCCAAGTTGTGCCAACACAACATGTGCCCACCCCTCCCGGTCATTATTCTGACCCGTTGGACAATATCGTCGCCGCCACTTCACGGCTGGCCGCCCTTCCCATTGAGGGGGCATCCCCCATAGCAATGGAGGCACGACGGGCCAAGGAGTTACTGGACACGGCGCTAACTCAGCAGCAAGCTTATTCCTATAGCCGGGAGAGGATTCACTCGATCCCCCGCCCGAGCCGGAGTTACACGAGGCACCTGGATGAACCGGCTGTATCTAGCAGCGCGCGGAGACGGCACCGATAGAGGCAGGATAATCCGGCAGGTGCAAGAGAACATGCCCAAGAGGTGGTAGACCAGGCCAGGCATACTGCCCACAACGACACCCGTCAAGCGACGCCGGTTCACCCCACCACCACAGAAACATGAATCATGTCCAGTTCCTTGGGGGTGCAGTGTCTCATCCCTGCTTTACGGAACGTGAAATTACCCAAAGACTTCAAAGGTCCGCGCAAGGTACCCAACAACACGGCGGATCTGGCTCCGGAGGCGTGGGTTGAAAGTTATGAGATGGCTATGGAGATGCTTGATGTGGACGAAGCTGCGTGCGCCAAATACTTCACAATGATGCTTGAGGGCACGGCACGGACATGGCTAAAGGGTTTGCCACCTAACTCCATCGGATCATGGGGTGTCACACCCTGCATTTTGTATCATGTTATTTGTAACTTTGAAGCATGAAAATTTGGACCAGCAAAATTTTTTAGCATCATTTGGCCTTTATTTGAAATTGAGTTTTTCTTCATTTGCTTTTTCTTGTGCTCATTAAAGTCAACTATGATCTCTTGTAGATTTCATCTCCATACTCAAAACTCCTGCCCAATGATCATGCCAAGTGTTATATAGCAGTATAGTATTTTCTTACAAAATTAATTTGGCCAAAAAGTATTTTATAAATTTAGTTTTCCAAAAACCCCTGAATTGAGGTTTGCACTGCAAGTACTTGATTAAGGGTGAGAAAATTATTTCAAAAGGTTTATTTGAGACCTAGTAGTCATAGGACTCCCAGAAACCACAAAGGTATAATTTTAAAAGTTATTTTCCTATTTTATTTAAAAGCTTTTTCTTAAGGCCAGAAATGGTCTTTAATAGGGAAAAATTATTTACCTATTTCAAA
Source organism: Secale cereale (assembly GCA_902687465.1). Lineage (NCBI taxonomy): Eukaryota > Viridiplantae > Streptophyta > Magnoliopsida > Poales > Poaceae > Secale > Secale cereale. The sequence continues at coordinate 435,640,236 of LR738712.1, read as the reverse complement.
AATATTTGCCAAAATTCAGAGAGACTCAGAGGACATATATTGTCCATATATAAGAGTTTCAACACTTGGTCATGTTCAAAATAATGCGCTAAACCCTCTAAAACCCTTTCTGGATATTTCAAGCTTTTGAAATATTTACAAAGGAAATTTTCTCCAAAAATTCCAGGGAAATTCTATCATGTCATATATGGCATAGTTGATGATCTTGCAAAGCCTCATGCATTGGAGATCAAGGAAACCCCCTCAAACCCCTTCATAACCATTCTGTCCATATTTGAAGTTTGAGCAACTCTACATTGCCAAACTTGTCCTAATGCTCTCAAATTTGGTGCACATGCTAGGATAGCCTAATAAGGCACCTAGACCAAATGGCACAAGATTTGGAATAGAGCAACTTGATCAGATCACCTCAAAACCCTTTCTGTTCAAATGCAAATTTGAACAACTTTACATTACCAACTTTTTATCTGGAGCCTCAAACTTTGTGAGCATGATCAATACCCCAAATGATGATGCTACACCAAGTGGTGCATCAAGGGGAGATGATTAGCTTGACTCAATCAAGATGGAACTATTTCTGTTGATTTCTAGGGTTCACCAAAGTTACATTGGCTAGTTTCTCCAAATGAGGCCAAATTTGGTGAAGCACCCTATTTTCTCATGTCTTTCAACCCTGTAAAGTGCCATGTCAATTGGACCTCATTTATTTGATCAAACCATGATCAAACACCTTCTGCAGAAATCTTAAAACCTCCCTTTTTACCACTTTCACTTTTCTCCATGGCCTCATCTCTTTACCACAGACTCATGGGGTTACTAGCAAACCCCAGTAACACCCCCAGCACCTCATCACCATGATTGGGGGGTGAAACCCCAGCTTTACCCTGCTGTGCACCCATCTTTCACCATTTTTACCAGCACCCTCCCTCTCTCTCTACACCACAGAGCATCCAAGGCCTTAGGGCAATTCTTTACTACTCCCTCTACTCACCAGACACTGTTGGGCACGCTGGAATGGACCAAGCCGGTGAGAGCGTGCTGATGCCAGCCATACGCGCGCGTGAACAGTGCGGCTCACACGCTGGCTCGGGCCAATCGTTGGTCCCCGACCACCTCGAGCCTCCCCCTCGCGCCAGTCGAGGCACCTCGACGTCCGCAACGTCACCGGCGCTGTCCCCCCTCCTCCTGCGCCCTCCAGTAAGCATCGCCGCACGCGCACCGGCCGCCCGCTTCGGCCACTCCTCTGCTCCACACGCGCGCGCCTCCCTGTTGCTTCCCCGCTCCTCCTCTTGCCTCAGCTGGGCGTGGGACTCGTCCAGCAACTCCCCTGACTCACTCCCGCAGCCTCCCATGCGCTGTAGCGACGAGCCGGAGCTCGCCGGCGCACTGGACCACGGGTCCTCGTCGGGGCCCTATAAATAGGCCTCCCCGAGCTCTTCCAACACCACCACCAGCCTCACCACTCTCCCCTAGTCCCTCCTGCACCCTCAGTTTAGCCCTGGAGCGCCCAAGTGCTCGGGATCGACCGGAGCTCCGCCGCGTCGGGCCGCCGGCGATCTCGAGGTACAGGCCTCCCCGGCCTCTCTTTCCGCCCGTTTTGGAACCGCAGCACACCCCTGACTCTTTCCCCTCTCTTTCCCCCTCTGTTTGCAGTCGAAAACGGCCGCTGCAGCTGACCTCCGACGAGCCTCCGCCGTCGCACCTCGTCGCCGGCGAACCAGGGTTCCCCGCCGTGCCGCGCTACCACCACTGCAACCGCGACACGCCGCTGAGTCCATCCCTGGCCTCTGTTGCCGTTGCCGTGGCCGGAGTCGTCGCCGGTGAGCTCGCCGCCGCCGTGACCACGGGGTTAGGGATGACAGGCGGGCCCCGCCTGTCATCCTCCCACCTCTCTCCCCTCCTCTGAGCCACTGACCCACGGGCCCCGCCCGTCAGGTTTGAAACCTGACGTGCGCGCGCGCTGGCTCCGTGCGGCCAGGCCGAGCCGTTTGGGCCGTGCACTGTGGCCACTTCTGGCCCAGTGCACAGGAACCCTTTTTCTTTTTCTTTTCTGTTAATGTTTCAAACATTTATGTAGAAAAGAATATTGATCCAAATTAATTATTTCCAACTCCTAAAATCTTGTAATATTCCAACCTATTTAATGGTACTACTTTCATTCAAATCCATGAAACTTTTCTGTACTGTTCAAATTTAAATTCAAATTTGAGCAGTATAACTCCTGATCAAAAATCAATATATCCTATTCTGCAACTCCAAAACTTCAACTAAGATTTTTCCCCATCTTAGAAAACTCTCTAGTATTTTACAAAAATGAGTTGACATTTTTCTGAGCACCTTTGTTTTTCTGTTTTATTTGTATTCTTATTTTTCCGTTATTATTATGCGACGTATAGATCCCGCATTTGACGAAGTTGCTGTGGAAGAAGAAGGAGAAGGACTAGAAGACTTTGAAGACCAAGCTAATCCAGGCAAGCAGCCCTTTGACCATGATACACTTGTTCTCGGAACCCATTTGTTCCCGATGCATGATGATTAGGGTTACGATGGTAACCTTGATGAACCACCATATGATGCATGCTTTATCCTTGATCTTGCTATATGATGGACAACATGCAATAGGTGGCCATGATGCTTATATGATGCATGACATGGTCTTGATCTTGCTATGTGCTAGATGATTTGCATATGGTTAGTAGACATGAAAAGTGATGCATGTGAGACATGAACCTCCATGGTTGGAGTCTTTGCATAAAACCCCGTCGGGTGCCATTTATGCCCAAGGGTGATGATGATAATGAGACCGGGTGACCACTTGATGACGAAGTGGTGTGCCAAGGCAAGTGTGTGTGTTTTTCAAACGGATTGGTTGAAGTTGCGACCGTTATTCCAACCATACATGTGCAACCACACTACCCCTTATGGGACGGGGCTTTATTGATTACTTAGGTCGATACTAGCATGGTGCCCGCATTACTAGTGACGGGAAGACTAGAGGTCCTTCCCGGGACGGGGTCGTGCTTGGATAGGCGGCCATGACTGTTTTCACAGGGCACCGGACACACCGTTGGTCCCTTCGGGTACGCGTGAACATTGAAATTAGGGCAAGTCCCGTGATCCATTGTTTGTACCCCAAGGCCGTGTGCCAACGAGTGGACTCTATGTTAGTGTCGTCTAAGGAAAGGTAATGACCGGGTGCTTACCCCGGGTACTTGAGGTACCGCGGGTCGTGGATGACACGGAAGTTCCCCGGATCTTGTGGGTAAAGTGCGCAACCTCTGCAGAGTGATAAACTATTCGAATAGCCGTGTCCACGGTCATGGACAGTTGGGTAACCGCTCTTGGGCTACGTCCAATGTTTGTAAAACCATGCGTGTGTGTGTGATGAGTCAAGATGGTGACTTGACTCAGTGAGATGAATCATATCCATGTGATGTCGGTAACCTGTTCTCGAGGTTACACGAGGTTATTGATGCATAACTTGATGATAGCATATTGTTCTAGCCTCCTGCTAGTTTGTTCATTATTATCCAATTGCATTGCTACTTGAACCACATCATGGGTTGCTTGCGAGTACATTCAAAGTACTCATTGGCTTGCCACTGGTTATTTAATTGGCCAGGCATGGAAGAGCAGGATTATGAGGAAGAGTTCTTTGGAGACGACCATGCGAACTAGGACGCTATCCCAGTCAGAATGCCTGTAGGGTTAAGGCAGATGGCATGGGTTCTACCCGTTTTATCGAAGACTTCCGCTACTTGAGTTATTTGCTATTCAGCCCGTGAGGCTCTATCTATGTAAGACCTGGCCATAACGGAATTAAATTCGTGTAAGACTATTTGTATGGATGTAAGACTCTTGTTATTTCAGCTTCTGTGTGTTCAGTGAGCATTGATCTCCAGGATCACTGTACACGTGCATTCGGTGATCTCGACTTCCAAGTCGAGGTCCCCACAGAGCTGGTATCAGAGCGATCCTGACTGTAGGAAGCCTTAGTTAGCATGGGCGTTAGATAGATGAGACCCCTTTTTCAAAACCTTCTGAACCTCTCTTTTTTTTCTAAACCTGAGATTTCCTCAGTTTATTAACCCCTCCTATTCCACCTTTGTAGATGGCCGCTGTTCCCGAAGAGCACCTGACCACTGGGTTTCCCCTACTTCTCGAGGATAGCCTCCAGGAGTGTCAGTTCCACCGAGCACCCATCCTCACCTACCACGAGCATTGGGTGAGCGATACTGAGGTGGAGTACCACGTGGAAGTGATTGTGAAGGCAAACGATCCTCCCACAAGTTGGTTCTTTGAGGGACCCCAGATGACGACACTACCACTCGCTGCCGAAGCTGCTGCACTCAAGGCACTAACTCGTCTCCGCGAGCTTCTTCCGGAGATGGCAGCCAAGGTGGCAACTCGCTTCTTACCTTACCGGAAGGAAGGTGACGAAGAAAGCAGCGCACTAGCCCCTCCACTGAAGGATGGACTCTCGCTTCGGTTCCAGACCTACTTCAGTCTATGTGCCGACAGCTTGGCAGAAGACTTGGCCTCGGAATCAATGAAGCTTCGAGAAGAACTTTACAAGACTAAGGCACTTCTTTGTCGAGCTCAAGAGAAGGCAAACAGAATCAAGAAGGAAGGAGCACCTTCTGGACAATCCGCTATCGCATATCGAGGTGGAAGGCCCTCCGAGGATGTGTCTTCCAAGGGTGAAGAACCACCTCGGCGACGCCGGATGACAGCGAGGGAATACCGCAAGCTTTTCCCTGCACCATCGTCGAAGCACCGTCGTATCCAACTCCTCCACTCCCCCACTCCCTCAAGTGACAAGGGAGCCCAGTCAGAAGACAAGGAGGAAGACCCAGAAGAGCCGGAATACGCGACCGAGCATTCCGCCGCTTAGGCATTATTCGCTACTCGGATATGCCCGTTGTAACCCCTATGGTAGGATAGGTCGTGTAACCCCTATGCGCAGTCGAGTCCTTGTATGGTTCCTATGAAACCATCTAGTGCTAGCTTTTGCCGTGTCTGGATGTAAGTCGTAATCTTCCTTCAGGAATGTGTAAACGACTACATCACCCATTTGGAATTTTAATGAATGTGTTTTGGCCTCTTGGCCCTTGCATGATTTGATTTAGTGTCGCACCCACCCCCTTACTAGGCACCTATCTATCTGCTTTTCCTCTTCCGAGTCATGAGACCTTTTACCGCTCCAACAGGATGCTTGTTGTAACTCGTACTGGTACCTCTACCCAGCAGCCCGAAGCCGGAGCGTCCTCTCAGCCAGAGGCAGACCACGACCAAACCAACGACCAAGCTCCACCACCACCTCCTCCAAGCATGGACATGGCTCAGCTTCTCCAAGCTTTCCGAGAGGAACGCCAAGCCAACACTGCAGCTCTTCAGCTGATTGCTCAAGCTGTCGCCAACAACCGCCAGCCGGCGGGGAATGGCAATGGACGTTCCACGTTGGCAGAGTTCAAGAAGCATGCACCGCCCACCTTCATCGAGACTGCGGAACCCCTGGATGCTGATGACTGGGTCCGTTCCATTGAGGAGATTCTGGAGCTAGTCGGATGCACCGAAGACCGCGAGAAGGTGGCTTATGCAGCCCACTGCCTCGGGGGAACCGCAAGAGCTTGGTGGGATGGATTCAAGGTCATGCATGCTGAACAAGACATCACTTGGGTTAACTTCAAGGCAGAATTCCGCAAGGCCCACATTCCTTCTGGAGTCATGGCTATCAAAAAGCGCGAGTTCCGAGCCCTGAAGCAAGGAAGTGGCACTGTCAAGGAGTACATGCAGAAGTTCAGTATTCTGTCAAGGTATGCCCCTGAGGATGTCAGCACTGATGCTGCCAAAAGGGAGCGCTTCATGGAAGGCCTTAATCAAACTCTGCAATATTCGCTTGTCGTGTGCGACTGCCCGTCTTTCCCTGACCTGGTGAACAAGGCACTTATGCTTGAAGACAAGCGGCGTGCTTTGGAAGACACTCGCAAACGCAAGTTGATCAGTAAGGGAAGTTCCAGCAACCAGAAGCCTCGTCCGTGGCAGTCAGCCCCGGCCAAGCCAACCTATCAGCAGCCAAGAGCTCCTGCGCCTCGTGCCAACCCTCAGCCTCAGCAGTATGCCAACCCCAGGACAGCCTTCAACCCCAATACCAATGGTGGCAACAAGATCAACACTCCAAATCAAGTCACTTGTTTTGGGTGTGGTCAGCCCGGACACATCTCCAGGGTGTGCCCCAACAAGAAGCCTGATGCCCCGCGCCCCAATGCGCAGAACCAGGGACAAGGCCGTGGAATGCCACCAAGGAACCCGGCTCCTCGCAATCCACCGAACTATGGGAAGGGGCGTGTGAATCACATCACTGCTGAAGAAGCCCAGGAAGACCCGGACGTCGTGCTGGGTACGTTCCTTGTCAACTCAGCACCTGCAACTGTCTTGTTTGATTCTGGAGCAACGCATTCATTTGTCACTCAGAGATTTGCATTAAAAAGTGGCATGACCCCTACACCCCTGAATAACCCTATGGTGGTACAAACCCCCGGAGCCGAGATGAGAGCCAAGATAGGCTGTAAAGGAGTCGGTATTACCATTAACGGTGTAGACTTCCTAGCAGACCTTATCATCCTGAGATCGCAAGGCTTGGATGTGATCTTAGGGATGGATTGGCTCAGCAAGCACCAAGGCTTGTTAGACTGTGCCAATCGGACAGTCACTGTGACCAATGACCAAGGTGTAGAAGTCAAGTTTGCCCCCAACTCCTCTTCCGCTCAAGCCGCTAAAGTCAACTGTCTGTCTGAAGTTGGGCTAGACCAAGTACCGGTGGTATGTGAGTATCCTGATGTCTTTCCGGACGAACTACCGGGAATGCCCCCTGACCGTGACATTGAGTTCATCATCGAGCTCGTGCCCGGAGCAGGACCCATCTATAAGAAGCCTTATAGAATGGGGACGGAAGAATTAGCCGAGTTGAAGAAGCAGCTAGAAGAGCAGCTAAGGAAAGGATTTATCCGCCCGAGTGCCTCCCCTTGGGGATCTCCTGTTCTGTTTGTGGCAAAGAGGGACGGTACCATCCGCTTATGCATTGACTATCGTTCCCTCAATGAAGTTACAATCAAGAACAAGTACCCACTTCCCAAGATCGAAGATCTGTTTGATCAACTCAGCGGAGCCAAGGTATTCTCCAAGATCGACCTCAGATCTGGGTATTACCAGCTGAAGATCAGGCCCCAAGATATTCCGAAGACGGCATTCGTAACCAGATATGGCCTGTACGAGTGCACGGTCATGTCTTTTGGGTTAACCAATGCCCCAGCTTACTTCATGTACCTCATGAATAAAGTCTTCATGGAATATTTGGACAAGTTCGTTGTTGTCTTCATTGATGACATCCTTGTGTTCTCGAAGTCGGAGGAAGAACATGAGCAGCATCTGAGGATGGTCCTAGATAAGCTTCGTGAGCACCAACTGTATGCCAAGTTCAGCAAGTGTGAGTTTTGGCTGCACAAAGTTGGATTCTTAGGTCATGTCTTGACCGAAGAAGGATTATCAGTTGATCCTGCAAAAATCGAAGCTGTGACCCAATGGCAATCTCCAACGACCGTCAAGGAAGTCAGAAGCTTCCTCGGATTGGCGGGCTATTACCGCAAGTTCGTGGAAGGATTCTCTAGCATTGCACGACCAATGACTCAGCTCCTCAAGAAGGACAAGAAGTTCGAGTGGACGCCAAAATGCGAAGAGAGCTTCCAAGAGCTCAAGAAGAGATTGACCACCGCCCCAGTTCTGGCAACACCTGATATTCACAAGGAGTTCGTGATATATTGTGATGCCTCTCGAACCGGATTGGGAAGCGTTCTAATGCAAGAAGGCCGCGCCATAGCATACCTCTCCAGGCAGCTACGACCTCATGAGGAGAACTACGCTACTCACGATCTTGAGCTAGTGGCAGTAGTTCATGCCTTGAAGACATGGCGGCATTACCTCCTAGGGAAACGGTGTGAGATTTACACAGACCACAAAAGTCTGAAGTATATTTTCACCCAAAAAGAGTTGAACATGAGGCAGCGGAGATGGTTGGAACTCATCAAGGATTATGACCTCAGTGTTCAGTATCACCCTGGGAAGGCCAACGTGGTGGCCGATGCCTTAAGCAGGAAGGCTTGCTCTCTGAATGTCATTATTCAAGAAAGGCAGCCAGCCTTGTTTAAGGAGATCGAACAATTCAGTTTAGAATTGGTCACCCCTAGATTTCTGGATCATTTGGAAGTCAGACCAATCCTGATGGACGACGTCAAGAAGGCTCAAGATGGACATGCAAGCATTGAAGGTATCAAGAGGAAGATGAAGATGGGCAAGGCCCCAGGATTCTCCGAAGACGAGCACGGGATTGTTTGGTACAAAGGTCGTCTCTGCGTACCAAACAGCCCCGAGTTGAAGACGCTGATTCTGCAAGAAGCCCACGACACCCCGTATTCCATCCACCCCGGAGGAACCAAGATGTACCAAGACTTGAAGGCACGATTCTGGTGGCACGGTATGAAGAGAGAAATTGCAACCTACGTTGCGAAGTGTGATGTGTGCCAAAAGGTCAAGGCTGAATATCAGCGACCCGCTGGATTGCTTCAACCACTCAAGGTTCCTGAGTGGAAGTGGGATAAAGTCGGAATGGACTTCATCACTGGATTACCAAGGTCGAGTAGAGGACATGACTCTATCTGGGTCATAGTCGATCATTTGACCAAGGTGGCTCATTTCATTCCTGTCAAGACTACCTACTCAGGCAACCAGTTGGCAACTCTCTATATCAACCGAATTGTAAGTCTTCACGGTGTTCCCAAGGAGATTGTGTCAGATCGAGGCACCCAGTTCACTTCAAGGTTCTGGAAGCGATTCCAAGAAGCCTTGGGAACCAAGTTGTCTTTCAGCACAGCTTTCCACCCACAGACCGGAGGACAGACTGAGCGAGTCAATTAGATTCTCGAAGACATGCTCCGAGCCTGTGTCCTGGCATATGGAGCCAAGTGGGAAGACTGTCTCCCTTTTGCCGAGTTCTCCTATAACAACAGTTACCAGTCAAGCCTTCAGATGGCACCATTTGAGGCGTTGTACGGACGCAGATGTCGCACACCCCTCAACTGGTCAGAGACTGGAGAAGGACTAGTCTTTGGACCGGATATTCTCCGCGCAGCAGAAGAGCAAGTCCAACTAGTCAGAGAGCGACTAAAGGCAGCCAAGTCAAGGCAGAAGAGTTATGCTGACACTCGACGCCGAGACATGAGTTTCCGTGTCGGAGATCATGTGTACCTGCGGGTAACTCCTCTGAAGGGAACCAAGCGTTTCCACGTCAAGGGGAAGCTCGCACCAAGGTTCATTGGCCCTTTCAAGATCACCGACCGACGAGGAGAAGTGGCTTATCAGTTGGAACTACCACCTGAGCTATCCGATGTGCACAATGTGTTCCATGTGTCACAACTCCGGAAATGTCTCCAGGTTCCAGACAAGCCCAGTCTCTACAAGGATGTGGATCACCAAGCCATTGATCTGCAGCCTGACTTGACCTACCGCGAGAAGCCTATCCGTATCCTGGACGAAGCAGAACGACGTACGCGGAGCCGTACCATCAAGTACTTCAAGGTCCAGTGGAGCAACCACACCGAAGCAGAAGCAACCTGGGAACGAGAAGACTATCTTAGATCCGAGTTTCCCGACCTCTTTTAAGCCCTAGTTTAGGAATCTCGGGGACGAGATTCTTGTAAGGGGGGTAGGTCTGTCACACCCTGCATTTTGTATCATGTTATTTGTAACTTTGAAGCATGAAAATTTGGACCAGCAAATTTTTTTAGCATCATTTGGCCTTTATTTGAAATTGAGTTTTTCTTCATTTGCTTTTTCTTGTGCTCATTAAAGTCAACTATGATCTCTTGTAGATTTCATCTCCATACTCAAAACTCCTGCCCAATGATCATGCCAAGTGTTATATAGCAGTATAGTATTTTCTTACAAAATTAATTTGGCCAAAAAGTATTTTATAAATTTAGTTTTCCAAAAACCCCTGAATTGAGGTTTGCACTGCAAGTACTTGATTAAGGGTGAGAAAATTATTTCAAAAGGTTTATTTGAGACCTAGTAGTCATAGGACTCCCAGAAACCACAAAGGTATAATTTTAAAAGTTATTTTCCTATTTTATTTAAAAGCTTTTTCTTAAGGCCAGAAATGGTCTTTAATAGGGAAAAATTATTTACCTATTTCAAAAATATTTGCCAAAATTCAGAGAGACTCAGAGGACATATATTGTCCATATATAAGAGTTTCAACACTTGGTCATGTTCAAAATAATGGGCTAAACCCTCTAAAACCCTTTCTGGATATTTCAAGCTTTTGAAATATTTACAAAGGAAATTTTCTCCAAACATTCCAGGGAAATTCTATCATGTCATATATGGCATAGTTGATGATCTTGCAAAGCCTCATGCATTGGAGATCAAGGAAACCCCCTCAAACCCCTTCATAACCATTCTGTCCATATTTGAAGTTTGAGCAACTCTACATTGCCAAACTTGTCCTAATGCTCTCAAATTTGGTGCACATGCTAGGATAGCCTAATAAGGCACCTAGACCAAATGGCACAAGATTTGGAATAGAGAAACTTGATCAGATCACCTCAAAACCCTTTCTGTTCAAATGCAAATTTGAACAACTTTACATTACCAACTTTTTATCTGGAGCCTCAAACTTTGTGAGCATGATCAATACCCCAAATGATGATGCTACACCAAGTGGTGCATCAAGGGGAGATGATTAGCTTGACTCAATCAAGATGGAACTATTTCTGTTGATTTCTAGGGTTCACCAAAGTTACATTGGCTAGTTTCTCCAAATGAGGCCAAATTTGGTGAAGCACCCTATTTTCTCATGTCTTTCAACCCTATAAAGTGCCATGTCAATTGGACCTCATTTACTTGATCAAACCATGATCAAACACCTTCTGCAGAAATCTTAAAACCTCCCTTTTTACCACTTTCACTTTTCTCCATGGCCTCATCTCTTTACCACAGACTCATGGGGTTACTAGCAAACCCCAGTAACTCCCCCAGCACCTCATCTCCATGATTGGGGGGTGAAACCCCAGCTTTACCCTGCTGTGCACCCATCTTTCACCATTTTTATCAGCACCCTCCCTCTCTCTCTACACCACAGAGCATCCAAGGCCTTAGGGCAATTCTTTACTACTCCCTCTACTCACCAGACACTGTTGGGCACGCTGGAATGGACCAAGTCGGCGAGAGCGTGCTGATGCCAGCCATACGCGCGCTCCAGAGCGCGTGAACAGTGCGGCTCACACGCTGGCTCGGGCCAATCGTTGGTCCCCGACCACCTCGAGCCTCCCCCTCGCGCCAGTCGAGGCACCTCGACGTCCGCAACGTCACCGGCGCTGTCCCCCCTCCTCCTGCGCCCTCCAGTAAGCATCGCCGCACGCGCACCGGCCGCCCGCTTCGGCCACTCCTCTGCTCCACACGCGCGCGCCTCCCTGTTGCTTCCCCGCTCCTCCTCTTGCCTCAGCTGGGCGTGGGACTCGTCCAGCAACTCCCCTGACTCACTCCCGCAGCCTCCCGTGCGCTGTAGCGACGAGCCGGAGCTCGCCGGCGCACTGGACCACGGGTCCTCGTCGGGGCCCTATAAATAGGCCTCCCCGAGCTCTTCCAACACCACCACCAGCCTCACCACTCTCCCCTAGTCCCTCCTGCACCCTCAGTTCAGCCCCGGAGCGCCCAAGTGCTCGGGATCGACCGGAGCTCCGCCGCGTCGGGCCGCCGGCGATCTCGAGGTACAGGCCTCCCCGGCCTCTCTTTCCGCCCGTTTTGGAACCGCAGCACACCCCTGACTCTTTCCCCTCTCTTTCCCCCTCTGTTTGTAGTCGAAAACGGCCGCTGCAGCTGACCTCCGACGAGCCTCCGCCGTCGCACCTCGTTGCCGGCGAACCAGGGCTCCCCGCCGTGCCGCGCTACCACCACTGCAACCGCGACACGCCGCTGAGTCCATCCCTGGCCTCTGTTGCCGTTGCCGTGGCCGGAGTCGTCGCCGGTGAGCTCGCCGCCGCCGTGACCACGGGGTTAGGGATGACAGGCGGGCCCCGCCTGTCATCCTCCCACCTCTCTCCCCTCCTCTGAGCCACTGACCCACAGGCCCCGCCTGTCAGGTTTGAAACCTGACGTGCGCGCGTGCTGGCTCCGTGCAGCCAGGCCGAGCCGTTTGGGCCGTGCACTGTGGCCACTTCTGGCCCAGTGCATAGGAACCCTTTTTCCTTTTCTTTTCTGTTAATGTTTCAAACATTTATGCAGAAAAGAATATTGATCCAAATTAATTATTTCCAACTCCTAAAATCTTGTAATATTCCAACCTATTTAATGGTACTACTTTCATTCAAATCCATGAAACTTTTCTGTACTGTTCAAATTTAAATTCAAATTTGAGCAGTATAACTCCTGATCAAAAATCAATATATCCTATTCTGCAACTCCAAAACTTCAACTAAGATTTTTCCCCATCTTAGAAAACTCTCTAGTATTTTACAAAAATGAGTTGACATTTTTCTGAGCACCTTTGTTTTTCTGTTTTATTTGTATTCTTATTTTTCCGTTATTATTATGCGACGTATAGATCCCGCATTTGACGAAGTTGCTGTGGAAGAAGAAGGAGAAGGACTAGAAGACTTTGAAGACCAAGCTAATCCAGGCAAGCAGCCCTTTGACCATGATACACTTGTTCTCGGAACCCATTTGTTCCCGATGCATGATGATTAGGGTTACGATGGTAACCTTGATGAACCACCATATGATGCATGCTTTATCCTTGATCTTGCTATATGATGGACAACATGCAATAGGTGGCCATGATGCTTATATGATGCATGACATGGTCTTGATCTTGCTATGTGCTAGATGATTTGCATATGGTTAGTAGACATGAAAAGTGATGCATGTGAGACATGAACCTCCATGGTTGGAGTCTTTGCATAAAACCCCGTCGGGTGCCATTTATGCCCAAGGGTGATGATGATAATGAGACTGGGTGACCACTTGATGACGAAGTGGTGTGCCAAGGCAAGTGTGTGTGTTTTTCAAACGGATTGGTTGAAGTTGCGACCGTTATTCCAACCATACATGTGCAACCACACTACCCCTTATGGGACGGGGCTTTATTGATTACTTAGGTCGATACTAGCATGGTGCCCGCATTACTAGTGACGGGAAGACTAGAGGTCCTTCCCGGGACGGGGTCGTGCTTGGATAGGCGGCCATGACTGTTTTCACAGGGCACCGGACACACCGTTAGTCCCTTCGGGTACGCGTGAACATTGAAATTAGGGCAAGTCCCGTGATCCATTGTTTGTACCCCAAGGCCGTGTGCCAACGAGTGGACTCTATGTTAGTGTCGTCTAAGGAAAGGTAATGACCGGGTGCTTACCCCGGGTACTTGAGGTACCGCGGGTCGTGGATGACACGGAAGTTCCCCGGATCTTGTGGGTAAAGTGCGCAACCTCTGCAGAGTGATAAACTATTCGAATAGCCGTGTCCACGGTCATGGACAGTTGGGTAACCGCTCTTGGGCTACGTCCAATGTTTGTAAAACCATGCGTGTGTGTGTGATGTGTCAAGATGGTGACTTGACTCAGTGAGATGAATCATATCCATGTGATGTCGGTAACCTGTTCTCGAGGTTACACGAGGTTATTGATGCATAACTTGATGATAGCATATTGTTCTAGCCTCCTGCTAGTTTGTTCATTATTATCCAATTGCATTGCTACTTGAACCACATCATGGGTTGCTTGCGAGTACATTCAAAGTACTCATTGGCTTGCCACTGGTTATTTAATTGGCCAGGCATGGAAGAGCAGGATTATGAGGAAGAGTTCTTTGGAGACGACCATGCGAACTAGGACGCTATCCCAGTCAGAATGCCTGTAGGGTTAAGGCAGATGGCATGGGTTCTACCCGTTTTATCGAAGACTTCCGCTACTTGAGTTATTTGCTATTCAGCCCGTGAGGCTCTATCTATGTAAGACTTGGCCATAACGGCCTTAAATTCGTGTAAGACTATTTGTATGGATGTAAGACTCTTGTTATTTCAGCTTCTGTGTGTTCAGTGAGCATTGATCTCTGGGATCACTGTACACGTGCATTCGGTGATCTCGACTTCCAAGTCGAGGTCCCCACATGGGGTGAATTGCGTCGCCGGTTTATCAATAATTTCAAAGACACGCGCAAGCAGCCGATGTCTGTTGTTGACTTAGCAACATGTGTTCAGGGAGAACAAGAGACTACCAGCAGTTGGGTGCAACAAGTGTCCGAAATATTGCACTCCTCCAATAGCATCAACCCAAGTACGACGATAGTAACCTTGGAAGGCAATTGTCGGTTTGAGCCTTTGAGGCAGAAGCTGGGACGGCTCAAACGTGATTGCAACGACATGGGAACCTCATGGGTGCTTTGGTAAAGTATGGAGACTTTGATAACACCAAGTATCCAGATATAGACGGAGACAAGTCCGGGAAGGCGAGCAAAAACGGTAAACCGGCGCAGGCCAATCCGGCGGGCACAGGTTACAATGGCAAGCGTAAAGCGAAGGGTAGCTCAGACTTTGTGGCCAATAGCAACGTTCAAGACAACGGGCAGCGCCGCAAGGGCAAACCACCCCCACGCAACGGGAGGCCACCTATTAATCTAGATCGTCAGTTGAACATGGCTTGCCCAAGGCACGGTACAGAGGAAAACCTGGCCACACATCTCTGGAAAGACTCTTTTATTATGCAAGAGTTTATGAAACAGGCCAAGTATAACCACGGGCCCCCCGGCGGGTCAGGTCCCGGTTTTCAAGGTCCGGGTTATGAGGGTGGTGGATCCGGATCAGGATACCATGGCGGTAACAATAACCGCAATGGCAACAATCAGCATCAACATAACCAACAACATGGTCAGGGTGGATACAACAACCAAGGGAATCAACAGCGTCAGCAGCAGCAGCAATTCGGATATCAGAATAATCCGAAGGAGCTAAGAAGTGGGAAATATCATGTTTTCACCACAAGTTTGTGCAAACGGGTTCATAAGGTTCTGAAGAGAGCAGTACACTCTGTTAAACCGGCGATACCATGTTTTTTGCGTTGGTCTGAGCAACCCATTGTATGGAGCAGAGAGGATCACCCGCCACGGGTTGATAATCCGGGTCAGTTGGCCCTGGTGGTGGCACCACATGTGGGTGGTTATAAGTTCACAAAGGTGCTTATGGATGGAGGCAGCAACATCAGTATCCTATACTATGAGACTTTTCGACGTATGGGGTTGACAGATAAGAAGCTCCGGCAGTCCAACACAGTGTTCCATGGGGTGGTGCCCGGTAAATCGGCTTATCCGGTTGGAAAAATCGATCTGGAAGTTACCTTTGGGGATGAGCATGACTCTAGATTGGAAACTGTGACCTTTGAGGTTGTAAAGATCAGGAGCCCATACCATGCTCTGTTTGGGAGGCCGGTTTACGCCAAGTTCATGGCTAGGCCGTGTTACGTTTTCTGCAGCTCAAGATGTCAGGCCACAAAGGAAATATCACGGTTCATGGGAGCCGTAAGATTGCGTTGGAGTGTGAGGAAGGAGATGCGGCGTACGCTGAGGCGGTTTGCGCTACGGAAGAGCTAAAATTCTATAAGGACAATGTTGATCTGGCAGATATGTCCCCGCTGAAAAAGCCAACTACAGAGCATGATCCGGCGTTGAAGTTCAAATCGGCAGAGGAAACCAAGCAGGTTGACTTTGTTCCGGGCGATTCATCCAAGCAGTTCACCATCAGCGCTAACCTAGAACCCAAATAGGAAAGCGCGCTCATCGAGTTCATCCGTGAGAACCGGGATATCTTTGCATGGAAACCTTCTAACATGCCAGGTATACCGAGGGAACTCGCTGAGCACAGTCTTAATATTGATCCGAAGTTTAAACCCATCGAGCAGTATTTGCGCCGCTTCAATGAGGTGAGGCGTAAGGCTATAGGTGAAGAAGTGGCTAGGCTCTTGGCCGCAGGCTTCATAGTTGAGGTGTTTCATCCAGAATGGTTGGCTAATCCGGTACTGGTGCTCAAGAAAAACGGAACCTGGAGGATGTGTGTTGACTACACAGACTTGAATAAAGCTTGCCCAACTGATCCTTTTGCTCTCCCCCGTATTGATCAAATTATCGATGCTACAGCGGGATGTGAGCGGCTAAGTTTTTTGGATGCATATTAAGGTTATCATCAGATCAAGATGGCAGTTAAGGACCAAGAGAAAACAACTTTCATAACTCCCTTTGGAGCCTTCTGCAATCCATGCCTTTTGGGCTCAAGAGTGCCCAAGCAACCTATCAGCGTTGTGTGCAGAACTGCCTACAAGGGCAGATTGGAAGAAATGTCCATGCATATGTTGATGACATTGTGGTGAAATCCAAGAAGGAGGAGACGTTGATAGAGGATTTAAAAGAAATCTTTGACAACCTCCGAGTTTATAAAATGATGCTCAATCCGGAGAAGTGCGCCTTTGGTGTTCCGGCGGGCAAGCTTCTTGGATTCCTAGTGTCAAATAGAGGGATTGAAGCTAATCTGGAGAAGATCAAGGCGATCACATCCTTGGCTAAACCGGCATGTATCAATGATGTTCAGCGCGTGGCAGGTCGTATTGCAGCACTGAGTCGGTTCATCAACCGTTTAGGAGAGAAGGCGATCCCGCTTTATCAGATTATGAAAAAGACGAACCGGTTTGTCTGGAGCGATGCTGCAAACGCTGCGTTCGAGGATCTGAAGCGGCAATTGGCAGAACCACCAGTCCTTGCTGCCCCGGTTGACAAGGAGCCGCTGTTGTTATACGTGGCCGCTAATGCTCGTGCAGTCAGCGTGGCCATTGTCGTGGAACGCAAAGAGGCAGGAAGGAATATCCGGTTCAACGACCGGTTTACTACATCAGTGAGGTACTCAACGAGTCGAAGCAGAGGTATCCACACTGGCAGAAGCTGGTGTATGGAGTATTCATGGCAAACCATAAGTTGAAGCACTATTTCCAGGGCCACCCAATCACTGTTGTCAGTTCAGCTCCACTAGGGGATATAATCCAAAACAGAGAAGCCACTGGCAGGGTGGCAAAGTGGGCCATTGAACTTAGCCCACACAGATTAAAGTATGTGCCCCGCACTGCTATAAAGTCCCAAGCACTGGTGGATTTCATTAATGATTGGACAGAGTTGTAAGCACCTAAGGAGAAGCCGGATCATACATACTGGACTATTCACTTTGACGGTTCAAGACAATTGGAGGGCTCGGGGGCTGGAGTCGTGTTAACTTCCCCACGAGGTGATAAGTTCTATTACGTCCTCCGTTTAATGTTCCCTTGTACTAACAATGCTGCTGAGTATGAAGCTCTCCTCCATGGTTTGCGGATGGCCAAGGAGATGAACTTGAGCCGGGTTAAGTGCTTTGGTGATTCAGATCTGGTGGCACAACAGGTATCGGACAAATGGGACTCCAAGGATCCACTCGTGGCAGCATACCGATGAGAGGTAGACGCAGTCGCAGGATACTTCAAGGGATACCAGGTGGATCACATAGACCGGCGAAAAAATGAAGCAGCCGATGAACTAAGCCGGCTGGGCTCTCAGCGTAAGCCGGTTCCACCTAATACTTTCTTGGATGAATTGCATAATCCGTCAGTGCAGATACCTTCAGAGGAGGACTTGGCTGTTCCTGACCCGGAAGCACAGTTGGTCACAGCACTTCACGTCATTCCGGATTGGACACTCCCTTACTTGGCGTACATGAGCCGAGGTGAGTTGCCAGAGGATGAATTCGAGGCCCGACAGATAATCCGGCGGTCTAAGTCTATGACTATCATCAATGGAGAACTTCATCACCGCAGCGTTTCTGGGGCGTTTCAACGGTGTGTATCATCAGAGGAAGGCTGCGATATTCTTCGAGAGATTCATGAAGGGGATTGCGGTCATCACGCCGGTTCAAAATCCTTGGTAGCTAAAGCTTTTCGTCATGGGTTCTACTGGTTGACGGCTCATGCCGACGCAGAGAACTTGGTCAGAAAATGTGATGCTTACCAAAAATTCTCGCGGCGTGCTCATATACCGGCGCAGGAGCTAAGGATAATTCCAATTACTTGGCCGTTTGTGACTTGGGGGCTTGATATGGTTGGACCCTTTAAGAGATCTCAAGATAAGAAAACCCACCTGTTGGTAGCAGTGGACAAATTGACAAAATGGGTTGAAGCGGAGCCTGTCAGTAAATGTGATGAAGCAACAACGGTTCAGTTCATCAAAAAGGTGATTTTCCGGTTTGGCTTTCCACACAGCATTATAACTGATAATGGCACCAACCTGTCCAAAGGAGATATGGAGGAGTTCTGTCAAAGAGAACATATTCGCCTTGATGTATCATCAGTAGCTCACCCTCAGTCCAATGGCCAACCTGAGAGAGCTAACCAAGAAATCTTGAGAGGCATCAAGCCCCGGCTTATGGTTCCTTTGCAAAGAACACCGGGTTGCTGGGTAGAGGAGTTACCTTCTGTCTTATGGAGCATCAACACTACACCTAACAGGTCTATAGGGTACACGCCTTTCTTCATGTTATACGGTGCTGAAGCGGTCCTCCCTAGTGATATCCGGCATGACTCACCACGGATGGTGGCTTACATTGAAGCGGATAAAGAACAAGCCAGATAAGACAGCTTGGACCGGCTGGACGAGGAACGGGACACGGCAGCAACACGATCTGTGATTTATCAGCAAGACCTGCGCCGGTACCATAGCCGCCGGGTCAAGACCAGGACGTTTCAGGAAGGAGATCTAGTGCGCCGGCTCATACAGGACCAAACAGATATGCACAAGCTATCCCCACCCTGGGAAGGGCCCTTTGTGGTCAGCAAAAACCTGCACAACGGATCATACTACCTTGTCGACGCTCGAGAACATAAGGACTCACGTACGGCAAAGGAGGAGACCAAGCGGCCGTGGAATATCGCTCTTCTTCGACCCTACTACACTTGAGCCATAGGCTCCGCTTTATGTACAATGTATATATTATGATTAATAAAATAAACTGGCGCCCTCGGTACACCGGGAATCATCCATCTTTTTCGAAAATAGAGTATCACATGGGGGCTTCGAAAGAAACCTTCCATGGCCTCGTAAACCAGTGCCCTTGATAGAATCAGGGAATCAGTCGTGTCTTTCACACAAAAGAGTATCACATGGGGGCTTCGAAAGAAGCCTTCCATGGCCTCTTCAACCGGCGCCCTTGATAGAATCAAGGAATCAGCCGTGTTCTTTACACGAAGGAGTATCACATGGGAGTTTCCAAAGAAGCTTTCCATGGCCTCCTAAATCGGCGCCCTTGACAAATCAAGGAATCAACCATCTCATCTATACGAACAAGAGTCACATGGGGGCTTCCGCGGGCAAGGAAGTTTCCCCATGGTCTCTTGAGCCAGCGGCGGTATGAAGCCCATCATAAGAGCACTGCTCTGGTTGCTTCGGCAATTTCCACATGATGATGAGGGGTAAAAGAGAGTTTTGGTGCCTAACCAAGCTCAATCATATGCCCCCATGAGCAAACGGGTCACACACTACCTGGGGGCTCGCATCGAGTTGAATACCCTTGTAGTGAACATGGCTTGGAAGCCCGGTACATGCACCTAAAACCTCGGATTAACCTGCCTGCATCAAGTAAATCACGCCGTCCAGGTAAACCTGGTATGACCCGTCGAACCTGTCACAAGTCAATCCTTCGGGACCCTGAACTTGGTCACATTAAATTGACGATCATCGAGTTGATTACCCAAAGACAAAATCTTTACGAGATTTTGAAACATTGGGTAGCTATGTAATCGTTGATTTGGTTAAGGATTGCGGAGCATCTTGACAGGCTTTGCTAAAATGGTTAATGACAGTAGCTTGGCAGCTCATAAAAAGCCTCGAATTTGGAGCCTAGCAGCTCGTAAAAAGCCTCGACTACATGGTCTTATTTGCCCAAAAACCTTATTTTTATTTTTTATGTTTTCACAAATCTTTGTCTTCAAGGTCACTGGTTTTTTAGCTAAGTCCATTGATGCGAGACTGGACAACTACAAGGTTGACCATATGTCTACAGAGTTAAAAGTCTGGGTCATGAACACCAGCGAGAGTCAAACCGGCGTTCATCGTAACCCGGATCGGCCATCATACTAAGCCGACGAGAGAGCCAAGGGCTTCATCACCACTCGCGCTTTAAAATATTCCCACCGGGTTAAGGTCTACAAGCACACTTAATCACAGGTATGGGATATGTTTGTGGTTTATACGCAGTTCAAGTTATGTATTTGAAACATGTATCAGGGTAGTATAATCCGTCCGGTGGTAAACCGCCAGGACATCTTTTAGCATTGTTCATGCAGACACAGGTAATATAAGCTGTTAAAGCATTGCGAACAGAAGAAAAATTTAGGAGTGCCAATCAAAATAATACCATAACAGTGGGACAACGACAGTATCTCAACTATTCTATTACAAGGCACTTGCAGGCCCGAATGAATCAAAGTTTCTTACAAAGTATTCAACTGCTAAAAATTAAACCGGATGGTTTAGGATTCTTCTTCAGCACGCTGCGAAGGCTGAGGGTCAGCTTGCTCCGGATCTTCGTCGACTTCTCATAGTTGCTGGAAATCAGGAGCGCTCCAGTCAATCTTGACGAGGGCACGGAAATATACTTCATCGTTTATAAGATCTGACGGATCAATGTCAGGAGCGAAGGTGTGCTTACGAACAGGTGGGATCAGATTTTCAGTGTCATAAACCGGCCTCTCCACCCGCGTATTCTCTAGATCGTAAACCGGATGATACCTTGTTAAATCTGCTTCATCAGCAAGCTTACTGGCAAGAGGGCGCATGTCCTTGGTTAAAGAACGAAGATCTTTAGAAGAGAAGGCCGATCCATCCTCTTTCATGCTAGGATAACCATTCATGGCCTCCGCCGGATCAAAATCGGGGACCCATGCCTTGGCCCGGGTTAGCGCCATAAGAGAGCCAGCTCGTGCAGCAGATTTTTTCACCTCAACAAGTCGAGCAGGCAAGACAGATAGGTTTTCCAGAGTGGCTTGGATGGTGGTCGGCGCCGGTTTATTGTGCGACATAGCACTGATAGCCCTTTGAGCACCGGGATAGAGTTGCTCCACCAGGGTATAAGCAGCCTTCAGTTTTTTCCGAGCATCGTCTCCAAGATGAGTTATGAGCCTCCCTAAGTAAAATTGGCAAGTTAAACCGGAGTAGGATAAGATTGCAAGGATACAAACATACGAAGACAGATACTCACCGAAGATAGTAGATGTCATCTCATCTACATGTTGTTTCAACCCGGATAGCTCGTGCGTCACCGGATTGAGAGCAGCTTCAACATCTTTCGCTCTTTTTTCTAGAGCATCCCTTTGAACCTCCCATGTGGACCGCTCCGCTCCAAAATCTTTCTTGAGTTTTTCCATGTTAGTTAAAGCAAGGACAAGTTTTTCCTTAGCTTTGGTTGAAGCAGTTTCATGGAAAGCCAAGCTATTCCGGAGTTCAGTTGCCTCCGAAGCCCTCCGGTTCAAGTCAGCCTGCAGGAAAAGCAAACGTGTTAGAAGGACAGTTCAATCAAAGTCTTAAGCACATAACAAGTTATGCACTCGACACTTGGGGGCTAATGTACAATTGAAGTAAAAGAAAGCCAATTTTTCAGACAAGTCCCAAGCACATAAACAAGTTATGACCTTGGCACTTGGGGGCTAATGTACGTTCATTCTCGGACATAAGAGAAGTCCCGGTTCACCTACAGTGAAGTAAACCGGCACTTGGGGGCTACTATGACCTAAAGATATGATTGCAAAATACAAAGCAGAAACGGAAAGAAAAAGGAAAGAAAGTTACCTCATATTTCTCCTTCATCATGTTGACTAAACACGCTTCATAGTCACGGCTGGTAAAGAGCCGGCTCAGATACCTAGAGTGTAGCTCCTGGGCACTAAGCTGAGTATAACTTGACAAGTCGGTGCTCCACTTGCCTTTATCTTGCTGGATTTGTTCCTCCTTGGCAGTATGTCTAGCCAAGACAACAGGCTCTGTGGGAGCAGAGAATCATGTCCCAGTTATCTCAACATCAACCATCGAGGCAGCGGTTGGTTGGAGGGGATCAGCAGTGCGCACCGGACTAACAGGAGCTGGGCTAGCACGAGGAGGACTAACCCAGACAGGGCTTGCCGGTTCAGCTGTGTTCTCCATAACATCACCCCCGGAGCAACAAGATCTTCATGATCCATAGGGGAGGCATCATCGTGCTGAACTTCAACATTTTCCTCCGGAGGGTTGGCCGCTTCAGGATCCTCGGCCGGTTCAGCAGTGGTGGTTTCGGCAGCCGTTTTATTCAATTTCGCCTTTTTGCTAGGCTTGGGCATACTGATAAAGGTTAAAAGAGCAATGAGAATCACAAAGTCAAAACGGAAAGGTAAACCGGACGTTTGAAAGGATGACTTACCCAGGAACGGTCTTAAGCACCGGGATTTGAGTGGCACTAGACTCGTCGGAAGAAGACAGAGGAGCCTCCTCATAGTTGGGATCAGACGGTTTAAGAGGTTTGCGAATAAGACCCGCTTTTGGATGAAGAAGGGTTGGATTAAGCAAAACCTCGGAGCAGCGTCTGCGAGCTGGCGTGTGGGGTAATCCGGACGATTCAACTACATGACCACTATGGCGTGTGGTCCGACGAGCCTCATGCTGCTGTTTCTTCAAAAGAAAGTTGGGATCCAATTGAGCATAAGGGTGAGAAAATGGATACTTCCGGGATGCCCGACGAATCTTGGGTGGCAACGGTTCTAAATCAGATGAGAGAGAAATTACCTCAACTCCATCCGCTTTACTTCCCTCCGCCAGGTCCTGAGAAAAGACATTGTTAAACATAAATTCAGACAAAGCGATATCAAAGGACATAAGAGCCAGGTAGTACCTCATAAGCCGGATCATCTTCTTTAGGGTTTGAACCGGAAGCGGCAGCAGCTTTCTTCTTCTTTACGACTAAGCTCTTCTTACGGGATGGCTTCGCCGGTTTGTCTTGAGCTTTCCTCTTCCAGAAAGGATCATTGGCCTGTGTGAAGGAATAAAAACATATTGAAGACAAATGACATGAACGGATTAAAGTGAAAAAGAAGGGACAGAAGAGTCTTACCGGCGATGGTTGGTTGTTTGCACAGAAAGGAGCTAAACCGGTCCGGCTGCAATCTTCCAGAGGGATGTTCAGCATCTTCTTTGCGGATTCAGTAACTTCGTTGTCAGGAAGCACTATTTTTGTGTGACACTGAGGATCTTCCGGATTGCCAGTATATTCACACATTAAGCTTGAGCGCCGGCTTAATGGAAGAATGCTCCAGGAGAGCCAGCAACGAACAAAGTTAACCCTGGTTAAACCGTTAGATACAAAAGCCCTGAGCTTGGAAAGTTGAGGGGCATATCGAGCCCGGTCTTGGGCGCTTAGACGCTGCGGCAAAGGATGACTTGGCGCCAGACGGTAAGCGCGGTAACCCGGCAGCTGATTTTCTCCTTCAGGTGAAGTATCCTTGCAATAGAACCAAGTCTGGTTCCAGTCTTTGGGATGGCTATGAAGAGCAGCGTGAGGAAAGCTTACATCCTTCCTCTTTTGGATGCTTACACCACCAAGTTTAGTTTGAGGCCCATCCGAAAACTCAGTTCGGCGATTTAGATGGAAGAAATCCCGGAACAGCTCCACAGATGGCTCCTCTTGAAGATATGCCTTTGAGAAGACTTGGAAGTTGCAGATTTTGGATATGGAATTGGGACATATGTCCTGTGGATGGAGTTGGAAATTGGCTAGGACGTCGCGGAAGAACTTTGAACCGGGCGGGCTAAAGCCCCGGGCCAGATGATCAAAGAAAACGAGGATTTCTCCTTCCTTAGGGGTAGGAGGACATTCCTTTCCAGGGGCCCGCCAGTGTAGAACCTCTTTGGGACCCAGAACACCGATTGCGGCTGCCTTTACTAAGTCATCCTCAGTAATCCGGGAAGGGACCCAATTGCAGCAATGAACTGCTTAGCCATCATTTCCAATGCAGGAGTGCTGAAAAATACAATACAAGACCCGTTTTTATAAATCTACTGAATGCAAACCGGCGTGTTCTGTGAAGGTATTGATTTAATTGACGGTTTAAGTAGGGGACTAATGGTACCCCCTAATCCGGAGCAAGCATGAACGAGACAGCTACCGGTTTATGACGATAGACGGAGGAAGTTAAACCGTCAATTGTGGGATGCATACTTAAATTTAAACCATCAGTACAGGCGTATGAGGCGCGGGTCATAATTAAACCGGTAACATGAGCAGATAAGCTGCAGATCTAAAGTGTGAGAAACAACTTTCACATGAAGCAGAGGTAAAATATGGATCTACGGCGTAGAGGAAAAGGAAAATAATTCAAGTCATATTAAGTGAATGCAGCAGAAGGTTTCTACAGATCCAATCTAAGCTAGAAGTATTGGAGAAACTAAAGTTATGACGATGGAGCGGAATCACGCGCATGAGGGTTGACCTGACAAGATTTACATCTACAGCTAGAAATAGCCTACAACGACGAACTATGAAGAACCAGAGGTTTGTGGCGAGCTACAGGGAAACCCTAGAACTGAGATCTGTTGGGAGAAGAAATAACGTACCTGAAGAGGCGCAAGAATGGCGGCGAATGTCTGGACGTGCTCAGGTTGATGCAGGGGCCGGGCTTGCTGACGACGGTGAGCTTGAAGGACGGCGGCGGAGGTTTGAGCGCTGGAGGCAGAGGAAGACGAAGCAGAAGGGGGTAAAAGCAATAGGCCTCGGTCTCATTTATAGGCCGAAGAGATAAAACGGCAGGCGCGGGAATCGAGGGGACCGAAAATCGGATATGGATTGAGCTGTTGCCTCGATTCTCGGAATGGTAATAAAGAAAGGTAACAAACAGATGCGAGCGTTAAGTGCGCAGATGATGTCATGACAGATTGAAGCGATTCCAGGAGATGACGTCATGGCCAGTTTATGAAGCATACAAGAGCTGCCGAAAGGGAAAATCGCACAAGATTATAAAGATTGACATGAACAAGTTCAAATCAATCTGGGGCCTAATGTCAGGGATATTACTATCAGGTATAAACAGGCTAGGAGGGTCCGATTTATGTTGGCAAGGTTATATTATCAGAAGCCCAGTAGAGTATGTAATAGGAGGTTATAGCCCACAGAGGTTTAGGGCCATGTATAAGGCCCATGGTTTGTAAACCGTCGTACTATGTAACTTGGAATGTAAGATAGAAAGAGTAGAGACCGAGGCGGACATGTTTATGAGCCGGCCTCGGGACTTTGTGAACCGGACCGGGCGTCGCCTCCTATATAAAGGGACGACCCGGCGATGGTTCAGAGGAAGAAACAACAGCTCGAGACACATGCAAAGCGGATTCGCTCCCTGGTCATCGAAGCCCAAGCAATACCACACCAAACTAGACGTAGGCTTTTACCTTCATCGAAGGGGCCGAACTAGTATAAACTCCCTATGTCCTTCGTCCGCTTTAACCCCTTTAAGCTAACCCGAGCGATGGCCTAAGGACTAAGTCCTTTCACCAGGACATCTGCCGTGCTAAATCCACAACACTAACCCACTGGAGTTTCAGGAGCACAGGGACAGGCATTCCCGCTGGTCTCCCCTCCTCACGTAATTTGCTTGCGCGTTAAAGGGGGGGGGGTCCCTGAGCATCATGTCTGAGGGGATTTTACCGACCTTCCAGCCCTCACCCCTTGGCCTTGACCACGGCATCGCGACCTAGCATACAAATGGCGGCTGAGCATCGCTCGAGGGTCGGGACTCGAAGACACAAAGCATCAAGAAGGATGGGAGAAGGGGAGGCCGACTCAGAGATCTCGGGCTAGTTTGTACGTCAAGGGGGACCCTTGGGCATCGCGACCCAAGGGCCTAACTGGTCCCGTAGCCCCTCACTCCCTGGTCTTGTCCTGGTTTCCGATCAAGGCCAGCGGCGGCTGAGGTACGCGCGGGGCCGGGCCCTGCCGACGCAGAACATCAAGACCCGAGTCCAACATTCCCTTCCTTCAGGTCCGTTCGCACGTCAAGGGGGACCCTTGGTCATCGCGACCCAAGGGCCTAACTGGTTCCGTAGCCCCTCACTCCCTAGTCTTGTCCTGGTTTCCGGTCAAGGCTAGCGGCGACTGAGGTACGCGTGGGGCCGGGCCCTCCCGACGCATAACTCTGAGACCAGCGGGGAGGAAATCGCGAAATCTCAGCCTCGCGGCATCAGGAAACAAATCAGGCATGTCGTTTGGAGAATCACCTCATGCTCATCAAGATAAGTCGTTAGCTCCTTGATGCCCCGCAGAGCGGAGTTCGGCAGTCGCGCGTCAGCAATGCCGCCTCGCTTTTCTAACCTCCGGGAGCCGCTTGCATGCCAAGGGGGACCTCTTAAGCATCGCGCCTCACGAGCTCTTATCGGACCTCGGGCCGCTCACCTCCTGGCCTTGACCACCGCATCGTGACCTGGCATACCAGCAACGGCTGCAGCTTGCCTTGGGACTGGGGCCTGTCGGCATAGAGCACTATTCAACCAAAAGGGTAAAAAAGTGGGGCGATATTGCTAAAACGGGACTCACGAGTAGGGTGTACTAACAAGGCCGCAAGATAAGAGCAAAAGCGTTACAAGTTCTTTACACACCCCCGTGGGGTCGGCTTTGAATCCTCGCAGGGAACGTCGCAAAAGGACTTCAGGGGATCCCAACTACGGTCGCCATCGTTGACGCCATCAACAGTGGGACACGGTGGCCCACCTGCGACCCTAGGCGGGTCACCACCAGCGACACGCTCGTGAGCCCGATGCATTTCGGGCGAGCCGCGAGCTCGAGGGCGCATAGCTATCGTTGGACTCAGGAGAGCTGCTGGATCTCCGGAGGCCATCGCTGCTGCTAGATGAGCTAGTAGCAGGATCAACGGCTAGTGAGGCGCCGGCCACAGCGTCACCCCGGCGGCCCCCTCCAGGGCAACATTCTAGGCGGCATCCCTCCTCGTCGAACACCTTGAAGCATAGCATGGAGGCGCCGTCGTACTCGAAGTGGATGGCGAGGGCGCCTTCCGAGCCACAGGCGCGGGCGACCTCGCCCCATCCGCGAGTCATGTAGACCTTGCCGGGGGAGACGACCTCAACCTCCGTCCTCGTCGCTGGGGCCCGGCACTCGGCGTGTCGCAACCACAGCCCGAGCGACCCCCTCGGAGGCACCTACGTGGCAAAGAACGGTGGGATGCGAATCCAAGATCTAGGAGGTGTCGCCGCCCACACCACGAACTCACGCGAGGAGCCTCTGGCGTGTGCCTGCGGGACGGCGGCGTGCACAACTACGGCACGGTCGGTGCGGCCATGGCGTGGGCGGCACTGGGCGCCAACTCCCCTACCATGGCCCGGCGCCCTGGCGTAAAGGGGTAATAGATAGCCAGTGGGAGGCCGCTCGTGCCAAGGCCTTGTCACTTCTGATATCATGGCGGCGCCATGAGGAAGGAATGGTATTTTCTTTGGAGGGAGTATCCCTCGCACCTCATGAGGAGTCTTGCCCTTCTCAGCGGTGGAAAATCGTTGGATGGCCGCCATGAGCGGCTCGACGAAGTAAAGGGCAAGGGAGAAGAAGGAACGAGAGGAG
Organism: Secale cereale; assembly: GCA_902687465.1. NCBI lineage: Eukaryota > Viridiplantae > Streptophyta > Magnoliopsida > Poales > Poaceae > Secale > Secale cereale. Next base: position 435,612,494 of record LR738712.1, on the reverse strand, counting down.
CGAAAGAAGAAGATGGGTGGCGAGGACCCCCCTCTCGCCACCTTATTTACAGTCGGGAGAAGGCCAACCGTTGATCCCCATAATCACGGGTAATGATGATCCTCTATGCATGCAGGGACTTGTCAAGTCGTGCATTTGCCGAGGGTGCATGGGGAAGTGGAGACGCCGACGTCCCATCGGATCGCCACGTGTCAGTCGAGGCCACAGGCTTTTTGGGCCCACGGCGCTTTGCACTTGACCCTTGGCTTCGCCGCGAAGCCAAGCCCGAGCGCACCTTTGGCCCGGGGGCTACTTTCGGCTTTCTGGGAATGGGGGTACCCAGACATGCCTACCTACGGCCCAGGGCGTGCCTCACCAGGCGGCCTGGTACGGCCCGACATCTTCAGCGACCACTCAAGACCCTCGCGAGGGGCCAAGCCTCGCGAGGCGAACTACACAAGGCATCCCCTTAGGTGGCCTCACTAGGCCGGCTCGTGTGGATCGGAGATATCAAGGCGAGTGACACCTCGCGAGGTCCTCGTGATGTGAGCAGTGACAACCAAGGCTAGGCGGGCGCCAGTGGGCGCAGAGCGCCAGTTTCCCCTTTGGTGCTAAAGGAGTAGGTGCAGGCGAAGAGTCTCAAGGCATCAGGCAAAGGTTTCCATATCGGTGCAACAAGACCAAGACCAGTAGGACAACAGAACGGAGGTCATCGCGGAGCCCACGACGGCGTCACCACCAGAGCCTTTGGCACACGAAGACCACCTTTTGTCAGGATAGCTTGTACTAGTTGTCCTCCTTCAAATTTGGCCGTTGTGGGATCCCTTCCCGCTCAATATTTGGGAAGAGGACCCGGGCCGCTATAAATAGGACTAGCCACCACCATTGGGATCATCTCATCCAGAGCTGATCAGATAGAAGGCCACACACCACCAGCTCACCTGAGCACAAGAACCCCTCTCCTCAGGAGGCAGTTCATCAATGTACTAGTTCTTCATCAGCCTACAAGGCAATCCACCACACACACTGGATTAGGGTATTACACCACAACTGTGGCCCGAACCAATATAAACTATGTGTCCCTTGTTCCTCGGATCTGACGAGCTAGGCCTAGGGTTGCTGAGTAGACGAGCTAGGGCGGAAGAAGAGATCTTCGTGCGCACCCCAGAGTTTGAACCCTAAGGGTTTTGCCGGAACCCAAGATCTAATAGATATAATGTTATTTGAGTTATGTGATTAGGTGACCGAATGTTGTTCGGAGTCCCGGATGATATCACTTACATGACGAGGAGTCTCAAAATGGTCGAGAGGTAAAGACTGATATATAGGACGATAGTATTCGGACACCAAAAGTGTTCCGGAGGGTATCGGGTACTTATCGGGTCACCGGAAGGTGTTTCGGGTACCCCCGGCAATACTATGGGCCATATGGGCCTTGTGAAGGAACACACTAGCCCACAAGGGGCAGGTGCGCCCTATAATTCCAGCCATAGGAGGAGGAGAAGGAAAGGGGGGAGGGAAAGGAAAGTGTGGATTAGGATTCCCACTTCCTTCCCTCCCCCCTTTTCTTCCCCTTATGCATACATGGAAGGGGCGCACGCAAGGCAGGGCCCCTAGGGGCGGCGGCCAACCCTAGGGTGTGCTCTGGCTGCCTCCCCTCCCCTCCCACCTATATATATGTGGGGAGGGGCGCCTCACAAGTACACACAACATTGTCTTAGCCGTGTGCGGCGCCCCCGTCCACCGTTTACCCCCCGGTCATATTTTCGTAGTGCTTAGGCGAAACCGTGCGGATATCACTTCACCATCACCGTCACCATGCCGTCGTGCTGACGGAACTTGTCTACTACCTCGATATCTTACTGGATCAAGAAGGCGAGGGACGTCACCGAGCTGAACGTGTGCAGAACGCGGAGGTGCCGTGCGTTCGGTACTTGATCGGTTGAAGCACGGAGAAGTTCGACTACATCAACCGCGTTGTGAAACGCTTCCGCTTATGGTCTACGAGGATACGTAGACACACTCCCCACCCCTCGTTGCTATGCATCTCCATGGATAGATCTTTGCGTGTGCGTATAATTTGTTTTGTTTTCCATGCAACGATTCCCAACATTGGCATCATGAGCCAGGTCTATGCGTAGATGTTTTGCATGAGTAGAACGCAAAGAGTTGCTGGCGGCAATCGTCATACTGCTTACCACCAACGTCTTATTTTGATTCGGCGGCATTGTAAGATAAAGCGGCCTGGACTAACCTTACATGTCCATGTACATGAGATTGGTTCCACCGACACACATGCAACTTGTTTGTCATAAAGCTGGCTCGCGGGTGTCTGTTTCTCCTACTTTAGTTGAATCGAATTTGATTGCGGCCGGTCCTTGTTGAAGGTTAAAACAACAAACTTGATATATCACCGCTGTGATTTTGTGCCATACATAAGAATGGTTCTTGCTAGAAGCTCGTAGCAGCCACGTAAAACTTGCAACAACAAAGTAGAGGACGTCTAACTAGTTTTTGCAGGGTATGTTGTGATGTGATATGGTCAAGATGTGATGAGTATAAGTTATTGTATGAGATGATCATGTTTTGTAAAATATCGGCAACCGGCATGAGCATTATCGTTGTCTCTTTATTGTATGAAATGCAAATGCCATCACTACAAAAAAATACACATCCATGACATTTTGGGTCGAACGAAACTTTTTTCAATCATACTTATGACACTTCTATGACGATAATTGTGACAAAACCCGGTATCATCATAGATGTGGTGGGGTCCTACTTATATGACTAAAAATCATGACATAAAATGGGCTTTTCGTCCTAGGCGGGCCAGAGACGCAGCTGCATGACATTCTTTGGGCCGTCCATGACGGAAAAAACCATGGTAGAAGCGAGGGCGAGGAAAATATCTGGGTGTTCCCAATTACGGTGGGTGGTCGGGGCTGAGAGATGTGCGTTTCTCTCGTACACGCACGCACGTGGGTGCGAGGCGTTGGGATCTAACTGAACCCGAGCGATTGCACTGCAGGCTACGCATTACTGAACCCGAGCGATCGATCGATGACTGTTAACTGAACCCGATCGAGCGATTCCTTCGCTACTGCTGCTAACTAAAGCCGATCGATGCTGCCTCTGCATGAACAGTGAGCGTTGCTGAGGGACTTTGGATGAACAGTTCCCGGTGGGGGTGGCTGAACAGGACCCCGTGGTGTTGCCTCTGGATGAACAGGACCCCGATCGATCGAGCCGATTGGGGCTGCATGAACAAGACCCCGTGGAGGGCTGGATGAACAGGACCACCCCGTGGAGGGCTGGATGAACAGTAGACGATGGAGGGCTGGATGAACAGTAGCCCGTGGAGGGGTGGTTGAGCAGGAGCCCATGGAGAGGGCTGGTTGAACAGTAGCCGGTGGAGTAGCGCGCGGTGGAGGCTGAACAGTCGCAGGTGGAGGCAGGAGGAGGTCGACGGTGGATGAACAATAGCCCGTGGAGGCTAGAGGGGGTCAACGGTGGAGATGAACAGTATCCCGTGGAGTCCCATTTTGCAGTACGCCACACCCCTCCTGATGAACAGGACCCCTATTTCGACCGTAGCGCTCCAACACAAGTCCGTTTCCTCCGTTTTGCGGTACGCCACACCCCTCCCGATCAACAGGACCCCCGTTTCGACTGTAGGAGGTCCGTTTCCTCCGTTTTGCAGTACGACAGACCCCTCCCAATGAACAGGATCCCGGTTCGAACGTGGTCGGTCGAACACAAGGCCGTTTCCTCCGTTCTGCGGTACGCTAGGCCTCGTTTCCATCGGTTGTTCCGTCCAAGCCCTCTCGATGAACATGACGACACATTTCGTTCCGACCCAGCCGGTTGGCTCCCCGTGAACACGATGACGGTGCTGTTTCTCTGTTTCGACCAAGCCATGTATACGAGCCCTGGCCGTACGTACGCGCGAGTAGGCGTTCGAGACCCCGCCCGTATGTACGTATGTGGCCGTGTTTACTTTCTTGCACCCTGGCCGTTGTACGTATGTGTACATGCGACGTGCGCGCCTCTGCTACCACACGTGTGCGCCTCTACATCGACCAATATGTATGTACGCGTTCGCGACCAGAATGACAACGCTACGTACGCTTCGACTAGGTGGGTCCCGACTGTGAGGCACTTCCTTGCGTGCGAAGATGTAGTTGGTGGATCCCAGCAGTCAGGGGGCGAATCATTTTTTTTGCTTGGACACACTTCCTTGCGTGCGAAGATGTAGCTGGTGGGTCCCAGCAGTCAGGGGGAAATGTTTTTTTTTTGCGAAATACGATGGCCCGTCCGGTGGGTCCCCGATGTCAGGTGGATGAATAATTATTTTGCGCATAATAAGGAGGCACTTCCTTGCTGCGGCCGTGGACCCAGCTGTCAGCCTCTCCACGTACAGTACTCTTCCGATGGAAGTCGTTCCTTGACCACGTTGACCACGCCGCGCCGAGAGCACCAGGGCGGAGAATGACGGCGAGGCCTAAGAAGGGGACGACGCGGAGCCGGGGAAGACGCGGCAGTGGAAGCCCGCACGAAGAGGAGTACGAGGGTTCACTAGTTCGGCTGCGGTGTGAGGCTGCCGTCACTGCAGGGCCTGGCCAGCGGTGGGAATAGTAGGGGGCGGTGAGGCCTCCGCGGTAGCACAGCCGGCCACGGGAGGCAGGAGCATGCGGCACGACCGACGCTGCTTTGGGCGACTGGAGCAAGAAGACCAGAGGTTGAAGAAGCACTACGACCGTTGGATGGACATCGTACGGTCACTAGAGCTAGAATCATTCATATTGACTAAGTTGACAAAGCAATCCGTCCCCGTCAACTTAGTAGGCCCACAAGTCAGCCACCCACCAAGGTGGGCCCCAACTAGCAGGGGGAATATTCATTTTTTGTGTGCGTAATAAGGCGGCACTTCCCGTGGGTCCGAGCTGACAGCGGGGGGAACGTTTTTTTCGCGAAATACGGTGGCCCGTCCGATGGGTCCCAACAGTCAGGGGGAAACGTTTTTTCCGCCAAATATGGTGGCCTGTCCGGTGGGTCCCTGCTGTCAGGTGGAGGAATAATTATTTTCCGCGTAATAAGGAGGCACTTCCTTGCGGCTGTCATGTGGTACGTCTCCAACGTATCTATAATTTTTGATTGCTCCATGCTATTATTTATGATGTTTTGGATGTTTAATGGGCTTTGTCATACACTTTTATATTATTTTTGGGACTAACCTACTAACCCGAAGGCCCACTCCAGATTGCTGTTTTTTTTGCCTATTTCAGGGTTTTACAGAAAAGGGATATCAAACGGAGTCCAAATGGAATGAAACCTTCGGGAGAGATATTTTTGGAGAAAATCACGCACGGGAGACTTGAGAACCATGAAGTAGGGTCTACGAGGTGCCCACGAGGGTGGGGGCGCCCGCCTAGGGCGTGCCCCTGCCTCCTGGGTCCCACGTATGGCCCCCGGTGCTGTCCTTCCTCCTATACATACCTACGTACCCCGAAACCATCAACCTTCTGTTCCTGTGAGATCCCATCTCGGGGCCTGTTCCGGAGCTCTGTCGGAGGGGGGATCTTCCCCGGAGTGCTTCTACATCATCATCATCGCCTCACCATGAGTTGTGAGTAGTTTACCATAGACCTTCGGGTCCATAGCTAGTATCTAGATGGCTTCTTCTCTCTCTTTGGATCTCAATACAAAGTTCTCCTCGGTCTTCGAGGGGATCTATTCGATCTAATCTCTTTTTGCGGTGTGTTTGTCGAGATCCGATGAATTGTGGGTTTATGATCAAGATTATCTATGAGAAATATTTGGTTCTTCTCTGAACTCTTTATGTATGATTATAATATCCTTGCAAGTCTCTTCGAATTATTGGTTTGGTTTGGCCTACTAGATCTATAGTTCTTGCAATGGGAGAAGTGCTTGGCTTTGGGTTCAATCTTGCGGTGTCCTTTACCAGTGACAGTAGGGGCAGTAAGGCACGTATTGTATTGTTGCCATCGAGGATAAAAAGATGGGCTTTATATCATATTGCTTGAGTTTATCCCTCTACATCATGTCATCTTGCTTAAGCCATTACTCTGTTCTTATGAACTCAATACACTAGATGCTGCTGGATAGCGGTCAATGTGTGGAGTAATAGTAGTAGATGCAGAATCGTTTCGGTCTACTTGTCTCGAACGTGATGCCTATATATAATGATCATGCCTAGATAGTCTCATAATTATTCGCTTTTCTATCAATTGCTCGACAGTAATTTGTTCACCCACCGTAGAATATCGCTATCATGAGAGAAGCCACTAGAGAACACTATGGCCCCCGGATCTATTCTCAACATATCAATCTACACCTACTTTACTTTTTCTGCTTTTACTTTCTGTTCTTATAACCAAAAATACCAAAAATATCAAACTAGCATCTCTATCAGATCTCACTTTTGTAAGTGACCGTAAAGGGATTGACAACCCTTATCGCGTTGGCTGTGAAGTTCTTATTTGTTTGTGCAGGCACGAGGGACTCGCGCGTGGTCTCCTACTGGATTGATACCTTGGTTCTCAAAAACTGAGGGAAATACTTACGCTACTGTGCTGCATCTCCCTTTCCTCTTCGAGGGAATACAACGCAAGCTCAAGAAGTAGCAAGAAGAATTTCTGGCGCCGTTGCCGGGGAGGCTTACACAAAAGTCATATACCAAGTACCTATCACAAACCCTTATCATTCACATTACATTTTTTGCCTCTCGTTTTCCTCTCCTCCACTTCACCATTGCCGTTTTATTCGCCCTTCTTCTGCCGTGTGTTTACCGTTTGCCTTTCTGTTTGCTTGTGTTGCTATGTGCCCTCAATTAGCTTGCATCTTCGCTTGCTGAAGTATGGATCCTCATCCACTTCCTAATCTCTTTAAGAGATCCAATTATGTTGAACCTATTGCTAGTGAGCTACGTGCACTAGATTATCTTTATGAGGTTTTGCTTGAAATTTATGAGTGTGAAAATTGTGATGAAATATTGAAAGAAAATTATAAAGTGATTCATGATAGCTCCTTGAGTAAAAAGCATGATTGTAAGGATGTTACTATAAATTCTATTGATGTCAATTATGCTAATGATATGCAAAACCCTAAGCTTGGGGATGCTAGTATTGCTATGCCCACTACTTGTTGCAATGATCATGTTTGGGGTGATTCTTCTTATGATCTTGGAAATTTATTTAAGCCCCGTGATGAATATGAGATTGATAATAATGTTTGGAAAATATTGAAAGTGGGTTTGGAAGAGTATCAACTTTAGATCCCACATATTTGGAGAATGATCAATCTTATGAATTTTTTGATAAAAGTGGGTTTGGAGAGGTCATGCCTTTAGTTAATGTTAATCCCACTATTTTGGAAGAGTGTCAACTTTACATGCATGTGGATCGTGTTGAGAATATGTTATGTGATGGCTATATTGTTGAATTTTCTTATGATCCCACATGCAATTATTATGAGATAGGAAAATATGGTTGTAGAAATTTTCATGTTACTAAATTACCTCTCGTTACGTTGAGATTGCTATTGTTTCTTTCTTCTTCCTTGCTAACGTTAGATCTTGCTTGCTATGATAATTTGTTTTCCTATAAAATGCCTATGCATATGAAGTATGTTAGACTTAGATGTGATTTTCACATGCTTTATGATGCTCTTTGTGTGCTTCAATTCTTATCTTTCATGTGAGCATCATTAAAATATCAATGCCTGGCTAGGGGCGTAAAACGATAGCGCTTGTTGGGAGGCAACCCAATTTTATATTTTTGCTTTTGCTTATGTTTAGGAATAAATATTGCATCTAGCTTCTGTTTAGATGTTGTTTTGTGTTTTGTTTAGTGTTTGTGCCAAGTAGAACCTTTGGGAAGACTTGTGTGAAGTTTATGTGATCTTGCTGTGAAAAACAGAATCGTTAGCGCCCGCTAGAATGGTCATCAGATTTTACTGGAGTGTGCTATTTAATTGATTCTTTTTGCAGATAATTAATAGACAAATTCCTCATGTTTACCAATTTAGTTTCAATTTTTTGGAGTTACAGAAGTATGCGAAACCTGCAGATAACTACAGAGTGTTCTGTTTTTAACATATTCTATTTTTCATGTGTTTTTTGCTTATTTCAATACATCTATGAGTAATATTGGGAAGTATGAACCATAGAGAAGTTGGAATACAGTAGGTTTAACACCAATATAAAAAAGAATGAATTCATTGCAGTACCTTTGAGTAGTGGTTTGCTTTCTTATACTAACGGAGCTCACAAGATTTTTGTCTAAGTTTTGTGTTGTGAAGTTTTCAAGTTTTGAGTATTGCTTTGATGGACTATGGAACAAAGAGTAGCAAGGCCTAAGCTTGGGGATTCCCAAGGCACCCCAAGTAAAATTCAAGGACAACCAAAAGCCTAAGATTGGGGATGCCCCGGGAAGGCATCCCCTTGTTCTTCTTCATTTATCGGTAACTATACTCGGAGCTATATTTTTATTCACCACATGATATGTGTTTTACTTGGAGCGTCTTTTATAATTTGAGTCTTTTCTTGTTAGTTTGCCACAATTATCCTTGCTGGACACACCTATTTGAGAGAGTTAAATATGGCCTAGGAATTGTTAGAACACTCTATGTGCTTCACTTATATCTTTTGAGTTGAATAGTTTTTGCTCTAGTGCTTCACTTATATCTTTTAGAGCACGGTGGCGATTATATTTTGTAGAAATTGTTGAACTCTCATGCTTCACTTATATCCATTTGAGAGTCTATTAAAACAGCATGGTAATGTGCTTAGGCTATAAAACTAGTCTTCACATGATAGACATCCAATATCAATGTAGTAAAAACTTTCACACTAAGTGCATTGAATATCATGAGAAGTTGGATGCTTGATAATTGTTTTGAGATATGAGGATAGTGATACTAGAGTCATGCTAGTGGAGTTATTATGAAATTGAAAAATGCTTGTGTTAAGGTTAGTGATTCTCGTAGCATGCACGTATGGTGAACCGCTATGTGACGAAGTTAGAGCATGAGGTATTTGTAAAGTGTCAACCTTTGTGTGGAGGTCGGGGGCGCGCGATGGTTAACTCCTACCAACCTCTCCCCTAGGAGCATGTGTTGATTGCTTTGTTTTGATGACTCGTAGATTTTTGCAATAAGTATATGAGTTCTTATTGTCACAACCCTAGTTCTGGTATGCACTAGGTTAGCCTTGTGGTTTGCATCATGTTTAATTTTCAAATGAAATTGAAATGAGGACTTGTGAAACCCTCAGAAACCCTTTTGAAAATGACCCAAATAAAAATTGCTCCAAAAAGGTCCCAGAAAATGTTCTTGTGGCCCTCTAAAAATATTGGTCAGAGATAAAACTCAAGCCAATATTATTAGGAGCTCATAAGTATTTATTTTGGGCATTTGGAATTAATGCAATAGTTATTTGCATTGGATATATATATATATATATATATATATATATATATATATATATATATATATATATATTTTATATATGTCCAAAATTCTGGTTGTTTATTTTTAGGGGCTTGGGTTAATTTCTAGGTCCCTGCAAAATAAATATGTCAGAAGAAATTATTGATTTAATTTAGATTTTAAATCAAAACAAATGTCAGAAAATTAGAAAAAACAGAAATAAATAAAAGGGAGAACTTACCTGGCTTCCTGCAGCCCAACTGCCTGGCCGGCCCAGCTGGCAGCCCAGCCCACCGAGCTTTCCCCTGTCGTCTTCCCCGACGACAAGAGGCCGAGCGTGTGGCCGGCGCGCGCGCACGGCGGGGGCGCCACGCGAGCTGCCTGCCTGCCCTCCCTTCGCCGCCTGGTCGTTCTGGAGGCGCCACGCGATCCCCCCGAACCTCCCTCTCTCTTCCGGACCTCTCCCCTCTCCTCTATCTCCTTCTCGAGCTCGGTCCCGAGCGCCGCCGTCGCCGTCGATCGCCGCTGCCGTGGCCACAGGCCACCCCTCGCCCCTCCGAGTAGCCCGAGAGCTCCGCCACTTCACCCTCGTCCTCTCCGTCGAGCCACAAGACGCCGGGTGCCCTGGAACACCGCAAACGCCGTCGTCTTCTTCCTCTGCCCCGACGATCGCCGCCGACGATTCGCTGCCTTCAGCGCCTCCCCGAGCCCGCTAACCTCCCCAGCAGAACCGCGGTGAGCCCCCGGTTCTTTCCCCCCTATCCTCGCCATCGTCTGCGGCCTCTAGCACCTACCACCGCAGTTGCCCGACCACACCGCCGCCGGCGATGCCGCCGCCGTGGCCACATCCACCCACCCTCCAAGCGGAGCACGCCACAGCGTCCGCCTTCTCACCAGGAGCCCGTAGCGCCCCTCCGTAGCTCTCCCCGTGCCCTGTAGCCCCAGACCCGACGAGGGCCGAACTCCGGCGCCGCCGCGAGCTTGTTTCCGGCGAGCTCCGGCCGTCCCAGCTGCTGCTGCTTGCGGGAATGGACGCGGACGAGCTCCAGCAGCTCGCCCGTGGTCTCAGCTGCTCAAAAGACCCCCGGAGCAGGAATCCCGAAGCCCTCCGCCGCGTTTGCTGCCGCCGGCGGCTAAACGCCGGCGTGCTAGCCGTAGTTTGACCAGGATTTGACCCCCTGGGTCAATGACAGGTGGGCCCCCACCCCTTTAGTTAGTTGACTAGATTAAGTTAATTAATTACTTTTGGTTAATTAGATTAGCCACTGACATGTGGGCCCAGCCCTGCTAATTTTTTCTGTTAGGTAGAGTTAATTAACTCAGTTAATTAACTGAGTCACTGACCAGTGGACCCCACTGTCAGGTTTGACTCTGGAACAGCCCCTTTGACCTGCTGACGTCATGCATGTGTCATGCTGATGCAGTAAATCAGTTCTGGTTTTTAAATAAATCTTAAATGATTTATTTATTCCAGAAATTGCTTTAAACTTCAAAAAATCACAGAAATTCAACCATAGCTCAGAATGAAATAATTTATATATGAAAAATTATCAGAAAAATTCAATCTATCCATCTATACCATTTTCATGCATGACAAATGAAGTTAAACCTACTGTTTATATGAAAACACATATATGGCATTTTATAATACTTATTAAAGAGTTGCATTTGAACCCTTGGTTCAAATGGAGTTCAACCAATTAAAATGCTAGTTGCATTAGCTCAAACAACATCATATTTTCATGCCATATTCATGCATCATATTATTGCATATGCTTGTGTTTGATTGTCAGCACCGTTCTTCTCGATAGGTCCAGCTCCGGAGACCGATCCAGAGTACCTGTCAGAGGAGCAGTGCTCTGCACGTTGTTTCACCAGGCAAGCAAACCTCCTTGTTCATTCCGATACAATCCCTCTCTCGCTCCTGCTCCCTGTTATTGCATTAGGACAACAACGATTTCAACTGCTACTTTATGCTGCGGTAGTTGAACCCATTCCTCTGCATGACCTGTCTTTCCACAGTAAATAGTTGAAACCCACTAGCATGTGTAGGAGTTGATTGAAGCCATGATGTGATCTTACCATGCCTTTCTTGCTATTGCTTAGAGTGTGTCAGGTCTAATTCATCGGGAATGAATTGGAGTGAAATGATATATTCTGATGCTGAGGGTTAAACGTGTGAACACGATTTGGTAAAGGTAGCAGTGAAAGGCCATGTAGGAGTACATGGTGGGTTGTCTCACTGGAACCGTCCCTAAGAACTGAGTTCTGTGTATGTTGTCCAATGACTAGTTACTACCACACATTGGGTTCCGGTAACTCGACCCCTCTCGACTTATTAATCAACATGATCTCTGTCCAGGAGTTGCAACTAGTTTCTGGTGTTTGTAGTTAGTGTTAGTAGTCTACCAAGTGGCACTCGGCCAGTGGGCTTGGGACAGACTAGGCACCGTGGCACGGTGTACCAAGCGTAGATCCACTCGGCGAGGTGGGCTTGGGAACCCTGCGCACATCATTTGGGGCCGTGAGCGACACCCCGGCCGGATCTCCCCACGGATGGAACCCGAATAGGCGATAAACCTGGACGAGAGACTTGTGTGGTTAGTCAGGTCATGGCCGACACCCTCGCCAGGCTTCCGCTTGAAGGTTGCCGAGATACACGAGATGTACCTGGCGGTAAGTGGTGAGAGCGTGTGTGAAGAAGTACACCCCTGCAGGGTTAACATAATCTATTCGAATAGCCGGGTCCGGGGATATGGACTTCTTGGATGCTTACGTGGTACATAGATAACTTGAAGTGGATACTCTAAAATACTCAAGACAAGTGTGAGTGCTATGGATGGCTTTCTCGTAGGGAGACGGGAATGATTCCATAGTGGTGTATTGTGTGGTGCTTAGTGGACTCGTGTGCGCCACCTCAAAAGAGTTACCAGCAATCGTAGAATAGGATAGCCACTGAGTCAAAGCTGGCTTGCTGAAACTAAACCCCACTTTGCCATCTTGATACAAGTGCATGTATGATAGGATCTGATGTAAGTCTTGCTGAGTACCTTTGTACTCATGTTTGCTTAATTTATGTTTTGCAGATAGGATTGATGTCTCACTAGTAGTTCCGCTCGGACTTCGACAAGTAGCTTGTACCTCAGCTACGATCTTGGACGAGTGTTGTAGATAGTCATGCTCTTCAGCCTTTTTCATTTGTAGATGTCTGTACTCAGACACGTAGTGCTTCCGCTTGTTGCTTGTATGCTCTGAATGTTGGGTCATGAGACCCATGTTTGTAATACTTGGCTCCTCGGAGCCTAATGAATAAATACTTTGTTTATTAGAGTCTTGTTGTGATGCCATGTTGTATTTGCACATATTGAGCATATTGTGTGTATGTTATTGAAATGCTTGGTATGTGTGGGATCCGACACCTAGTTGTTTACCCTTGGTAGCCTATCTTACAGGGAAATGTCTCCTAGTGTTTCCACTGAGCCTTGGTAGCTTGCTACTGCTCCGGATCACTTAGGCTGGCCAGCATGTGTCCTTCTTCGTTCCTGTGTCTGTCCCTTAGGGGAAATGTCACGCGTTGTTCCTTTAAGTCCTTGTAGCTTGCTACGATTTGGGTTCATACGTTGATGACCGACACGTTCGTTGCTGGGTCATGAGTGCCCGTCTCTGTGATTTAGTGCCACTTTTGGTTTATTACTGGTCATGTCGGCCCGGGTTCTCTGTCATATGGATGCTAGCGACACTATCATATACGTGAGCCAAAATGCGCAAACGGTCCCGGGCCAGGTAAGGTGGCACCCGTGGGGATACCGTGCGTGAGGCCGCAAAATGATATGGTGTGTTACATGCTAGATCGGTGTGACTTAGGATCGGGGTCCCGACAGCGCTGGTATCAGAGCCTGACTGCCTGTAGGATTACCAAGCCCAATGGTCGAAGTTGAGTCTAGAAATTCTTTAGTTATATAAGGGAATTGATTGTGGAAGGGAACGTAAGGCTCTTTTTACTCCTTATACCTCATGTCTTCTGATCTGAGTCATCTTACCTTTCCTACGGGGTTAAGGAACTAGGCGTTCTCTTCCGTCTATCAGGATCACGAGTTACTACTCCGTAGTCCCTTAGGATTGGTTGATCAGAGTCCTAATCTTGTTTCAAGCTCTTCCGGTGAAGTTGTTTTAGTACTATCACAGAACCTTGAGTGATGATGTTGAGATGTTGAACTATCCTTTGTTAGCAGGATGTCTCGTTCTGAGCATTTTACTGCCGTTATGCTGCCGGAATTATCCTAGTAGTTCGAGAGATACTAATTTCTTGTTCTACCTTATGCTTCCTATAGTTTTTGATGTTTCCATCTTCGGTTTCGCTTCTCAGGATGCCTTCAGTTAAGCGAAGCTCAGCTGCTCGTAGACAGAACCACGGAGATGGTAGGGATGAGGAGGATCCTCCCGACCAGCCTTCGTTGGCAGAGTTAATGTTAGAGATGGAGAGAAACAAGCGTGAGTCTAACCGTTTGCTGACACGTATTGAGGAGAACACCGCACAACAGTGCAAGGAATCAACCACCATCCATGACTTCATTCGTCTGAAACCACCCACCTTTCATCATTCCATTGAGCCACTCAATGCAGATGACTGGCTCCGTAGTATCACTCACAAGCTGCGTTCTGCGAATGTAGCTGAAGAGGACAAGGTCATCTATGCCACTTATCACCTGGAAGGTCCTGCTAGTCTTTGGTGGCAGAACTATGAAGCCATGATTCCAGCTGACCAGGTTCCCACCTGGAGAGATTTCACCGAGGCTTTTCATGAGCATCATATCCCTCAAGCCCTTATCGATCGTAAGAGAGAAGAGTTCTGTAGTCTTACACAGGCTAAGATGGCTGTTGATGCTTATAGTCGAGAGTTTGAGAACCTCGCCCGCTATGCTACAGAAGAAGTGTCCACGGACGCCAAGAAGCAGGCTAGGTTCCGGAAGGGTCTCAACCCCAAACCGCGTCATGATCTCCACTTGCATCATTGCAACACATTCCAGGCTCTTGTGAACAAGGCCATCAACGCAGAGACAGCTCAGCTCACTTACGATGAGTCTCATAAGCACACCCTTGATTTGGGATCTTCCTCCGGTTCCAGTTCCCAGAAGCGTCGGATTTGGGTTCCGAACTCTGTTCTTCCACCCATTTATCCTTCGAGGCCATCTCGTATGGTACCTCTTCCAGTTCAGTAGTTTGCTCCACCCAGGTCTATTGATGGACCGTTTGTCAATACGGGTCCACGTCCTAACCCCAGGATTTGCTACAAGTGCGGAGAACCGGGACACATTGCCCGTATTTGCACTCAGACCCGTGTTGCCCCATCCCAGTCCGAGAAATCTGTTAGACGTGATAAATCATCACGCAAGATGATCAGTGTTAAGTCAGCTCCCATCGAACATGGACGTGTGCACCACGTCTCAGCCAATGACGCTCATGATGATCCAGATGTCGTTCTTGGTACACTCCTTGTCAATTGTCATCCGGCCTCGGTTCTATTCGATACTGGAGCGTCTCATTCTTTCATTTCCGAAAGTTATGCCCGTTTGCACGACATGTCATTTTGTGATATGCCTTCCCCACTACTTATTCAAACTCCTGGATCCAAATGGCAAACTTCTAGTGTAAGCCATGGTAATGAAATCCTTGTCGACAGACTTGTGTTCCTTGCATCGCTTGTAGCCCTCAAGTCTTCAGATATTAATATCATCTTGGGTATGGACTGGATGACAGCTCATCATGCCAAGATTGATTGTTTCACTAGGTCTGTTCATCTTACACATCCATCTGGTAAGACAGTCAATGTCACCACTAGAGTTGCAAAGCGTCAACTCTATTCTCTTAATGCCAGCCCTCTCCCAGATCTTGAAGATGTTCCGGTAGTCCGTGACTTTCCGGATGTCTTTCCAGAGGAACTGCCAGGTGTTCCACCCGACCGAGATGTAGAGTTTGTTATAGAGCTTATCCCAGGAACCGCTCCAATCTCTAGGAGACCCTACAAAATGGCACCCTTAGAACTAGCCGAGCTTAAGAAACAACTTGATGAGTCCTTGCAAAAGGGTTTCATCCGTCCTAGTTCTTCTCCCTGGGCTTGCCCCGTCCTCTTTGTCAAGAAGAAGGATGGTACGGATCGGATGGTTGTAGATTATCGTCCCGTTAATTTGGTCACGGTAAAGAACAAGTATCCGCTTCCCAGGATCAACGACCTGTATGATCAGCTCGCTGGATCCTCAGTCTTCTCCAAGATGGATTTGAGGTTAGGATACCATCAAATCAAGATTAGAAATGGGGACATACCCAAGACGGCTTTCGTCACTCGTTATGGTCAGTACGAGTACACCGTCATGTCCTTCGGTCTAACAAATGCTCCAGCCACTTTCTCCCGCTTGATGAACTCGATCTTCATGGAGTACCTAGATAAGTTCGTCGTGGTTTACCTCGATGATATTCTTATTTACTCGGAAAACGAGGAAGAGCATGCCGAACATCTTAGACTTGTTCTAGAAAAACTCAGAGAGCACCGCCTTTATGCCAAGTTCTCCAAGTGTGAATTTTGGTTGCCAGAAGTGACCTATCTCGGACATGTAATCTCTGGTAAGGGCATTGCTGTCAACCCCGAGAGAGTTCAGGCCGTTCTTGATTGTACTCCGCCTGAAACAATTAAACAAGTTAGGAGTTTCCTCGGTCTAGCCAGTTATTGTCGCCGCTTTGTTGAGAATTTTCTAAAGTGGCCAAACCTCTCATGGAACTTCTTAAGAAAGATAAAAAGTTTGAGTGGTCCCCACAGTGTGAGCACAGTTTTCAGGAACTGAAAAGACGCCTGACTTCTGCTCCCATACTTGTGCCACCGGATTTCACTAAGGACTTTGTTATCTACTGTGATGCCTCACGACAGGGACTAGTTTGCATCCTTATGCAGGATCGTCGTGTGATTGCCTATGCATCTCGACAGTTGCATCCACATGAGGAGAATTATCCTACACATGATCTAGAGCTTGCAGCCGTAGTCTATGCACTTAAGACCTGGCGACATTACCTTCTTGGTAATCGTTGCGAGATCTACACCGATCACCAGAGTCTCAAGTATATCTTCACCCAACCAGATTTGAATCTTAGGCAAAGACGTTGGTTGGAGTTGATCTCCGATTACGACTTAGGGATTACCTACACCCCGGGCAAGGGCAATGTCATGGCTGATGCGCTAAGTCGTAAATCCTATTGCAACAATCTCATGTTGCAGCAGGGCCAACCACTTCTCCATGAGGAATTATGTAAGCTTAACCTTCACATTGCTCCTCACGGATTCCTTTCTACTTTGGTGGCGAAACCTACTCTTATGGATCATATCATAGAAGCCCAAAAGCATGATACCGGAATTACCCGGATCAAGAGAAACATTGCCAAAGGTATTGCTGGTAGTTTCTCCATAGATGACCGAGGTGTTGCTCTCTTCCAAAACCGGCTGGTGGTTCCCAAGAAGCAACATCTTCGGCAATTGATTCTTAAAGAGGCTCATGAATCTCCTCTCACGATTCATCCCGGTAGTACCAAGATGTATCAGGATCTACGCCAGAGGTTCTGGTGGACTAGGATGAAGAGAGAAATCGCTGAGTTCATTGCTAAATGTGACGTTTGTCGTCGCGTTAAGGCAGAACATCAAAGACCTGCTGGCACCCTTCAGCCTCTAGCTATTCCTGAGTGGAAATGGGATAAAGTTGGTATGGACTTCATCACCGGCTTTCCCAGGACCAAGAGAGGGAATAATGCTATCTTCGTAGTCATTGATCGTCTCTCTAAAGTGGCTCACTTCCTACCTGTTCGAGAGAGTATCACTGCTAGTCAGCTTGCTGACTTGTATATTTCTCGAATAGTGTCACTTCATGGTGTCCCACTAGAGATCAATTCAGACCGTGGTAGTCTTTTCACTTCTCATTTCTGGGAGAGTTTCCAGACTACCATGGGCACCCATCTATCCTTCAGTACCGCTTTCCACCCTCAGTCAAGTGGTCAGGTGGAACGGGTTAATCAAATTCTCGAAGACATGCTTAGAGCTTGCGTTATCTCATTCGGTATGGATTGGGAGAAATGTCTTCCTTTCGCCGAGTTTGCTTATAACAATAGTTATCAATCCAGTCTTAAGCAAGCTCCTTTCGAGATTCTTTATGGACGAAGATGTCGAACACCTTTGAACTGGTCAGAAACCGTTGAAAGACAATTCTTTGGACCGGATATGATCCAGGAAGCAGAAGAGCAAGTTCGCATCATTCGTGAGAATTTGAAAACAGCCCAGTCTCGTCAGAAGAGCCAATATGATCGTCATCATAAGGAAGTGGCTTATGAAGTTGGTGACAAAGCTTATCTTCGGGTTACTCCTTTGAAAGGTACCCATCGATTCGGTATCAAGGGCAAGTTGGCTCCTCGTTACATTGGTCCTTTTCGCATTCTCGCTAAACGAGGAGAGGTTGCCTACCAATTGGAACTACCCCCACATCTTTCTCGAGTTCATGATGTCTTCCACGTCTCTCAACTCAGGCGTTGCTTCTCGGATCCCATTCGCGAAGTGGACCACGAAACGCTTGATCTCCAAGATAACCTCACTTATCGAGAGTATCCCGTTCGCATTTTGGATCAAGCAGAGCGTGTCACTCGACGTCATAACATTAAGTTTCTCAAAGTTCAATGGTCTCATCATTCCGAGAGAGAAGCTACTTGGGAGCGAGAAGATCGTCTCCGACTGGAGTACCCCACCTTTTTTCCGCCTACTCCTGAATCTCGGGACGAGATTCTTTCGAGTGGAGGCGAGTTGTCACAACCCTAGTTCTGGTATGCACTAGGTTAGCCTTGTGGTTTGCATCATGTTTAATTTTCAAATGAAATTGAAATGAGGACTTGTGAAACCCTCAGAAACCCTTTTGAAAATGACCCAAATAAAAATTGCTCCAAAAAGGTCCAAGAAAATGTTCTTGTGGCCCTCTAAAAATATTGGTCAGAGATAAAACTCAAGCCAATATTATTAGGAGCTCATAAGTATTTATTTTGGGCATTTGGAATTAATGCATTAGTTATTTGCATTGGATATATATATATATATATTATATTTTATATATGTCCAAAATTCTGGTTGTTTATTTTTAGGGGCTTGGGTTAATTTCTAGGTCCCTGCAAAATAAATATGTCAGAAGAAATTATTGATTTAATTTAGATTTTAAATCAAAACAAATGTCAGAAAATTAGAAAAACAGAAATAAATAAAAGGGAGAACTTACCTGGCTTCCTGCAGCCCAACTGCCTGGCCGGCCCAGCTGGCAGCCCAGCCCACCGAGCTTTCCCCTGTCGTCTTCCCCGACGACAGGAGGCCGAGCGTGTGGCCGGCGCGCGCGCACGGCGGGGGCGCCATGCGAGCTGCCTGCCTGCCCTCCCCTCGCCGCCTGGTCGTTCTGGAGGTGCCACGCGATCCCCCCGAACCTCCCTCTCTCTTCCGGACCTCTCCCCTCTCCTCTATCTCCTTCTCGAGCTCGGTCCCGAGCGCCGCCGTCGCCGTCGATCGCCGCTGCCGTGGCCACAGGCCACCCCTCGCCCCTCCGAGTAGCCCGAGAGCTCCGCCACTTCACCCTCGTCCTCTCCGTCGAGCCACAAGACGCCGGGTGCCCTGGAACACCGCAAACGCCGTTGTCTTCTTCCTCTGCCCCGACAATCGCCGCCGACGATTCGCCGCCTTCAGCGCCTCCCCGAGCCCGCTAACCTCCCCAGCAGAACCATGGTGAGCCCCCGGTTCTTCCCCCCCTATCCTCGCCGTCGTCTGCGGCCTCTAGCACCTACCACCGCAGTTGCCCGACCTCACCGCCGCCGGCGATGCCGCCGCCGTGGCCACAGCCACCCACCCTCCAAGCGGAGCACGCCACCGCGTCTGCCGTCTCACCAGGAGCCCGTAGCACCCCTCCGTAGCTCTCCCCGTGCCCTGTAGCCCAAGACCCGATGAGGGCCGAACTCCGGCGCCGCCGCGAGCTTGTTTCCGGCGAGCTCCGGCCGTCCCAGCTGCTGCTGCTTGCGGGAATGGACGCGGACGAGCTCCAGCAGCTCGCCCGTGGTCTCAGCTGCTCAAAAGACCCCCGGAGTAGGAATCCCGAAGCCCTCCGCCGCGTTTGCTGCCGCCGGCGGCTAAACGCCGGTGTGCTAGCCGTAGTTTGACCAGGATTTGACCCCCTGGGTCAATGACAGGTGGCCCCCCACCCCATTAGTTAGTTGACTAGATTAAGTTAATTAATTACTTTTGGTTAATTACATTAGCCACTGACATGTGGGCCCAGCCCTGCTAATTTTTTCTGTTAGGATTAATTTAGAGTTAATTAACTCAGTTAATTAACTGAGTCACTGACCAGTGGACCCCACTGTCAGGTTTGACTCTGGAACAACCCCTTTGACCTGCTGACGTCATGCCTGTGTCATGCTGATGCAGTAAATCAGTTCTGGTTTTTAAATAAATCTTAAATGATTTATTTATTCCAGAAATTGGTTTAAACTTCAAAAAATCACAGAAATTCAACCGTAGCTCAGAATGAAATAATTTATATATGAAAAGTTATCAGAAAAATTCAATCTATCCATCTGTACCATTTTCATGCATGACAAATGAAGTTAAACCTACTGTTTATATGAAAACACATATATGGCATTTTATAATACTTATTAAAGAGTTGCATTTGAACCCTTGGTTCAAATGGAGTTCAACCAATTAAAATGCTAGTTGCATTAGCTCAAACAACATCATATTTTCATGCCATATTCATGCATCATATTATTGCATATGCTTGTGTTTGATTGTCGGCACCGTTCTTCTCGATAGGTCCAGCTCCGGAGACCGATCCAGAGTACCTGTCAGAGGAGCAGTGCTCTGCACGCTGTTTCACCAGGCAAGCAAACCCCCTTGTTCATTCCGATACAATCCCTCTCTCGCTCCTGCTCCCTGTTATTGCATTAGGACAACAACGATTTCAACTGCTACTTTATGCTGCGGTAGTTGAACCCATTCCTCTGTATGACATGTCTTTCCACAGTAAATAGTTGAAACCCACTAGCATGTGTAGGAGTTGATTGAAGCCATGATGTGATCTTACCATGCCTTGCTTGCTATTGCTTAGAGTGTGTCAGGTCTAATTCATCGGGAATGAATTGGAGTGAAATGATATGTTCTGATGCTGAGGGTTAAACGTGTGAACACGATTTGGTAAAGGTAGCGGTGAGAGGCCATGTAGGAGTACATGGTGGGTTGTCTCACTGGAACCGTCCCTAAGAACTGAGTTCTGTGTATGTTGTCCAATGACTAGTTACTACCACACATTGGGTTCCGGTAACTCGACCCCTCTCGACTTATTAATCAACATGATCTCTGTCCAGGAGTTGCAACTAGTTTCTGGTGTTTGTAGTTAGTGTTAGTAGTCTACCAAGTGGCACTCGACCAGTGGGCTTGGGACAGACTAGGCACCGTGGCACGGTGTACCAAGCGTAGATCCACTCGGCGAGGTGGGCTTGGGAACCCTGCGCACATCATTTGGGGCCATGAGCGACACTCCGGACGGATCTCCCCACGGATGGAACCCGAATAGGCGATAAGCCTGGACGAGAGACTTGTGTGGTTAGTCAGGTCGTGGCCGACACCCTCGCCAGGCTTCCTCTTGAAGGTTGCCGAGATACACGAGATGTACCTGGCGGTAAGTGGCGAGCGCGTGTGTGAAGAAGTACACCCCTGCAGGGTTAACATAATCTATTCGAATAGCCGGGTCCGCGGATATGGACTTCTTGGATGCTTACGTGGTACATAGATAACTTGAAGTGGATACTCTAAAATACTCAAGACAAGTGTGAGTGCTATGGATGGCTTTCTCGTAGGGAGACGGGAATGATTCCATAGTGGTGTATTGTGTGGTGCTTAGTGGACTCGTGTGCGCCACCTCAAAAGAGTTACCAGCAATCGTAGAATAGGATAGCCACTGAGTCAAAGCTGGCTTGCTGCAACTAAACCCCACTTTGCCATCTTGATACAAGTGCATGTATGATAGGATCTGATGTAAGTCTTGCTGAGTACCTTTGTACTCATGTTTGCTTAATTTATGTTTTGCAGATAGGATTGATGTCTCACTAGTAGTTCCGCTTGGACTTCGACAAGTAGCTTGTACCTCAGCTACGATCTTGGACGAGTGTTGTAGATAGTCAGGCTCTTCAGCCTTTTTCATTTGTAGATGTCTGTACTCAGACACGTAGTGCTTCCGCTTGTTGCTTGTATGCTCTGAATGTTGGGTCATGAGACCCATGTTTGTAATACTTGGCTCCTCGGAGCCTAATGAATAAATACTTTGTTTATTAGAGTCTTGTTGTGATGCCATGTTGTATTTGCACATATTGAGCATATTGTGTGTATGTTATTGAAATGCTTGGTATGTGTGGGATCCGACACCTAGTTGTTTACCCTTGGTAGCCTATCATACAGGGAAATGTCTCCTAGTGTTTCCACTGAGCCTTGGTAGCTTGCTACTGCTCCGGATCACTTAGGCTGGCCGGCATGTGTCCTTCTTCGTTCCTGTGTCTGTCCCTTAGGGGAAATGTCACGCGTTGTTCCTTTAAGTCCTTGTAGCTTGCTACGACTTGGGTTCATACGTTGATGACCGACACGTTCGTTGCTGGGTCATGAATGCCTGTCTCTGTGATTTAGTGCCACTTTTGGTTTATAACTGGTCATGTCGGCCCGGGTTCTCTGTCATATGGATGCTAGCGACACTATCATATACGTGAGCCAAAATGCGCAAATGGTCCCGGGCCAGGTAAGGTGGCACCCGTGGGGATACCGTGCGTGAGGCCGCAAAGTGATATGGTGTGTTACATGCTAGATCGGTGTGGCTTAGGATCGGGGTCCCGACACTTATGACTAATGTTGAGTCCATGGATTATACGCACTCTTGACCCTTCCACCATTGCTAGCCTCTCTTGTATCGCGCAACTTTCGCCGGTACCATACACCCACTATATATCCTTCCTCAAAACAGCCACCATATATATTCCTCAAAACATCCACCATACCTACCTATCATGGCATTTCCCTAGCCATTCTGAGATATATTGCCATGCAACTTTCCACCGTTCCGTTCATATGACACGCATCATATTGTCATATTGCCATGCATGATCATGTAGTTGACATCGTATTTGTGGCAAAGCCACCATGCATAATTTTTCAAACATGTCACTCTTGATTCATTGCACATCCCGGTACACCACCGGAGGCATTCATATAGAGTCATACTTTATTCTAGTATAGAGTTGTAATATCGAGTTGTAATTCAATGAAAGTGTGATGATCATCATTATTAGAGCATTGTCCCATGTGAGGAAAGGCTAAATCAATAAAGCCCCTCCAAAAAAGAGAAAGGCCAAAGAAAAAAAGAAAGGCCCAAAAAAAGGGAAAGAAAAGAAAAGGGACAATTGCTACTATCTTTTTCCACACTTGTGCTTCAAAGTAGCACCATGTTCTTCATGATAGAGAGTCTCATGTTTAGTCACTTTAATATACTAGTGGGAATTTTCATTATAGAACTTGGCTTGTATATTCCAATGACGGGCTTCCTCAAATGCCCTAGGTCTTCATGAGCAAGCAAGTTGGATGCACACCCACTAGTTTCTTTTGTTGAGCTTTCATACATATTTAGCTCTAGTGCATCCGTTGCATGGCAAACCCTACTCACTCACATTGATATCTTTTGATGGGCATCTCCATAGCCCATTGATACGCCTAGTCGATGTGAGACTATCTCCCTCCTTTTTGTCTTCTCCACAACCACCTCTCTATTCCACATAGTGCTATGTGCATGCCTCACGCTCATGTATTGCGTGAAAGTTGAAAGGTTTGTAAGAATAGAGTATGCAAACAAGTGATTGGCTGAAATAGGGGTTGTGCCTGATATGAATATTTTGTGTGATGAAGAGGGAGCATAGCTAGACTATATGATTTTGTAGGGATAACTTTCTTTAGCCATAGTATTTTGAGAAGACATGATTGCTTTGTAAGTATGCTTGAAGTATTATTATTTCTTATGTCAATATAGACTTTTGTCTTGAATCTTTCAAATCTGAACATTCATGCCAGAATTAAGAGAATTACATTGAAAAACTATGTTGGTTAGCATTCCACATCAAAAATTCTGTTTTGATCATTTACCTACTCGAGGACGAGCAGAAATTAAGCTTGGGGATGCTTGATACGTCTCCAATGTATCTATAATTTTTGATTGGTCCATGCTATTATTTATGATGTTTTGGATGTTTAATGGGCTTTGTCATACACTTTTATATTATTTTTGGGACTAACCTACTAACCCAAAGGCCTAGTCCAGATTGCTGTTTTTTGCCTGTTTCAGGGTTTTACAGAAAAGGGATATCAAAAGGAGTCCAAACGGAATGAAACCTTCGGGGGAGATATTTTTGGAGAAAATCACGCACGGGAGACTTGAGAACCACAGAGTAGGGTCTACGAGGTGCCCACGAGGGTGGGAGGCGCGCCCCCCTAGGGCGCGCCCCCTGCCTCGTGGGTCCCACGTATGGCCCCCGGTGCCCTCCTTCCACCTATATATACCAACGTACCCCGAAACCATCAGACGAACAGAGAAAACCCTAGTTCCACCACCGCAACCTTCTATTCCCGTGATATCCCATCTTGGGGCCTATTTCGGAGCTCCGCCGAAGGGGGGATCTTCCATGGAGTGCTTCTACATCATCATCCTCGCCTCACCATGAGTTGTGAGTAGTTTACCACAGACCTTCGGGACCATAGCTAGTATCTAGATGTGACGCGGAGCATCCCACGATCATCCCCATGTTCACTTCGACGAGACCTCAAGTACACACCTTGGGTCACAAGGTTTACTCGCTCCTCTCCAAACCTTCACTTTCCACATGTGAGACATGGCTACTACCTGAAACATATGTGCTATGCATGACCAGGAACCAAGAGGGAGGCCATGGAACAACTAGGAGCATTGGACAAGACGGCAAGGACACCAAGTACAAGGATCAAGAGAAGCTGCTGGAAAAGCTACAGGCTCCGGACGTCCGGCCTCTACCAGACGACCGGCGACTCCCAGGCGACCGGACGGTCGGAGATCACCAGACGTCCGTGACATCGGCAACAGATCCGAAATCAAAGAAATTGCAGGAAGTCCGGGAGCTACCGGACGTCCGGTCCCTCCCGAGCCACCGGACGTCCGGTGTCCCATCAGACGTCCGGCCCCATGCTGTCTGCGCACAGTTATCGGGCCAGAGGCCCATGTATCCCTCTCCCACTTACCCCTTCGTGGCCCTAGACTATATATACTCCTCCACTTCCCCCTAGTCAAGGTTAGCTTAGGTTTAGCTCATTTGAGACAGAGCTTTGCTCATCCACTAGTGGTTCATCTCCTTGGGAGTGACTGCGGCGCCTCCACGGAGAAGATCCACACGGATTCAAGACCTCTGCGGAGGAGATCCTACGGGATACCAAGACCTCCTCACGGAGAAGACTATCGCTACTTGTATCGTCCCTTGTTGATCATGGATCTTATATCTCTTTGTGTTTCGAGGATCTAGCATATGTGTGACTTGTTCTTGTTGGTTTGAGTGATTCTCTCGTGTTTTTCCTCGTATTCCCCCTCGTGTTCTTCGTGTTCTTCATGGGATCCCCTCCATTTCGTGAAAGATCGGCCATCTAGGGTTCCACCGTACATCATATGGTACCAAGAGCAAGGTTTCTCACAAATTTGGAGCCCCTCCACTGTTTTCTAGCCTTCTTTTGTGTGATTCCGTCCTAAATTTCAAAAATCCCCACCAAAAATAGCACCAATTTTTTTGTGATTTGTTGGTTTCATGATGTTTTGTTGATTTTGATCCATGGATTTGCTTGGTTTCAAGTGGATCTAGCATTTCCGCAAGTTTCACCACTTTCCATCCACGAAATCTCATCAATTTTGACCCCAAAATCATCAAATTCCACCCAAAATCGCGTTCCCGAGCTCCAATCTCGCGTTGACCCCGAGCCACCGGACGACCAGCGTTTTACCGGACGTCCGGACCCTCTCGAAGCACCGGACGTCCATCATCTACCGGATGACCGGAACCACCTATACAGAAGAAATTACCGGATTTCCGAGCCCGACCGGACGTCCGGTCACCGGTCGTCCGTCACTTTCCGGACGTCCGGTACCTGTAGTTTCAGACTTCGCGTGATTTTTGTTTTGGTCATAACTAATTCATCCGAACTCCGATTTGGACGTTTTTAGCTCGTTTCTAAGCTCTTGACATTCCCCATACCATAAAAATACTACCATCTCCATAAAATTTTGTCAAATTTGGCAAGTTTGTATAGGCCCTCCACCATATCACCCGCATAGCCACCATAGCTTTCCGCAACCTAACCCATTTTGTCCACCATAGCATTTGTGGTTACTTGAGTAGTGATTTGAGTCTCCTAAGTTGTTTAGGCTACTTAGGGACAATCGCTTCTTCATCAACCACCACCACAACTTCCGCATAGCTTAGTCCACTATACTTTTCCGCCAACCCAACCTAACCCAATTTTGTTGAGTATGTTTGAGTTGTGGCTTGTGTCTCCTAAGGTGTTTTGGCTACTTAGGGACCGTGACTTCAACTCTGACATCGTGTATAGCCCATCATTCCACTTCCGCAACCACCACGGCATTGCCGCTACCACCATTTGACATTTGTCCTTGAGATTTTGAGTTGTGGTTTTTCCGTTTCCTATGGTGTTTCGGCTAATTAGGAACGGGTCTACATCAAGATCACCACCTCTCATCATCGACACGGACGGTAACTTCGATGACATCATTGTATATTCCCTTGCAATTGCATTGTTAACCCTAGCCGATTTTGCATCACTTGCCTATCGAGACTAGCCTTTGAGTATTGCCGGCAACGTTACTTGTGCACATTAGTGATCATCGATCCGCCCTTCCATTGCATACATACCATATCATGTTGGTGTCATCATATCATCCCTTGTGTCACAAGATTGTTCCCGCATATACACCATTGCTATCTTGGTTTGTGCATCGTGGCCATATACAAAAAAAAGAATAAGCTTTTAAACGAAAGAGCCACAAAGAAGCTTGTAAGCAAGAGCCATAGCATCACAAAATATCATATCATAGTTGATCATCTTGGATCATGTTGTGATAAAGCACCGGAACATCATACACATCGCATAATTGGGATTGAAAGTCCATACATTTTGCATCTTATAGGTTGCGCACAAGTGTCGTATCCGCCTATCGAGCAATCGTGCTAGCGTCTCTCTAGAGTTGTGCAACACGAGCGTTTCCGTGGACTCCACATTTTGTGCTCATTCCTTGGTTGCACGACCCCATCTATCTATCCGTGTGTGTGTTTCCGTGTGCCACATATTGCTATTGGTCTACTTGTTACATTTGCGAATTTGTGAATCTTTTTCAACATTATTGACTCTTGCTAACATTTCACATCAATTTTTTGTGCCACTATCCTCACCGAGCTCCACCATAAGCTTTACTTGTGTAGGTGTGAGAAATCGACAAGAATTGGTACCAATTGTGCTATTTCCTTGTTCCACATTTGAGTGATCATTGATCCATCTTCAACATCGGTCAAGGTACATTTGGTATATGTGACGCCCGAAGACCGGCGCTCCAGAAGATTCCAGATGTTCCGGGTTCTCCCGTGTGTTTCTTTTGTGCTTGTGTTATTTATTTTTGCTTTGCATCATGTCATCATGCCATCATGACTTTAATTCTGCATCTCAACTAAATAAATTGTGTGGACCTTCGGTCCATTTAAATCGAGGGAAGGATGACTTCTCTTTATAACATATCCTCCTAATATTTATGGAGCTATTATAAATAAATATTCCATTTGTTTGGAATTAACCCAAACACACTTGCATATATTCCCCATGCCTTTTCTACTTCAAGTTTCTCCATCAAAACCCTGTCTTTAATTCTTATCCGTCTTATCGAGGTTCCTCCAAAAATTCGAACATTTTTCGACACTTCGAAAACCATGTCCTAGTTCAAACTATTTGAATTAAATTCAAATGGGTTTGAATTTATATCTTTTGATCTTGCCACTTCTTATTTTCTGGGTTCAGACTCATTTTTGCGAGTCCCGAGAAATTAGCCTCATGCCCTAAATCTTTCCCTAAGCCTCCCTTTCTTTTCCAACTTTTTTTTCTGTTAAAGGAATTTAAAAGAGAGAAGGAATAGGAGCCCAGCCGAAACTGGCTCCAACCCAGCCCGTAGAGCCTCCCTGCAGCCTGCTTGAGGCCCGCGTGCGGCCTAACCTAGTTGGCCCAAGAGGCCCGGCCGACCTCTGTCTTATCCCCTTCTCCCCATCGCACCCTCGATCCCATCTCTCCCTCTCAGCGCCGCAGCTACTCTCCCTCGACCTCGAGTCTCTCCCTCGCTCGTCCGCTCCCTCACGCCGCCACTCATCGCGACCAAGGGGAGGAGCCCAACCCCCTCGAGCGATCCCGTCCCCGCGTCTACCGCCTTGTTCCTTCTCCTCCTCGCGCCAGAGCCGCCAGGCGGGGCCGCGCCCGAGAATCGTCTCCGCCCCGCCGTCCGCACGGGAGCGCGCCCGCCACCTCAAGCAGCACCGCGCCTCCTCCTTCCCGCTGCGGGCGACCAAGACCGTCGGAGCAGCCCGGCCGACCAGGTCGCCAAGTTCTTCTCGCCGCTGCGTCGGTCTCTTCCTGGTCCCTGGCCTCGCCTGGACCTCCACCACCTAGCCCCAAGCGCCCCGCCTCGTCTCCGACCAAGGCCGCCGGAGTAGCCCGGCGGACCAGGCTGTTTCGCCCCGCCGTCCTTGTCCGTTCACCGCGCCGCCTTGGCCTCGTCAAGGACCTCGGAGGCCGCTGATGTGCATCTTCCGCCCGACCCCGTGAAGCTCTTCCTTGTCTGGTGTTCGTTGCTCTTCGGTGAGAAAACAAGGACGCCGAGCCCTGCATCGACTCTTTGCTGCCCTGCCTGCTGCGCACCATGGCTCCTGGAGCTCCACACAAGACGAGCTTCATCTCCATCGTATCCTCCCTGGATGTGTACACCAAGTACCCTGGGCCGCGAAGATCGTGCATCATTGCGCTCTGTTTCATATCTCTCAAGGCCGTGAGGACGCCAGGTACTAGGACGTCAAGTACCCATCATGTTCATCTACTCGCCAAGTACCTCGACGCCCGGTGCCTAGAACGACTACACTTGGTGGATGCGACAAGTACCACGACGACCTCGTGTATGACTACAAGATGATGCGTCAAGTTCCTCGCCATGTGCATCTACCGTCGCCAAGACCCGAGACCCCAAGTACCACGACGACCGATGCACCAAGTTCAACTACGCCCGACGACATGTACATCTTCGAACGAGAACACCTACACGGCGACACGTCAAGTACCACTACCATCGCCGAAGAACCGTGAACGAAAACGCCCCATGTACGACTACGAACGGAACAACTACTTCCCTCTACGAACGTGTACCACGACCCGCGAGTACCACTACTTCCTCTACGATATCGAACCGCCCCGAAACGAATGTTCCGAAGGTATAACCCCGTGACGATGACCCGTGGACGAATGCTTGTGGTTGTATGAGATGTTTCCCTTGTGTGCACCGTGCCCGATTCGTCTTTTGTCATGCTCCTCGGTTGCCTCGTCGCCAACCCGTGGGAACCCGGTGACGGGATCACTCCACCTTTCATCTTGTTCGACTTGCTCACGCCACCTTTTCTTTTGCACCGGCCTCTCAACGGGTTACCGGAACCGAGATGTTGCCGTTGCATCATTTTTGGATCGTTGCCGTGGCACCCTTTCCTTCCACCACGGTGACAATACTTCATATCTCTTCATGTTAACTTTTATCTAAAAATTGCATAAAACTTGATCATGTCATCCGCATCATGTTAACAACTTTAAAATGTGTGAATTGTTGTTTGCTTAAAATTGCTAAACATGCATATGGGGATTTTCCGGAATTGTTGTTGTAGTTTCCGGCCTCATTTAAACTTGTTGACTTGTGTAGTTTTTCTGTGCTTCCTACCTTGCCATGTATTGCTTCCTATATAGACTTGTCATGCATCATACCTTGCCATGTATTGCATCATATAGACTTGGGTTGTTTTTCTGTGCTTCCTACCTTGCCATGTAATGCTTCCTGTATAGACTTGTCATGCATCATACCTTGCCATGTATTGCATCATATAGACTTGTGTTGTTTTTCTGTGCTTCCTACCTTGCCATGTAATGCTTCCTGTATAGACTTGTCACACATCATACCTTGCCATGTATTGCATCATATATAGACTAGTGTTGTTTTACTGTGCTTCCTACCTTGCCATATTGTGCTTCCTGTATAGACTTGTAGTGCATCCTATGTAGACTTGTTTTGCATTATACTTGGTTGAGCATATTGTTATGTTCTTGTGATGTCTGTTTACCGTATTGCTTGCTTCTTCTCGTTAGTGCTTGTTCCGTTGCGATCGTGAGGATTCGTTCGTCTTCTCGTGGTTCGTCTTCAAGACTTCTTCTTCGTCTCCTTCATGGATCCGTTCTTCTTGCTTGTGGAATCCCAGGCAAGATGACCATACCCTTGGATACCTTTACTATCATTGCCATGCTTAGTGTCTCGATGCTATCGTTATATGTCGCGCTACCCATCATTATTGTCAGCCTCTCCTTGTTGTCATGAAACCTCTAACCTTTGAAACCTTCCTAGCAAAACCATTGTTTGGCTATGTTACCCGCTTGCTCAGCCCCTCTTATAGCGTTGTTAGTTGCAGGTGAAGATGAAGATCGTTCCAGGAGGGAACTTGTTGTTGGAATATCACAATATCTATTATTATTATTATTAACACACCTATACACTAGGCATGGGTGGAAGGCTTGGCCTTTTGCTCGGTGTTTTGTTCCACTCATGCCACCTTAGGCGCCGATAAACCGGCATTATGTTCCTTGATTTTGCGTTCCTTACACGATGGGTATATGGGGACCCCTTGACAGTTCGACTTTGAATAAAAGTCCTCCAGCAAGGCCCAACATTGGTTTTAATTTGCCTCATAATAACAACATAATTAATTAATTAAATTTGCATTGGGGGTCACGTCCCCGAGTTTTTCTTTCTAAATAGCAGGGGGCCAGTGCTGATGGTGTTGGTCCCAAACTAGAGCCACTTGCGGTGCCACCCAGTTATCTGGGGTCTTCGGTTACTGTACGTACTGCTCATCCGGACGTGGCCTGAGACGAGATACGCGCGGCTAATATCAGGTTGTCGGCACGCCCGGAGGTCTTGCTGGACTTGTTTTACCATTGTCGAAATGTCTTGTGCACCGGGATGCCGAGCCTGATCGGATTTCCCTAAGATAAGGGGTGATGATATTATATTTATCACTTCAGCTGATCGTGAGAGCTTGTGATGGGCTAAGTTGGGACACCCCTGCAGGGTTATGATCTTTTGAAAGCCGTGCCCACGGTTATGTGGCAGATTGGAATTTGTTAATGTCCGGTTGTAGAAAACTTGACAAAGGATCCAAAGTAAAACACACAACTGTGTGAGTAACCGTGACTGTCTCTTTTCACTTTGAGAAGAGAACACGGTGGGGTTATGTTTGACTCGTAGGTAGTTCAGGATCTTTAGTGATCACTACTAGTTTGCGACCGTTTGCGTAGATGCTCATCTTATTCTTGTACTCGTAAGTTAGCCACCATATTATGCTTAGCCGCTGCTGCAACCTCACCACTTTACCTCTTCCTACCCATAAAGCTTTGCTAGTCTTGATACCCATGGTTATGGGATTGCTGAGTCCTCCTGGCTCACAGATACTACAACACCAGATGCAGGTTCAGCTGAGTATGATGCAGGAGACGGATCAGAACTCCACCGGGAGTTCGATGAAGAGCGTGGTCGTATGCTTGTGACGTTTTCGACGATCAGTAGTGGTTTCTACTAGGGGTGATTCGGACCTATGGCTTAATGTTTTTGGTATCTTTCGTTTGGATCTTCGCCCGTAGTCGGGTTGTGATGTTTTGAATGATGTTTTGCTTATGTAATGTATTGTGTGAAGTGGCGAGTGTAAGCCAACTATCTCCTTTTGTTTTTTTCATCCCTATTCTTACATGAGTCGTGCAAAGATACCAAACTTGAGATCATTCTAGAATGGGCTTATACCTTTAAGTCATGCCACGACACGTAGGAGGTATAGTCCCATCCTGGGCATTACAAGTTGGTATCAGAGCCTTCTCCGACCTAGGAGCCTCCACTGATTGATCGAATCGCTGACGGTTGAGTCTAGGCACACACATGAAAATGTTTTGAGTCCTATATATATATATCGGAGAGTAGGATTTCTGTTTGCTCCTTATCTCTTTTCACTCTGGTGAGGACTCCTGACAATTACTTGTCTCTTCTACTCTCAAAATTCACCAATTTTTTTGTTAGGATCACGTGAATATTGTTTGGATTGTTCTGATGTCTTTGTGACGAGAACATTGTTCTCGATGCCTCCTGTCATTAAGGGTTGTGACAGTGTCCCAGGGAGTTGAGCTCCGAGGTGTTGTCGTCACAAATATATCGCAGCAGTTCTGGAATACTTAAGACGGCCAACATCGAAAACTCTCCTATGCGGTTAGTGGCAAGTTAACCCCGACATCACCCAGTACTGGGGAGGTAGTTCGGGAGTATTGCCATAGCTTGTAT
Organism: Secale cereale; assembly: GCA_902687465.1. Taxonomy (NCBI): domain Eukaryota; kingdom Viridiplantae; phylum Streptophyta; class Magnoliopsida; order Poales; family Poaceae; genus Secale; species Secale cereale. The sequence goes on along the minus strand of LR738712.1, from coordinate 435,580,287 downwards.
AGCAGATGCGTTTCGAAGGTCCGAGGTAAACGGTCTCCGGAAATAACTGGTTATGTGTTGAAGGATGGATACAGCTGGATGTAGGTTTAGAGTTGAGTGCGCGGTGCTTCCCCTGTATCCCCAACACCTGATTGCATAACTGGAAACTTTCGGAAATTAATAGGTGGGTTCATCTAGTAGCTCGTAGGCATTCTTCCAACGAATGCATGATATGGAGTTCGGGGTTCTACATTGAGTGAAGTAGTTTTATGGGCGTTGTTCGGATCGGGAGTTGCATTTTAAAGGGTCCTTGGCTATGCTGATCCGGGGATTGCAAAACCCTTTTGTAACACGTTCCATGAGCTGTCAGCACGAATATGTGGACGAAGCTTCTATCTTGTATTTGTTCTATCTGCTCCTTGTTGCTTTTATTTACCTTTTGTTCTCCCAAGTGGCTTCTCGACAAGTTGATGTACCTACGGAAGTCATTCCTTCAATTCTCTGTTCAGATGATATTGTGAAGATTATGTTGCAACATATCTATCCTTTGTTTTTGTTTTGATTCTGGTATTCGAGTTGCTTCGATGTCAAATGTTGATTCCATACCTTTCCTAATCGGTGTTCTCATATTTCTATGGGAGTGCTAATTCTTCTTGACCATCAAGATGGTCATGTTAAATTCTTTTTCAACCGGTGTCCATTTTGTTCGTCTCAAGTTGTCTTTGTTTTCCCCACCCTCCCACCCCTTTTCTTTATGGAGCCAGCAATTCTCAAATCAAGTATCCATTTTATTCATGTGATATTTCTTCATTCATTTCCTTCATTGTTCTTATCCGGTGATTCTCAGGAAGATGCTCAGGAAACTCCAAGTTCATCATTCTTTTGTTCTCAAATTCTGCCGGTGGATGTAATTCAAGATTTCGGTGTTGATCTTATCCTTTTCCTCATTTCACAATGCTTTCTTATTCCGGTGCTCCAATTAATCATTCTCCTCTTGCTATTCATATCCGGAGAGCTGAAGGTATCTTAGAAGATTCGTGTTTCAATTCTTTATCCGTTCAAGCTGTTTTCAGGTTGTTATCTCATTCAAGCCATTAATTCAACCGGTGCAATATCTCTTCAGCAATATTTTTCAACGATGATTTCTTTAGTGGGCCCTAACCCACAGGTCTTTTTCCAGGATCTTACCTGACTCTTCTAATTTTTTCCGGAGTTATTCTAAAAAATTCTTTTCAAAGCGTGACATAAGAATGATTCCCATCAGTCACATGCCTTCTCCAAGATCGCTTTCAAATTCTTTTCCATCATTAGTTCAACCTTTTAATTCTTCATTACGGAGTGCCTATACAATTCATGGTGGTGTATCTCATCGTCTTGTCAGATTTTAAAGACCCGAAGGCGAGTTCCTCTTGAATCCTAACCGGTCTTCTAAAGATTCGTGGTTCTAGCTTCATGCCATCCTCATTATTGTTCAAATTGTGAGGAATTCTTTTATACCCATCCGAAGCATTTCATGACTTCTTTTCTTTGTGTTCCTCCGAAGGCCATCATTTCAGAAGATTTCTTCGTTCTCAGTTTTCAACTTCGTCCTCCAACTATTCTTAATTGATGTCCCTTCGTTCGTCTCCATATTCTTCCCGGTGATTGATTCTTTTATATTCACTGAATTTCAATTCCTTGCTGTGGATTATTCTTTGTCATCACTCCATTTCAATTTGTACGGTGGTTCGTTAAACATTCTTTTCTGTGTTAGCATGTCACTTCACTCGTTCTTTCCACAATCCTATCGGTGGTTCGTTGAAGAATTATCCAAGGTTGTGCTAGATCTCTCTTTAACTCTTTGCAACGAGAATAAGTAGTATGCCAAATCCGTTGCTTGTCATCAATTTAATTTGGTGAAGGAAAAGCATACAATAAATCTTATTCTTATTTCCTCGAAGTGATTAATCTCTTTTTCCAGAGCTTGTTCATCATATCATATCCTTGGTTCTAAGTTGTTCATCTTGTTTTCCGGAGCTCTAAGTTATTTCAATTATATCATTTCAAAGCTCCATCTAATTCATCATAGGCCTTGAATCTTATTCTTTTCATCTTTCACTTCTCATGCTTTCATTACCGGAGTTCTTCATGGTGGTTGATCATGATTTAATTCATCCTCGAAGTCGTCATCAAGATTCTTGTTGGAGCTCAAGCATTCTTCATCATGCATTCCAATTGCAATCCTTTCTACCTTATCTTTTCAGATGGTGTTATGTCATTCTTGACAATTCCTTCATGAATCATGATTCACGAGTTGTCAAGAATGAGATATTTAAACCCATCATTTTCTTTGTTCAGGAGATCTTTCGACCCTTCAATTTATTCGTTGGACTAATCTTGGGTTGTATCTCACCTAAAAGCTTTCCTTAAGGCTTGTTGCTATTATGGTGCTTATATATGACCCAAGTTCTTCATTTATCCTTCCGGTGAAATAAGTTTTTCGTCTCCTTGTTGATCTCAATCCAATGAAATGTTTTCGTAAGTGGCTGGTTGTCACCTCTTAATTTTGAGATGTTTTCCATAAGCCCACATCAAGCTTATTCGTTTCGTGTTGATTTTTCCATCAACCCCATTCAACCCTTCTTTGTAAGGAGGATTTCCTAATTCATTCGTGGGAGAAGTTGTCATTTTCTTCTCCATTCATTTCTTTCATTGATTTATATGCTATTCTTCATTCCAGAGGCATTGTGATGTTGCTCTCTCTTTGACCATCATCTCGTTTTATCGAGATCATGTTCTTTCCCTTGCTTATCATTTAACCGGAGTGTTGTATTCTTCATTCAAGTTCCCTTATCTTATCAAGTTTTTCCTCTCTTTTCAACCGAAGTGCTGTCTGAAATCTTTCTTACCCTCGTGCCATTCTTTCAATTGTTCTGGAGGCAGTGTGTTGTTGATTTCATCAACTATCAGCCCATCTTCTCAAGTTCATGTTAATTCCTTCCACTTTCAGACGGAGTGCTGTCCAAATTATTTCGTTCTTATTCCTTCTCAATCTTGGTTAACTGGAGTGGTTTTGAAATTCTTTTGTCATCCGTGAGCACTTGTTTCATGTCTTTCAACCTGCAAGGTTCTCGTGGTGTTCCTTGTTCCTCATTTTACCGGAGTGCTCTTAACTTCGTTCATCTCCGTTGTATTCTTTCTTTCAAGTTGTTCAACCTCTCAAGGTTTGTGGTTTCACTCGTTTGTCGAAGAAGCAACTTTGTTTTACCTCTTCTTTTTGTTTCTATCCGGTGCCATCTCCAGGATCTCGGGTCGAGATCCTCTGTTAGTGTGGGAGAGTTGTGACGCCCGAAGACCGACGCTCCAGAAGATTCCAGATGTTCCGGGTTCTCCCGTGTGTTTCTTTTGTGCTTGTGTTATTTATTTTTGCTTTGCATCATGTCATCATGTCATCATGACTTTAATTCTGCATCTCAAACTAAATAAATTGTGTGGACCTTCGGTCCATTTAAATCGAGGGAAGGATGACTTCTCTTTATAACATATCCTCCTAATATTTATGGAGCTATTATAAATAAATATTCCATTTGTTTGGAATTAACCCAAACACACTTGCATATATTCCCCATGCCTTTTCTACTTCAAGTTTCTCCATCAAAACCCTGTCTTTAATTCTTATCCGTTTTATCGAGGTTCCTCCAAAAATTCGAACATTTTTGGACACTTCGAAAACCATGTCCTAGTTCAAACCATTTGAATTAAATTCAAATGGGTTTGAATTTATATCTTTTGATCTTGCCACTTCTTATTTTCTGGGTTCAGACTCATTTTTGCGAGTCCCGAGAAATTAGCCTCATGCCCTAAATCTTTCCCTAAGCCTCCCTTTCTTTTCCATCTTTCTTTTTTTTGTTAAAGGAATTTAAAAGAGAGAAGGAATAGGAGCCCAGCCGAAACTGGCTCCAAAATAGCCCGCACAGCCTCCCTGCAGCCTGCTTGATGCCCGCGTGCGGCCTAACCTAGTTGGCCCAAGAGGCCCGGCCGACCTCTGTATTATCCCCTTCTCCCCATCGCACCCTCGATCCCATCTCTCCCTCTCAGCGCCGCAGCTACTCTCCCTCGACCCCGAGTCTCTCCCTCGCTCGTCCGCTCCCTCACGCCGCCACTCATCGCGACCAAGGGGAGGAGCCCGACCCCCTCGAGCGATCCGGTCCCCGCGTCTGCCGCCTTGTTCCTTCTCCTCCTCGCGCCAGAGCCGCCAGGCGGGGCCGCGCCCGCGCCTTGTCTGCGCCCCGCCGTCCGCACGGGAGTGCGCCCGCCACCTCAAGCAGCGTCGCGCCTCCTCCTCCCCGCTGCGGGCGACCAAGACCGTCGGAGCTGCCCGGCCGACCAGGTCGCCAAGTTCTTCTCGCCGCGGCGCCGGTCTCTTCCTTGTCTCTGGCCTCGCCTGCACCTCCACCACCTCGCCCCAAGCGCCCCGCCTCGTCTCCGACCAAGGCCGCCGGAGCAGCCCGGCGGACCAGGCTGTTTCGCCCCGCCGTCCTTGTCCGTTCACCGCGCCGCCTTGGCCTCGTCAAGGACCTCGGAGGCCGCAGCTGTGCATCTTCCGCCCGGCCCCGTGAAGCTCTTCCCTGTCTGGTGTTCGTTGCTCTTCGGTGAGAAAACAAGGACGCCGAGCCCTGCATCGACTCGTTGTTGCCCTGCCTGCTGTGCACCATGGCTCCTGGAGCTCCACACAAGACGAGCTTCATCTCCATCGTATCCAACCTGGATGTGTACACCAAGTACCCTGGGCCGCGAAGATCGTGCACCGTTGCGCTCTGTTTCATCTCTCTCAAGGCCGTGAGGACGCCAGGTACTAGGACGTCAAGTACCCATCACGTTCATCTACTCGCCAAGTACCTCGACGCCCGGTGTCTAGAACGACTACACTTGGTGGATGCGACAAGTACCACAACGACCTCGTGTACGACTACAAGATGATGCGTCAAGTTCCTCGCCGTGTGCATCTACCGTCACCAAGACCCGAGACCCCAAGTACCATGACGACCGATGCGCCAAGTTCAACTACGCCCGACGACATGTACATCTTTGAACGAGAACGCCTACACGGCGACACGTCAAGTACCACTATTGTCGCCGAAGAACCGTGAACGAAAACGCCCCATGTACGACTACGAACGGAATGACTACTTCCCTCTACGAACGTGTACCACGACCCGCGAGTACCACTACTTCCTCTACGATCTCGAACCGCCCCGAAACGAATGTTCCGAAGGTATAACCCCGTGACGATGATCCGTGGACGAATGCTTGTGTTTGTATGAGATGTTTCCCTTGTGTGCACCGTGCCCGATTCGTCTTTTGTCATGCTCCTCGGTTGCCTCGTCGCCAACCCGTGGGAACCCGGTGACGGGATCACTCCACCTTTCATCTTGTTCGACTCGCTCACGCCACCTTTTCTTTTGCACCGGTCTCTCAACGGGTTACCGGAACCGAGATATTGCCGTTGCATCATTTTCGGATCGTTGCCGTGGCACCCTTTCCTTCCACCACAGTGACAATACTTCATATCTCTTCATGTTAACTTTTATCTAAAAATTGCATAAAACTTGATCATGTCATCCGCATAATGTTAACAACTTTAAAATGTGTGAATCGTTGTTTGCTTAAAATTGCTAAACATGCATATGGGGATTTTCCGGAATTGTTGTTGTAGTTTCCGGCCTCATTTAAACTTGTTGACTTGTGTAGTTTTTCTGTGCTTCCTACCTTGCCATGTATTGCTTCCTGTATAGACTTGTCATGCATCATACCTTGCCATGTATTGCATCATATAGACTTGTGTTGTTTTTCTGTGCTTCCTACCTTGCCATGTAATGCGTCCTGTATAGACTTGTCATGCATCATACCTTGCCATGTATTGCATCATATAGACTTGTGTTGTTTTCCTGTGCTTCCTACCTTGCCATGTAATGCTTCCTGTATAGACTTGTCATGCATCATACCTTGGCATGTATTGCATCATATATAGACTAGTGTTGTTTTACTGTGCTTCCTACCGTGCCATATTGTGCTTCCTGTATAGACTTGTAGTGCATCCTATGTAGACTTGTTTTGCATCATACTTGGTTGAGCATATTGTTATGTTCTTGTGATGTGTGTTTACCGTATTGTTTGCTTCTTCTCGTTAGTGCTTGTTCCATTGCGATCGTGAGGATTCGTTCGTCTTCTCATGGTTCGTCTTCAAGACTTCTTCTTCCTCTCCTTCATGGATCCGTTCTTCTTCCTTGTGGAATCCCAGGCAAGATGACCATACCCTTGGATACCTTTACTATCATTGCCATGCTTAGTGTCTCGATGCTATCGTCGCGCTACCCATCATTATTGTCAGCCTCTTCTTGTTGTCATGAAACCTCTAACCTTTGAAACCTTCCTAGAAAAACCATTGTTTGGCTATGTTACCCGCTTGCTCAGCCCCTCTTATAGCGTTGTTAGTTGCAGGTGAAGATGAAGATCCTTCCAGGAGGGAACTTGTTGTTGGAATATCACAATATCTATTATTATTATTAACACACCTATACACTGGGCATGGGTGGAAGGCTTGGCCTTTTGCTCGGTGTTTTGTTCCACTCATGCCACCTTAGGCGCCGATAAACCGGCATTATGTTCCTTGATTTTGCGTTCCTTACACGATGGGTATATGGGGACCCCTTGACAGTTCGACTTTGAATAAAACTCCTGCAGCAAGGCCCAACATTGGTTTTAATTTGCCTCATAATAACAACTTAATTAATTAATTAAATTTGCATAGGGGGTCGCGTCCCCGGGTTTTTCTTTCTACATAGCAGGGGGGCCAGTGCTGATGGTGTTGGTCCCAAACTAGAGCCACTTGCGGTGCCACCCAGTTATCTGGGGTCTTCGGTTACTGTACGTACTGCTCATCCGGACGTGGCCTGAGACGAGATACGCGCGGCTACTATCAGGGTGTCGACACGCCGGGAGGTCTTGCTGGACTTGTTTTACCATTGTTGAAATGTCTTGTGCACCGGGATGCCGAGCCTGATCGGATTTCCCTAAGAGAAGGGGTGATGATATTATATTTATCACTTCAGCTGATCGTGAGAGCTTGTGATGGGCTAAGTTGGGACACCCCTGCAGGGTTATGATCTTTCGAAAGCCGTGCCCGCGGTTATGTGGCAGATTGGAATTTGTTAATGTTCGGTTATAGAAAACTTGACAGAGGATCCGAAGTAAAACACACAACTGTGTGAGTAACCGTGACTGTCTCTTTTCACTTTGAGAAGAGAACACGGTGGGGTTATGTTTGACTCGTAGGTAGTTCAGGATCTTTAGCGATCACTACTAGTTTGCGACCGTTTGCGTAGATGCTCATCTTTTTCTTGTACTCGTAAGTTAGCCACCATATTATGCTTAGCCGCTGCTGCAACCTCACCACTTTACCTCTTCCTACCCATAAAGCTTTGCTAGTCTTGATACCCATGGTTATGGGATTGCTGAGTCCTCGTGGCTCACAGATACTACAACACCAGATGCAGGTTCAGCTGAGTATGATGCATGAGACGGATTAGAACTCCACCGGGAGTTCGATGAAGAGCGTGGTCGTATGCTTGTGACGTTTTCGACGATCAGTAGTGGTTTCTACTAGGGGCGATTCGGACCTGTGGCTTAATGTTTTTGGTATCTTTCTTTTGGATCTTCGCCCATAGTCGGGTTGTGATGTTTTGAATGATGTTTTGCTTATGTAATGTATTGTGTGAAGTGGCGAGTGTAAGCCAACTATCTCCTTTTGTTTTTTTCATCCCTATTCTTACATGAGTCGTGCAAAGATACCAAACTTGAGATCATTCCAGAATGGGCTTATACCTTTAAGTCATGCCACGACACGTAGGAGGTATAGTCCCATCCTGGGCATTACAGTATAGTTCTTCTCTTTCTCCCACTCATACTTGCTAGCATCTTGTGATGGATAGGCAAGGCATTTCATCTTCGGTCTTCGACATTGACGGCACGAACAATTACATCCACGCGAAAACCATCGGACTACAACGAGCAATGCAAGAGCGCTTGGGCAACATCGCCATCGAACTACGACACTCCGAGACAAGGACAATGGCTTCCTTCGACGACATGTGCGACTCCTTCAACAAACAAATGGCGGAGCTCCAACACTTGGTAGTCGATTACAAGTCTTCTTCCCCTTCGTCATCCTCTCAGCGGCGACGTTCAAGTCACAAGTATTCGGAGCACAAACATGATGCAAGTGCAAGTCTTCCACGTCCACACCGCCATGGCGACCATCGACATCGTCATGAAGGGCAAGTCACCTCCAAGCATCATGTGCACGACGACGACGAACGACATCTACTAAGAGCTCAAGCACTACAATGACACCATCAAGATGAAGATGCTCGACACGCGCAAACATACTAGCCTGAAGACGCTCTACTTCACGCCAAGCCCAAGCTTCAAGAGCATATAAGAAGACCGCGAGACAAGCACACCCAAGACGGAGATACGGCTACAACCATCACTTCGGCATCTTCGCCAAGTGCTATCAAGGCATCTTCGCCTTTGCACGTAAGGCATCTTCACCTACTTCCCATGAGTTTGCCTACATCAACATCTTCATCATCAAGGTGATCATCTATGAGCAACGGCGACAAGACGGTCGAGCATGGGCCATCCCTTTCGACCAAGGCAATGAGCATGAACCTCTTCGACACCATGAAGACGGCACCCATATTAGACTACTACTCCGGGTGAAGCTACGCGAGCAAGCATGAGAACTTCTCTTTGACCTCGGAGGAGCGTGATGATTTGCCACATCCCACGGCATTCATCTTTGGAGGCATTACGGATGAGGAAGTTGAGCATGGAGACTATTGCACCTACACCTCTTCAACATCCACATATGACGAGATGCCCCAATTCCCATGTGAGGAGAGCCACCACCACATGAGTGATACGAGTGACTCCACCATATGTGACCTTGACAGCATTTCCCTTGAGAGGATGAGTGTGCCCACCACTAGCCCCACACATGAGAGCATGCCACTTCTCCTATGTGAGGTTGAGAGCCATTTGAGTGACTCCACCAACCATACGAGTGAGAGCATCCACGAGGGAGTGAGTGAGCCACAACACTTAGTGAGTGAGGTAGTTGATAGGGCATGTGAGGCCACTATGATTTCTAACGACTTAACCTCTACTCCGAGTGTGTTTTCTTTGGTGCTAGGTCTCCTACAAGAGGACATGCCTACCCTTGACGAGTCTGTCCCTCCAATGGACAACCCGATGGCCATGGTGGAAGACGATGCACCACCCACATGGTTCCATCTAGATGAAGATGAGAACGATTGGATCTTGAACACCTCACCTACAACTCATGAGCGACGCTCCAAAGGTAAAATAGGTGATGGTGCTTCTCTCGTCCCACTAGTGGACTATCTTGCGAATGATCGCTTGCATGATGTTGACACACCTATTGACATGCTTCATGCTAGTGCGACTTCCTCATGTCTTGACTTACCTATTTATGGTGAATATGATGATGAGCATGTTGAGTTGCCTAGTTGTGATGCTATGCTCCATAGGATATCATGTGAAAATTCTTTTGGGCACATCATGTTCGATAATCCTTTGAACTTGTCATATACTATGAGTGAGATCTCCCATATCGTAACATTTCAATCTCAACATAGTAGCTATGCATGCCCCATTAAAGTAAATCCTATTTGCACTTGTGGCATAGATGACAAGATGATGGTCATTGGCTTTTGTTTTTCATGCGATGATATTGCCATGCTCCCTTTACATGACTTACGCAATTCATCTACTATGACATGCCATGAACACATTGTTCCAAATATGCATTGTTTTGGATGTTGTCGATATTCTCCATGTGATATTTCCACTAAGGTTCATGAGGAGACCCCCATAGTTTCCTCATACATACTAGGAGATCTTGATGCATTCCATACCTTGCATGATTACCATGATTGTATGCACCATATGCATTACATGAATAACAATGCTCTACCTACTTTTCATGATGCATTACACCATGTGAGTCTCCATTATGCCATACATAACAACAAACCTCTCATGTTGGATGACATATTTCTATACCACGCATCTCATTTATTTGAGCATTGGATATTATGTGCTAACCAACACACACACATGCACATCATGATGGATGATGTGTATATATACAACGCACACACAATTTTTCCTTTGTCTTTGTTTTGTGTAGGTACTCATGAACATTTGTCAACCTCACAATCCCATGAGTTGACAAAACGAGCTCTTGAGAGCAACGACGATTTGGGATCCTGTGGATTGTCCCTACCACCGTTCTCTTCGCACAACCACTACGTGCATCTCTTTTACTTGGCTCTCACACGACTATGGGCTATTTACCATTTGTCATCTTATGCCCATTTTCTCGTGTTCACTTCGCATGCTATACCTCTTGATATGACTTTGCCATGCAATTGTGACCCTTGCTTGCCTTTACACATGATTCACCATTATGCTACTTATATGTGTATTTGCATTCTTGGTAGAGATACTTGTAGCTACTACCATGATTTCTTTGTGCCCCACGCTATTGATGCTTGTTGTGTTGGGAGAGTCATGATGCCCTATTGCTATTTACATATGGCCTCTCACCAATACATTGGTCCTATTTTGCTCATATCTTGCTTTCATGCTTGTGCTATGCCATGTGCATTATTCATACCTACAATTTGCACACATGACATGCTTGCCATGATTACATGTAGTATGTTGCATCTTCGCACTACTAGCTTGTTTGACTTGTTCACCATGATTGCTTGCTATGTTGCATCACCCATGTTCCACTATTACTTGCTTTCTTGGGTTGATGATATATATGTTCATGCCATTCACATGATTCACATTGATCATTGTCATTTGTCTCCACTAGTTGCATCTCTCATCACTTGTATTGAGTGCAAGAATGCTATGTTTGTTGATCTTGGAGACTTGGACACCATACTTGTGATGCATGATTGCTTGTTTGAGCCTAATGCCTTTGGTTGTTATCGCATCATATGCTTACATGCCATGCCACATTACCTTGTCCTTTCTTATGATAAGAATGATGCAAGCACTTGTTGGGTATTTTCCCTCACGAATGCTAGGTTTTGCATTCACGCTAACCTCATTTGTTTTTCCGAGTGTTTGTCATGTTCTTTAATTTTGAAGGATTCACAAGGTGGTATCATCACTATACATATTGGTCATGCAAAGGCCTACATGATGCGCAACACCAACATTTCCGACATGCTCATAAAGGTGAACTCCTTCCTTTTGAGCCATCCTCACTTACACATATTGGATGGGCCATGCTTTCATTGTTGTTTCCTTCTTGTTGTCTACATGATACATCTATTGGATGGAGGACTGACATTGGAGATGGACCCTATGGACCTTCAAGTTGAGGAGCGCTCGGACTTATTGGATGACCCTTCGGAACTCCACTCATTCCATGACATTGAGCATTGGTATATCGACACCCCTTCGACACATTGCACCAAAACCTTCATATTGGTTGATTGTGTGCTCACATGCCATGCTCCTTGGACTTATCTTACCCATGACAAATTTGCATCTTATGCATGGATTGACTCACATTATGATTGCCTTGTTGCATCGTGTATTCCCATGTCATCCATGACATATGAGCTTGTGCATTTCCTTAGCAAATTTGTTGTGATCTTCCTTGATGGCATATTCATACATAATGATCACATTGCCAAACATCAATTGCATGATCACATAGTCATATTGAGCACCCATTGCCATGTTCATGCTCTTGATAAACCATCACACTATGACATCATTTTGCACAATGGTTGCATTGATCACATTCACAACACCTTTGTGTGCACCACAAATGCATATGATCACACGAATGCTTTACATGTCATTGTACATCTTTTAGATAAGCATCTTGTGCCTTGCCATGCCCAAACTTGTCACACAGACCCATTCTTACATGATAGACACTTGTCCGCTAACCTTTGTATTTCTGAGTGTCGTTTGTGTTTGCTCTTCTTGCATGTATACCACTCCGGTGACACCTTGGACTACTTGGATTACGCCAAGTCTTCCTCTCGGTCCAACTACAAGTCCATCCACAACAACCGTTTCCATGGTGATGAGCTTTTTGATCCGAGGTCGAATCTTTCCCAAGGGGGGGGGGGAGAGATGATGCAGAGCATCCCATGATCATCCCCATGTTCACTTCAACGAGATCTCAAGTACACACCTTTGGACACAAGGTTTACTCGCTCCTCTCCAAACCTTCACTTTCCACATGTGAGACATGGCTACTACCTCAAACATATGTGCTATGCATGACCAGGAACCAAGAGGGGGGCCATGGAACAGCTAGGAGCATTGGACAAGATGGCAAGGACACCAAGTACAAGGATCAAGAGAAGCTGCTGGAAAAGCTACATGCTCGAGACGTCCGGCCTCTACCGGACGACCGGCGACTCCCAGGCGACCGGACGACCGGAGGCCACCGGACGTCCGTGACATTGGCAACATAACCGAAATCAAGGAAATTACCGGAAGTCCGGGAGCTACCGGACGTCCGGTGTCCCAGCGGACGTCCGGCCCCATGCTGTCTGCGCACAGTTATCGGGCCAGAGGCCCATGTATCCCTCTCCCACTTACCCCTTCGTGGCCCTAGACTATATATACTCCTCCACTTCCCCCTAGTCAAGGTTAGCTTAGGTTTAGCTCATTTGAGACAGAGCTTTGCTCATCCACTAGTGGTTCATCTCCTTGGAAGTGACTGCGGCGCCTCCACGGAGAAGATCCACACGGATTCAAGACCTCTGCGGAGGAGATCCTACGGGATACCAAGACCTCCTCATAGAGAAGACTATCGCTACTTGTGTCGTCCCTTGTTGATCATGGATCTTATATCTCTTTGTGTTTCGAGGATCTAGCATATGTGTGACTTGTTCTTGTTGGTTTGAGTGATTCTCTCGTGTTTCTCCTCGTATTCCCCCATGTGTTCTTCATGGGATCCCCTCCATTTCGTGAAAGATCGGCCATCTAGGGTTCCACCCTACATCCAGATGGCTTCTTCTCTCTCTTTGGATCTCAATACAAAGTTCTCCTCGGTCTTCGAGGAGATCTATTCGATGTAATCTCTTTTTGCGGTGTGTTTGTCGAGATCCGATGAATTGTGGGTTTATGATCAAGATTATCTATGAGAAATATTTGGTTCTTCTCTGAACTCTTTATGTATGATTATAATATCCTTGCAAGTCTCTTCAAATTATTGGTTTGGTTTGGCCTACTAGATTTATAGTTCTTGCAATGGGAGAAGTGCTTGGCTTTGGGTTCAATCTTGCGGTGTCCTTTCCCAGTGACAGTAGGGGCAGCAAGGCACGTATTGTATTGTTGCCATCGAGGATAAAAAGATGGGGTTTATATCATATTTCTTGAGTTTATCCCTCTACATCATGTCATCTTGCTTAAGGCGTTACTCTGTTCTTATGAACTCAATACACTAGATGCATGCTAGATAGCGGTCGATGTGTGGAGTAATAGCAGTAGATGCAGAATCGTTTCGGTCTACTTGTCTCGGACCTGATGCCTATATATAATGATCATGCCTAGATAGTCTCATAATTATTCGCTTTTCTATCAATTGCTCAACAGTAATTTGTTTACCCGCCGTAGAATATCGCTATCATGAAAGAAGCCACTAGAGAACACTATGGCCCCCGGGTCTATTCTCAACATATCAATCTACACCTACTTTACTTTTTCCGCTTTTATTTTCTGTTCTTGTAACCAAAAATACCAAAAATATCAAACTATCATCTCTATCAGATCTCACTTTCGTAAGTGACCGTAAAGGGATTGACAGCCCCTTATCGCATTGGCTGCGAAGTTCTTATTTGTTTGTGCAGGTGCGAGGGACTCGCGCGTGGTCTCCTACTGGATTTTACCTTGGTTCTGAAAAACTAAGGGAAATACTTACGCTACTGTGCTGCATCTCCCTTTCCTCTTCGAGGGAATACAACACAAGCTCGAGAAGTAGCACCGTGGACCCAGCTGTCAGCCTCTCCACGTACAGTACTCTTCCAATGGAAGTCGTTCCCTGACCATGTAGACCACGCCACGCCGAGAGCACCAGGGCGGTGGTCAATGACGAGGCCTAGGAAGGGGACGACGCGAAGCCGGGGAAGACACGGCAGTGGATGCCCACGTGTAAAGGATTATGAGGGTTCACTGGTTCGCTGCGGTGTGAGGCTGTCGTCGCCGCAGAATAATAGGGGGTGTGGGTGAGTAGAGGGATGGCCTGGCCAATGGTGGGAATTGTAGTGGGAGGTGAGGCCTCCGCCGCATCGCAGCCGGCCACGGGAGGCAGGATCACGAGGCACGACCGGTGCTGGTTTGGGCTGCTGGAGCAAGAAGACCAGAGGTTGAAGAAGCACTACGGCCGTTGGATGGACATCGTATGGTCACTGGAGCTAGAATCGTGCATATTGACTAAGTTGACAAAGCCCTCCGTCCCCGTCAACTTAGTAGGCCCACACATCAGCCTGCCACTATACTAGGTCCCAGCTAGCAGGGGGAGTATTCATTTTTTTTGTGCCTAATAAGGAAGCACTTCATTGCGTGCGAAGATATAGTTGGTGGGTCCAAGCTATTGGCCGCGGTAACGTTTTTTTCGCGAAATACAGAGGCCCTTTCGGTGGGTCCCAGATGTCAGGTGGAGGAATCATTATTTTGCGCATAATAAGGAGGCATTTCCTTGCGTGCGGCCATGGACCCAGCTGTCAGCCTCTCCACGTACAGTCCACTTCAGATGCATGTCGGTCGTTGACCACGTTGACCAGGCCGCACCGAGAGCACCAGGGCGGTGGACGACGGCGAGGCCTACAAAGGGAACAACACGGAGGTAGGGAACACTCGGCAGTTGTTTCTCACGCGGAGGGGAGTACGACTGTACGAGGGTTCACTGGTTCGTCTGCCGTCGCCGGAGAATAATAGTAGGTGTGGGTGAGTAGAGGGATGGCTAGGCCAGCGATGGGAGTACGGCGGGGCGGTGAGGCCTGTGCGGCAGCACAGCCGGCCGCGGGGAGGAGGGAGCAGGCAGTCCCGTCGGCGCTTGTTTGAACGGCTGGAGCAGGAAGATCAGAGATTGAAGAAGCACGACGACCGTTGGATGGACATCCAACAGTCACTGCTTGTGCGTCAACCTTTTTTTAGGAAAGCCTCAAATCTGTGGAAAACATCATACAACCTATGTGCCATTATTTCTAATAATTTACAGCCCATTTGCTAATTCTTAAGGTTTTTTTGGAGCCCATATTCTTTTTGTTAGCATTACAGCCCATATTGTGGCCACGGTTAAAAAATTATACGAAATTTTGCATATTTCGGTGCGGTCCGAACTGTTTTTAATCCCGAAATTTTAAGTCACATTCAAACTGATTTTAAAAATAAATGTAGATTAATATAAAATCCAATAAATTGTCCATGCATAAAAATCAATGCAATTTAAAATCTCGAAATGAAAAAAAGAAATTTGAAACTAATTGCCGGTTTGATGTGTTTTAAAAATGTACATCCCATTTCTCATTACTGATAGGACATTTTCTCGGCCAGTCGAATGAAGCTCTCCTCATCTTGAAAGATTTGCAGCCCAACAGGCCTAACAAAGCGACTTACTTGGCAAATCACAAAAAAGCTGGGCTGTGGCCGTGGACCCAGATGTCAGCCTCTCCACGTACAGTACTCTTCCGATGGAAGTCGGTCGTTGACCACATTGACCACACCACGCTGAGAGCACCAAGGCGGTGGACGACGACGTGGCCTAGGAAGGGGATGACACAGAGCCAGGGAAGACGTGACAATGGATGCCCACGCGGAGAGGAATACGAGGGTTCACTGGTTCGGCTGCGATGTGAGGCTGCCGTCGCCGCAGAATAATAGGGGGTGTGGTGAGTGGAGGGATGGCCTGGCCAGCGGTGGGAGTAGTATGGGGCGGTGAGGTCTCCGCGGCAGCACAACCGGCCACGGGAGGCAGGAGCAGGCAGCACAACCGGCGCTGCTTTGGGCGGCTGGAGCAAGAAGACCAGAGGTTGAAGAAGCACTAAGGCCGTTGGATGGACATCGTACGATCACTGGAGCTAGAATCGTTCATATTGACTAAGTTGACTAAACCCTCCATCCCCGTCAACTTAGTAGGCCCACAAGTCAGCCTCCCACCATGGTGGGTCCCAGCTGGCAGGGGGTATTCATTTTTTTCTGCGCAATAAGGAGGCACTTCCTTGCGTGCGAAGATATAGTTGGTGGGTCCGACCTGTAAGCGGAGGGAACGCTTTTTTCGCGAAATACAGAGGCCCTTCTGGCGGGTCCCGGATGTTAGGTGGAGGAATCATTATTTTGCGCGTAATAAGGAGGCATTTCCTTGTGTGCGGCCGTGGACCCAGCTGTCAGCCTCTCCACGTACAGTCCACTTCCGATGGATGTCGTTCATTGACCACTGATATGTCTCCAACGTATCTACTTTTCCAAACCCTTTTGCCCTTGTTTTGGACTCTAACTTACATGATTTGAATGGAACTAACCCGGACTGACGCTGTTTTCAGCAGATCTACCATGGTGTTGTTTTTGTGCAGAATAAAAAGTTCTCGGAATCGCCGGAAAATCAACGGAGAATTATTTCAGAAAATATAAAAAATATCTGCAAGAAGATCTGCACCGGGGGGCCCACATCTTGTCCTCGAGGGTGGGGGGGGGGACGCCCCCTTCCTAGGGTGCGCCCCTGCCTCGAGGGCCCCCCGATGCTCCACCGACGTATCCCCAGGTCCTATATATTCCGCTTCGGGGAGAAAAAAAATCAGGGAGAAGGAATTATCGTGTTTCAAGAGACGGAGCCGCCGCCAAGCCCTAATCTCTCTCGTGAGGGCTGATCTGGAGTCCGTTCGGGGCTCCGGAGAGTGGAGATCGTCGCCATCATCATCATCAACCTTCCTCCATAACCATTTCCATGATGCTCACCACCGTGTGTGAGTAATTCCATCGTAGGCTTGCTGGACGGTGATGGGCTGGATGGGAACTATGATGTAATCGAGTTAGTTTTGTTAGGGTTTGATCCCTAGTATCCACTATGTTCTGAGATTGATGTTGCTATGACTTTGCTATGCTAAATGCTTGTGACTAGGGCCCGAGTGCCATGATTTCAGATCTGAACCTATTATGTTTTCATGAATATATGTGTGTTCTTGATCCTATCTTGCAAGTCTATAGTCACCTACTATGTATTATGATCCGGCAACCTCGAAGTGACAATAATCGGGACCACTCCCGGTGATGACCATAGTTTGAGGAGTTCATGTATTCACTATGTGTTAATGCTTTGGTCCGGTACTCTATTAAAAGGAGGCCTTAATATCCCTTAGTTTCCAATAGGACCCCGCTGCTATGGGAGGGTAGGACAAAAGATGTCATGCAAGTTCTTTTCCATAAGCACGTATGACTATATTCGGAATACATGCCTACATTGCATTGATGAACTGGAGCTAGTTCTGTGTCACCCTAGGTTATAAATTCTACATGATGAATAGCATCCGACGTAATTTCCCATCACCGATCCAATGCCTACGAGCTTTACCTATATTGCTAGCTGCTTGTTTACTTTTCAGTTGCTACTATCACAAAAACTACAAAAACACTATCTTTACTTTTATTGCTGCTACCGCCACTATCATATTACTTTGCTACTAAACTACCTTGCTGCAGATACTAAGTTTCCAGGTGTGGTTGAATTGACAACTTAGCTGCTAATACTTAAGAATATTCTTTGGCTCCCCTTGTGTCGAATCAACAAATTTGGGTTTAATACTTTACCCTCGAAAACTGTTGCGATCCCCTACACTTGTGGGTTATCAAGACTATTTTCTGGCGCCGTTGCCGGGGAGCATAGCTCTATTCTTTAAGTCACTTGGGATTTATATCTGCTTATCACTATGAACAATTTGAAGGACTCAAAAACCAAGATCTTACCCTCAACTACGAGGGGAGGTAAGGAACTGCCATCTAGCTCTGCACTTGATTCTCCTTCTATTATGAGTAAACTTGGGACACCTACTCCTGCTATTGAATTTGATATGTCGTATGTTCTTGATGATGCTACTTCTGCTATGAATGATGAAACTACCTCTATGCCTGATACTGTGCCACTAGGTGAATTTCTAGATGAACAAATTGCTAAGGTTAGGGAGAGTGCAAATGTTGATGATATTTATGAAAGTGATGATGAAACTACTCCCAATAGATATGAATTGCCTGTTGTGCCTGAGGGTTATGTTATGGATGAAGAAACTGCTAGAGACTTTCTTGCTTACAATGATAGATATGATCTTAAGAAGTTATTAGCTAAGTTGAAAGAAAAGTCCCTGAATGCTAGAATGAAACATGACTATGCTTTTTCTACTTCACCTATATGTGTCACTGATAAGGATTATGAATTCTCTGTTGATCCTGAGTTAATTACTTTGGTTGAATCTGATCCTTTCCATGGCTATGAGTCTGAAACTGTTGTGGCACATCTTACTAAGTTGAATGATATAGCCACCCTGTTTACCAACAATGAAAAGATTCGTTACTACTATATCCTTAAGTTGTTTCCATTCTCGTTAAAGGGTGATGCTAAGACTTGGTTTAATTTTCTTGATCCTGGTTGTGTGCGTAGTCCCTAGGATATGATGTATTACTTCTCTGCTAAATATTTTCCCGCTCATAAGAAACAAGCTGCCTTACGGGAAATATATAACTTTGCTCAAACTGAAGAAGAGAGTCTCCCACAAGGTTGGGGGAGGCTTCTCCAGTTACATAATGATTTGCCTGATCATCCTCTTGAGATGCATGATATACTTGATGTCTTTTATAATGGACTAACCGATGCTTCCAGAGACCACCTGGATAGTTGTGCTGGTTGTGTTTTCAGGGAAAGAAAAGTTGAACAAGCTGAACTATTATTGAATAATATGCTGGCCAATGAGAATAATTGGACACTTCCTGAACCAGCCCCTAAGCCAACTCCGAAGAAAAGAGGTGTTCTATTTCTCAGTCCTGAAGACATGCAAGAAGCAAAGAAATCTATGAAAGAAAAAGGTATTAAAGCTGAAGATGTTAAGAATTTACCGCCTATTGAAGAAATACATGGTCTTGATAACCCGACATAGGTAGTAAAGGTAAATTCTCTTTGTAGATTTGATGAAGGTGATATTCCTCGTTATAAGTCTGGTAGCCAATGCTTAGATGAGTTTGACAATTTCATTGTGAAACAAGAAAACTTCAATGCTTATGTTGGTAGACAACTACAAGACAATGCTTATATGATTGAACACTTGAGTGATTATTTGTCTAGTGCTAAAGGTGAACTGAAACTTATTAGTAAACATGCTTCCATGGTCACCACTCAAGTAGAACAAGTACTTAAGGCTGAGAATGATTTGCTCAATGAATTAAATAGTAAGAACAATGACTATGCTGTTAGAGTGGCAACTAGAGGTGGTAAAATAACTCAAGAACCTCTGTATCCTGAAGGCCACCCTAAGAGAATTGAGCAAGATTCTCAAAGAGCTAATTCAAATGCACCTAGTTCTTCTAAGAAGAAGAAAAAGAAAAATGATAGAAATTTGCATGTTGCTAGTGAACCTGTAGCTCACTCACCTGAGAATCCCAATGATATATTTGTTTCTGATGTAGAGACACAATCTGGTAATGAACATGAACCTAGTGATAATATTAATGATGATGTTCATGTTTATGCTCAACCTAGCAATGATAAAGATGTAGAGGTTGAACCTGCTGCTGATCTTGATAACCCACAATCAAAGAATCAGCGTTATGATAAGAGAGACTTTGTTGCTAGGAAGCACGGTAGGGAAAGAGAACCATGGGCTCAGAAACCCATGCCTTTTCCTTCGAAACCATCCAAGAAAAAGGATGATGAAGATTTTGAGCGCTTCGCTGAAATGATTAGACCTATCTTTTTGCGTATGCGTTTGACTGATGTGCTTAAAGCAAATCCTTATGCCAAGTACATGAAAGATATTATTACCAACAAAAGAAAGATACCCGAAGTAGAAATCTCCACCATGCTTGCCAATTACACTTTTGAGGGTGGAATGCCTAAGAAATTAGGAGATCCAGGAGTACCTACTATACCTTGCTCCATTAAGAGAAACTATGTTAAAACTGCTTTGTGTGATCTTGGAGCTGGTGTTAGTGTTATGCCTCTCTCTTTATATTGTAGACTTGACTTGAGTAAGTTGACACCTACTGAAATATCTTTGCAAATGGCTGATAAATCAACTGCTATACCTGTCGGTATTTATGAGGATGTGCCTATTGTAGTTGCAAATGTTACTATTCTAACGGACTTTGTTATACTTGATATTCCCGAGGATGATAGTATGTCTATTATTCTTGGAAGACCTTTTTTGAATACTACAGGGGCTGTCATTGATTGCAACAAAGGCAATGTCACTTTTCATGTCAATGGTAATGAGCATACCATAAACTTTCCGAGGAAACAACCTCAGGTCCATAGTATCAATTATATTGGAAAAACTTCAACTATTACTATTGAAGGTTTTGAGTTTCCTATTTCTACTATCAAGAAGGCATATGACATTCTTATTGTTGGGGACATACATATCCTCATTGAGGTAACATAGTGTTATTAAAAAATTCTCCGGTTTCATGTTACTCGGAAAGAGTTCATTAACAAGACTTGATCAACCTTGTTAATGGATTCCTTTTGATGAACATGGGATAGGTGAATCTAGATAGCACAACCTTCTGTACCCTCTTTTACTTTCTGTTAATTAGGATAAATAAAACAAAAATAGCATTATCTGTCTGTTTCCAGACTTAACCGTGCAATAAAAAAATATGCCGAAAATAAAAGTTCTCCAAATGCCATGAAAATGAAATATGATTTTTTCTAGAATATTTAAGAAAATATGGCACTGAACACACAGCGAGGGGAGCCAGCACGTGGCCTCGAGGGCACAGGGCGCGTCCCCTGCCTCGAGGGCCCCACATGCCCCCCCTCCACTTATCCTTTCACCCATGCTCTTCTTCTTCCTCCAAAAAAAAATCCCCAACCAGCTCAAACCCGAGTTCTAGTTCATTTTGCTGCCATTTTCGATCTCCGTGCTCAAAGCACCATTCACCAAACTGTTTGGGGAGATTGTTCCTTGGTATGTGACTCCTCCATTGGTCCAATTAGTTTTTGTTCTAGTGCTTTATTTGTTGCAAATTTTTGCTGCTGTGGTGACCTTGTTCTTGAGCTTGCATGTCAAATTTTCTTGGTCCCAAGTAGTTATAATGCATGATATAGACTCTAGGCACTTATAGGAGTTGTTGCTATCAATCTTGTTGAGTTTGGTTAACTTTTATTGTGATTTACTAAAAATTTCAGAAAAATGTCTAGGAGGAACTTCCAAGGTGGTCCTTTAAGGAAGCAATAACCGAGGCTCGCATTCCGTTAGCCGGATGATGAACCACCAAGGGACACTGATGTGCGAACTTGTGAATGGCCGTCAGATGAATTTATGGGTCAAGCGGGCATCAAAGATGAATTTTACGCATATGTGCGTAATGGTGACCTCGAGGACTTCATGCAAGATAAGTGTCTCCAATACCGTGACTTAACTAATAGCTTTGTGAGAAGGTTTAAATTTTCATCTTCACGTAATTCTCACACTGTCCTGTTTGACCTTTATGATAAATCTTATACCATGGACTTAGAGGATTTTAATGTTGCCTGCAAGCTCCCACAGTGGGGCAGTATGAGTGATCCTCATAAATCTGAATTTAGAGAATTCCTTGCTAGTATTACAGTGAGAGAATCCAAGGACATCACACAAGCCACCACGGGGAGCATACATTTTCCTGCTATTCATTACTTTGCTCTCTTTATCGGTAGATGCATAAATGGTAAAGATGAGGCTTGTCACATGTGTGTCCCTGATCTTAGTGTTCTCAGGAGTGCTGTACTAGGTGATAGGCAATATAATCTGGGAGCTATTGTTGCACGTAGACTACACCATAATGGTTTGTATGGAGATTTATTTGGTGGGATCTATAGTACTCGCATAGCCCACTATCTTGGTGTGCGTGTGCACCCGTATGATGAACCTTTACCTCCTGCTTATTTAGTCTGTAATGCTATGGCTAGTCATCGGTTTATAGAGTGGGATAATCAAACTCTCAAATATCGACTAATCTTTAACCGGCAGCATGCCATCCCTATTGTTCTTCCTGCCCCTACTTTGTTTAACTTTCAGGAAAAGGGAAGATACACTATAACTATGGAGGAGGCAAATGCCTATTACAACATGACGGAGGCAACCCGCCTTCGAGCTGCAGCTCAGCAGGCATCATCTGCTGCATCTCAGTACGACTCCAACTACAACTTTGGATATCCGTCAGGCCAATACTGGCCGTAGACCAACTTAGGCCAAAAGCCTAAGCTTGGGGGAGTATGTGTTTCTCACCGACTTACATTCATGTTCACACACTTATTCTAGTTGTCGGTGCTCACACTCTTTCACTGTACCATCCATGCTTAGTTTATATTTCTTTTTCTTAGTCTTTTTCTTGTGTGCTAGAAAAACCTAGAAAAACAAAAAATATTAGTTGTAGCTTCTAGCTAGTTTACTTTCTTTGCTTGTAGTAGTAACTAAAAATGAAAACTCAAAAAGATTTCCCGTTCTTCTTTTTCATGTTGGGAGCTTTCCCGTGTAAATAGTTTCTTTTCTTTTCTTTAGGGGTTAAGAGTAGAATACCATGATTAAAATGCTTAGTGGTTTTCATATGCTTTGTTGTTGATTTAACCTTGAGCCATATTACCTTGTCTTCTCTCTTGTATCAAATGCCTGCAGATTCCAGCTTAGTCCAATGCACGTGCACTATTATTATTTTCCACGCCGTTTGGTCGTGCGAGTGAAAGGCAATAAGGATGATATATGATGAACTAATTGAGATGAGAAAAGCTGGTATGAACTCGACCTCTCTTGTTTTTGTAAATATGCTAGCTCATCGTTCCTGATTCAGCTTGTTATGAATGAAACATGTTTGCAATGAAAATTAGAGATCATAGCTGCTTATGCCATGCTTAATTAGCTGAGAGTTTATAATGGTCTATCTTGCGTGCCAACATGATATTAAAATGGTTGTGATGTGGTATGATGGGTGGTATCCTCCTCTGAACGATTTAAGTGACTTGACTTGGCACATGTTCACACATGTAGTTGAAACAAATCAACATAGCCTTCGCGATATTTATGTTCATGGTGATTTATATCCTACTCATGCTTGCATTCATTGTTGATTAATTTTAATGCATGTTCATGACCGTTGTTGCTCTCTAGCTGGTCGCTTCCCAGTCTCCTTCTAGCCTTCACCCGTACTAAGCGGGAATACTGCTTGTGCACCCACTTCCATAAACTCCAAAGTTGTTCCATATGAGTCCACCATACCTTCCTATATGCGGTATTTACCTGCCGTTCCAAGTAAATTTGTATGTGCCAAACTCTAAACCTTAAAATGAAATTCTGTTTTGTATGCTCGAACAGCTCATGTATCAACTAGGGCTGTCTATATCTTCCATGCTAGGTGGGTTATTCTCATGATGAGTGGACTCCGCTCATCATTCACAAGAAAATGGATGTTAACCGGGAAGCCCAGTCCCATGCTCAAAATCATAATAATTAAACAAAACTCCCCCAGGGCTGTTGCTTGTTTGGACGGTAACCCGTGGATTCGGCTGGCCGTGGAGTGTGCTTGTTGGTGGTTGGGGGAGTATAAAATTTACCATTCTATTTGGGAACCGCCTATAATGTGCGTAGCATGGGAGATATCGAGATTCTTGGTTGTTATGTTGACAATGAAAGTATACCACTCAAAATGTTATTCAATATATATTTAAAAATCGAGCTCTGGCACCTCTACAAATCCCTGCTTCCCTCTGCGAAGGGCCTATCTATTTACTTTTATGCAGAGTCATCATCCTCTTATCAAAGAGCACCAGTAGGAGAGCACCTCTGTCGTTGCATGTATTACTATTAATTTGCATTGAGTATGATCATGACTGGATCTCTTTTACCATGAATTACAATGTCTAGTCAGTCCTTGATCTTTAAAGGTACTCCGCATTTATGTTTTGCGGTCTCAGAAAGGGCTAGCGAGATACCATCCTGTTATATATGATATCATGATTGTTTTGAGAAGTGTTGTCATCCGAGGTTTATTATTATTTCTCGCTAGTTGATTATGCCATTGATGTGAGTAAGTCTTGAGACCTGAAAGTTATTGTTAATGCGGTCAGTTCATGATCTTGTTGAAAACCTGAATGCTAGCTTACATATTTACAACAACAAGAGCAAACATAGTTTGTCAAAGTTTTTCTTTATCACTTTGAGTTTATCAACTGAATTGCTTGAGGACAAGCAAATGTTTAAGCTTGGGGGAGTTGATACGTCTCCAACGTATCTACTTTTCCAAACCCTTTTGCCCTTGTTTTGGACTCTAACTTACATGATTTGAATGGAACTAACCCGGACTGATGTTGTTTTCAGCAGAACTGCCATGGTGTTGTTTTTGTGCAAAATAAAAAGTTATCAGAATCGCCTAAAAATCAACGGAGAATTATTTCAGAAAATATAAAAAATATCTGCAAGAAGATCTGCACCGGGGGGCCCACACCCTGTCTTCGAGGGTGGGGGGCGCGCCCCCTTCCCAGGGCGCGCCCCCTGCCTCGAGGCCCCCCCGATGCTCCACCGACATATCCCCAGGTCCTATATATTCCGTTTCGGGGAGAAAATAATCAGGGAGAAGGAATTATCACGTTTCACGAGACGGAGCCGCCGCCAAGCCCTAATCTCTCTCGGGAGGGCTGATCTAGAGTCCGTTCGGGGCTCCGGAGAGTGGAGATCATCGCCATCATCATCATCAACCTTCCTCCATCACCTATTCCATGATGCTCACCACCGTGTGTGAGTAATTCCATCATAGGCTTGCTGGACGGTGATGGGTTGGATGGGATCTATCATGTAATCGTGTTAGTTTTGTTAGGGTTTGATTTCAGATCTGAACCTATTATGTTTTCATGAATATATGTGTGTTCTTGATCCTATCTTGCAAGTATATAGTCACCTACTATGTGTTATGATCGGGCAACCCCGAAGTGACAATAATCGGGACCACTCCCGGTGATGACCATAGTTTGAGGAGTTCATGTATTCACTATGTGTTAATGCTTTGGTCCGGTACTCTATTAAAAGGAGGCCTTAATATCCCTTAGTTTCCAATAGGACCCCGCTGCCACGGGAGGGTAGGACAAAAGATGTCATGCAAGTTCTTTTCCATAAGCACGTATGACTATATTCGGAATACATGCCTACATTGCATTGATGAACTGGAGCTAGTTCTGTGTCACCCTAGGTTATAACTTTTACATGATGAATAGCATCTGACGTAATTTCCCATCACCGATCCAATGCCTACGAGCTTTACCTATATTGCTAGCTGCTTGTTTACTTTTCAGTTGCTACTATCACAAAAACTACAAAAACACTATCTTTACTTTTATTGCTGCTACCGCCACTATCATATTACTTTGCTACTAAACTACCTTGCTGCAGATACTAAGTTTCTAGGTGTGGTTGAATTGACAACTCAGCTGCTAATACTTAAGAGTATTCTTTGGCTCCCCTTGTTTCGAATCATCAAATTTGGGTTTAATACTTTACCCTCGAAAACTGTTGCGATCCCCTACACTTGTGGGTTATCAACCTCACCGCGTCGAGAGCACCAGGGCGGTGGACGACGGCGAGGCCTACGAAGGGAACGAAACGGAGCCGGGGAAGACACGGCAGTGGCTGCCCACGCGGTGGAGAGTACGAGGGTTGACTGGTTCGGCTGCCGTCGCCGGAAAATAACAGGAGGTGTGAGTGAGTAGAGGGATAGACAGGCCAGGGATGCGAGTATATGATGGGGCCGTGAGGCCTGCCCGACAGCACAGCCGACTACGGGAGGCGGGAGCATGCGGTTCCGACGGTGCTGGTTTGGGTGGCTGGGGCAGGAAGATCAGAGACTAAAGATGCGCGATTGCCATTAGATTGACATCTAACGATCTGACGCTGGTAGAGTCGATTTTTGACTAAGTTTCTTTTTTGATAAACCTTGTGTACGCATGAACTTACTAGGCCCACAAGTCAGCCTCCAAATATGTGGCAGACAACATAGAGCCCATTTGCTAATTCTTAAGTAATTTAATACAACCCATTTTCTGCCCAGGACCACGGTCAAAAAGTTCAACCTTATTTTGCATATTTCGGTGGAGTCCAAACTTTTGTAATCCCGAAATGATAAACATTTTTTAAGAACTTATTGATTTGCCAAAAAATTGTTTTGTTTTTGTAAGCAAATAAGACGTGGGACAATTGAGTTGGTTTAAGGGAAAATCAGTGGTAAAAAAATCAGCGCTCGGAGGTAAAACAACAACAAAAATAAGGATGTAAATATGAAAAGTGAATTTTATGTATTTTCAATATTATGATACGTGTATATGAACTAGTAAAACTATAGGTAGAGATTAGAAAACGGATGTAGGACATGCGTTTCAAGAGGAAAATATAATTGGGCTGTGTGTTTGATTCAGTAAAAATAGTGCATGCGGATGTTGTAAGACAAAATATAACTAACGCTGGCGGGCGAGAGGCCAGTAGATACCTGCTGGATCTTTGTGCCCCGTTGTCGTCATGGGCTAGGCCTGTTGAAAACAAAACCAAGCCTGGGCAGTCTACATCCCAGTTGAAACTTGTTCGACCTGAAAAAACAATATACGTGCTCAATAAACGAGAGAATTCTGCAAGTACAGACTGATAACTGGGATGCAGCAGGGATATTGTTTTTTCATCGTGATAATAAGAGCATGCACTTGTTTCGAAAAATTTGGAGAACTGGGAATTCTAAGGGCAGGTGCTTATGCTACCCATCAAATAAAAATCAGGTGCTTGAAAATTTGTTTCGAAACAAATGATTCAACTTTATATCCACGGCGACCCTCGGCATGATGGTTGGAAGCAAATGCCAAGTTCATACCAAAAGATCGTTAGCAATAATACCAACTTGCGAACGACAAGGTAGTACAAGTACCAATACAAAACTAACTTGTAATCTTTTTAATCCTGTCCCTAGTATTCGTCTGGTAGAAAATCTTGCAGAGGACCAGCTCCCACTCCTTCTCTTGCTCCAGGTCCCCGAGGTGGTACTGGTGCATCACCCAGTTGGTCCTCTGCTGGTCGAAGTTCTTATTGGTGTGCAGCACCAGAACCTTTTTGATGCCCGTCTGCCGGCCGTTGACTGATATGTTTCCAACGTATCTATAATTTTTGATTGTTCCATGCTATTGTATTATCCTTCTAGGATGTTTTATGGGCTTTTATATACACTTTTATATGATTTTTGGGACTAACCTATTAACCTAGAGCCCAGTGCCAGTTTTTGTTTTCCCCTTGTTTTTGAGTTTCGCAGAAAAGGAATATCAAACGGAGTCCGATTGACGTGCCAATTTTTGATGATTTTTTCTGACCAAAAGAAGCCCCCGAATAAAAGAGTTGGGCCAGGAGAGCCACGGGCTGCCCACGAGGGTGGGGGCGCTCCCACCCCAAGTGGTGGCGCCCCCCTATCTCGTGGATAGCCCGGAGACCCCCTGACGTGAGACCTACACCAAAAATTCCTATAAATACTGAAACCTCCGGAAAATAACCTAGATCGGGAGTTCCACCGTCGAAAGCCTCTGGTGCCACCGAAAACCAATCTAGACCCGTTCTGGCACCCTGCCGGAGGGGGGGGGGAATCCCTCTCCGGTGCCTATCTTGATCATCCCGGTGCTCTCCATGATGAGGAGGGAGTAGTCCACCCTCGGGGCTGAGGGTATGTACCAGTAGCAATGTGTTTGATCTCTCTCTCTCTCTCTCTCTCTCTCTCGTGTTCTTGAGATGGCACGATCTTGATGTATCGCGAGCTTTGCTATTATAGTTGGATCTTATGATGTTTCTCCCCCTCTACTCTCTTGTAATGGATTGAGTTTTCCCTTTGAAGTTATCTTATCGAATTGAGTCTTTAAGGATTTGAGAACACTTGATGTATGTCTTGCGTGGGATACCTGTGGTGACATTGGGGTATTCTATTGATTCACTTGATGTATGTTTTGGTGATCAACTTGCGGGTTCCGTGACCTTGGGAATCTATGCATAGGGGTTGGCACACGTTTTTGTCTTGACTCTCCGGTAGAAACTTTGGGGCACTCTTTGAAGTTCTTTGTGTTGGTTGAATAGATGAATCTGAGATTGTGTGATGCATATTGTATAATCATGCCCACAGATACTTGAGGTGACAATGGAGTATCTAGGTGACATTAGGGTTTTGGTTGATTTGTATCTTAAGGTGTTATTCTAGTACGAACTCTATGATAGATTGAATGGAAAGAATATCTTTATGTTATTTTACTACAGACTCTTGAATAGACCGATCAGAAATAATAACTTTGAGGTGGTTTCGTACCCTACCATAATCTCTTCGTTTGTTCTCTGCTATTAGTTACTTTGGAGTGACTCTTTGTTGCATGTTGAGGTACAGTTATACGATCCAGTTATGTTATTATTGTTGAGAGAACTTGCACTAGTGAAAGTATGAACCCTAGGCCTTGATTTCTAGCATTGCACTACCGTTTATGCTCACTCTTACCACTTGCTACCTTGCTGTTTTTATATTTTCCATTTACAAAAACCTATATCTACCATCCATATTGCACTTGTATCACCATCTCTTCGCCGAACTAGTGCACCTATACAATTTACCATTGTATTGGGTGTGTTGGGGACACAAGAGACTCTTTGTTATTTGGTTGCAGGGTTGCTTGAGAGAGACCATCTTCATCCTACGCCTCCCACGGATTGATAAACCTTAGGTCATCCACTCGAGGGAAATTTGCTACTGTCCTACAAACCTTTGCACTTGGAGGCCCAACAACGTCTACAAGAAGAAGGTTGTGTAGTAGACATCAAGCTCTTTTCAGGCGCCGTTGCCGGTGAGGTGAGCGCTTGAAGGTATATCTTTAGATCTTGCAATCAAATCTTTTTGTTTCTTCTTTTATCACTAGTTTGGTCTATAAAAGAAAAACAAAAAATGGAATTACAGTTACCTCATATGCTTCATCTTTTTCATATCTTTCGTGAAAATGATGGGAAGGAAAATTGTGCTCAAGTACTAGAAGAAGAATTACATAGAATGCTTGGCACTAAATACTTGAATGATGAGCATGATTGCAATGTTGTTAGTGTGAATCCTTTGAATATCCATGATGCTAATGATATGCAAAGCCACAAGCTTTGGGATTCTATGTTTGATGAAGATGATATTTTTTGTCCCCCAAGTTTTGATGAGCAAATTTATTATGATGAAAGCATGCCTCCCGTTTAAGATGATTATTGTGATGACACGTATGCTATAAAGAATAAAGATAACCATGAAACTTGTCATCATGATTTTAGTTTTCATTTGGATCATGCCTCACATGATAGTTATTTTGTTGAGTTTGCTCCCACTACTATTGATGAGAATAAATTTGCTTATGTGGAGAGTAGTACAATTTCTATGCAAGTAGATCATGAAAAGAATGCTTTATGTGCTGGTTATATTGTTGAATTCATTCATGATGCTACTAAAATTTATTATGAGGGAGGAACATATGCTTCTACATATTGCAATAATATCAAGTTCCCTCTCTATGTGCTTAAAGTTTTGAAGTTATGCTTGTTTTGCCTTCCTATGCTAGTTGATTATCGTTTCCATAAGTTGTTTGCTCACAAAATCCCTATGCATAGGAAGTGGGTTAGGATTAAATGTTCTAGTCATATTCTTCATGATGCTCTCTTTATGTTTCAATTATTATCTTTTATGCGAGCATCATTGAAATTATCATGCCTAGCTAGGGGCGTTAAACGATAGCGCTTGTTGGGAGGCAACCCAACTTTATTTTTGTTCTTTGCTTTTTTGCTTCTGTTTAGGAATAAATATTGCATCTAGCTTCTGTTTAGATGTGGTTTTGTGTTTTAATTAGTGTTTGTGCCAAGTAGAACCTTTGGGAAGACTTGTGTGAAGTTTATGTGATCGTGCTATAAAAAACAAAAACTTTAGCGCTCATGAGATTAGCTACCATTTTTTTACTGGAGAGTGCTTTTTAGTTGATTCTTTTTGCAGATTATTAATAGACAAATTCCTCACATCCACCTATTTATTTCAGAATTATTAGGGTTACAGAAGTATTCGAAAGTTACAGATTACTATAGGCTGTTCTGTTTTTGACAGATTCTATTTTCTATGTGTTGTTTGCTTATTTTGATGAATCTATGAGTAGTATCGGAGGGTATGAACCATAGAGAAGTTGTAATACAGTAGATATTACACGAATATGAATTTAGAATGGGTTCATAACAGTACCTAAGTGGTGGTTTTGTTTTCTTATACTAACGGAGCTTACGAGTTTTCTGTTGAGTTTTGTGTTGTGAAGTTTTCAAGTTTTGGGTAAAGATTCGATGGACTATGGAATAAGGAGTGGCAAGAGCCTAAGCTTGGGGATGCCCAAGGCACCCCAAGGTAATATTCAAGGACAACCAAGAGCCTAAACTTGGGGATGCCCCGGATGGCATCCCCTCTTTTGTCTTCGTTCATCGGTTACTTTACTCGATGCTATATTTTTACTCACCACATGATATGTGTTTTGCTTGGAGTGTCAATTTAGTTTATTTTGTTTTGCTTGCTGTTTGAATAATATCCTGTGACGTCCGGATAATCAAGCTACAGTAAACCTCTGCTAATGATGCCACGTCACCACGATTACTGTTGCGAATCTCACGATAGTTCGAAACCGATTCAAATTCAAATTTAAAATCAAGCAAACAATAAAAGTTTTCAAATATTAAAACTAAAATGTTCGGAGTGAACCAAATAATGCATAGGCAATTATGGTGGAGAAACCACACTTTTATAAAATGTTAAAATACTCAAAAATGAATAAAACCGTAGTTAAAACAATTAAATAAACGCCTCTTGAATTTTATAAAAAAAAACTTAACTATCTGTTCAAGGTTAAAACTTTTGTGGCAGTAGTTGGAATTGCAATTCTATTTTAAGTATGGTTCCTACTTATTATAAAACTTTAAAACTATTAATAAAGAAGGTAAAATATAAACAGAAAAGTAATAAGAAAAGAAGAAAATAACAGTAGAACAAAAAAACAATAAAACAA
>LR738712.1:435521601-435539903 GCA_902687465.1 Secale cereale | reverse complement strand
CCCCCCGATCTGGATCGGTGGCACCCGAGCCGACCGTCCCCGTCGCCCCCCTGCCGCCGCCGCCCGGTGCCGTAGTGGCCTCGTCGCCGACGGCTCGCCGAACGCCGCCGCACGGAGTCCACCCCCTCGACGCACGCTGCCCAGTCCCTGCACCCCCTCGTGAGCTTCTCCCTCTCTGTCCCCGTCCCCATCGCCCATTCGGACCGCCGCGGCGATCACCGCACTGCTCCTCGCCTCCGCAGCCATTGCCCGCTAGAGCTCCCTGCGCGCCCGCCGTCGTCCTCGTTGAGCTCAGCTGCTGCTAGCCTGGTTCCCCCTGCTCGCCCCCGGAGCGCGCCCGCTCCCTGTCGCCCTTCCTCACCGCGCGCCCGCTCGTCCTCTGCTCGGCGCCACTCCGGCTCCCCCCCGCCTGCTGCTGCCACCGGCCTCCCCGCCTCTGGCCTTGTCGCCTTCGCGCCGGCGCGCTGCCGCTCCCTACACTCGCCGTCGCCTGCGGCCGGCCGACGGGCCTGGCCCCGTCGCGCCTCGCCTGCGGCCTCGTCCCGCCGCCAGCGGGCGAGTGCTCGCTCGGGTGCGGGCGCGCCCGGTGCCCGTGGCACCCAAACCCGTTAGGCCTCCCAGGCCCTATGACGCCTGGGCCCCAGAATGATTTTTCAAAAAAAAAAGGATAAATAAATAAATAAATAATAAAATAATAATTAAATTGTTAATTAATTAATTAATTAACCCATTAATTAATTACCTTAATTAACTTGGTTAGATTAGTCTAATTACTGTTTAACTAATTAAATATTAGTTACCTAATTAACTAATTAAACTGTTTAATAGGTTTATTAGGTTTTAGTTCCTATGACATACGGGACCCACGCGTCAGCTTGACCAGTCAACCCACTGTTGACTGCTGACGTCATGCTGACGTCATGCTGACGTCAGCCGGCACTATTCTGGATAATGTTCTATTAAATTAATTAATTAAATTCCTAAAATTAATAAAAACTTTAGAAAATCATATCTTTTAAACCGTAACTCGGATGAAAATACTTTATATATGAAAGTTGCTCAGAACGACGAGACGAATCCGAATACGCGGTCCGTTCGTCCGCCACACATCTCTATCATACCGAACCCGCAACTTTTCCCCTCCGTTTCATCCGCCCGAAAACGCGAAACACCGGGAATACTTCCCAGATGTTTTTCATCCTTGCCAGTATCACCTCCTAATGCGTTAGGTCACACGTAGCACCGCGTATTTCCATCTTATACTTTGTGATGCTATTGTTTGCTCTGTTATTTATTTGTTTCCCCCTTCATTGCTTATTTTCGGTAGACTCCGATACTGTGATAGACCCTGAGACCGTTGATGCTTCGGTGTTCGACTACGGCTACGATTCCGAAGATTCTTTTCGTCTGCAGAGCTTCCAGGCAAGCCCCCCCCTTTGATCACCAGATATCGCCTACTCTTCTCTCTACTGCTTGCATTAGAGTAGTGTAGCATGTTACTGCTTTCGATAATCCTATTCTGCTGCATAGCCTGTCATTGTTGCTACCACTGTTGATACTTTACCTGCAATCCTAAATGCTTAGTATAGGATGCTAGTATTCCATCAGTGGCCCTACACCCTTGTCCGTCTGCCCTGCTATTCTATCGGGCCGTGATCACTTGGGGGTGATCACGGGTATATTATACATACTCATATACATACACATGATGATGGTTCGGAGATGGGGGCTGAAGGGGCAGGTGGTTCAACCCAGGTAGTGGTGGGCCTGGGTTCCCGACAGTCCCCTGATGGTTACTTTGTGGCGGAGCGACAGGGCAGGTTGCGACCACCTAGGAGACAGGTGGGCCTGGCCCTGGTCGTTGTCCGCGGTTATTTCATAATAACACGTTTAACGGGATCTTGGTATTTGATCTGAGTCTGGCCATTTGGTCTATACGCACTAACCAGCTACGTGGGAATAGTTATGGGTACTCGACGTCGTGGTATCAGCCGAAGCCTTCTTGACGTCAGTGGTTTAGCGGCGCGCGCCGGATTGGACTGGAAGCCTACTCTGGTATTAGGAGAGGCTAGGTCTGCTTACCGGCCGCCCTCGCAACGTGCAGGTGTGCATTGGGCGATGGGCCTAGACCCCTGTGTGCTTAGGACTTAGACCGACGTGCTGACCTCTCTGATGTGCTTAGGTAGGGCTGCGACGTGTTGATCTTCCGAGGCCGGGCATGACCCTGGAAAGTGTGTCCGGCCAAATGGGATCGAGCGTGCTGGGATATGTGGTGCACCCCTGCAGGGAAGTTAATCTATTCGAATAGCCGTGTCCCTCGGTAAAAGGACGACCCGGAGTTGTAATCGGACCTCATGACAACTAGAACTGGATACTTAATAAAACACACCCAGACAAGTTCCAGATATAACTCGGTGGTTGCTCTCTCACAGGGTGATGTGCGGGAGGATCGCCGGGTAGGATTATGCTTTACGATGTTACTTGGTGAACTCTTCTGCTACTCAAGACGGAGGCTGCCAGAAGCTTTGATAGTTGTTACTATTCCATCTACTCCCTTCTACTGCTGCAAGATGGAGGCTGCGAGATACGAGGATACTTGTTACTTCCATCTATTCTCTTCTACTGCTGCAAGATGGAGGTGGCCAGAAGCGTAGTCTTCGATTGGATTAGCTATCCCCCTCTTATTCTGCTTTCTGCAGTTCAGTCCACATATATTCCCCCTTTACACAGATATCATTGCATATGTAGTGTAGATCCTTGCTTGCGAGTACTTTGGATGAGTAGTCACGGTTGCTTTTCTCCCCCTTTTCCCCTCTTGTTCCTTCTTCTCGGATGATGCAACCAGATTGTTGGAGTCCAGGAGCCAGAAGATCCCGAGGATGTTTCTACATGGAGTTCAGCTTCGAGGAGTAGTTAGGAGGTCCCAGGCAGGAGGCCTTGCCTTTTCGATCGTGTTGTTTTTGTGCTAGCCTTCTTAAGGCAAACTTGTTTAACTTATGTCTGTACTCAGATATTATTGCTTCCGCTGACTCTTGTGTTTTCGAGCTTATGTATTCGAGCCCTCGAGGCCCATGGCTTGTAATATAAAGCTTGTATTATTTTAATTTGTGTCTAGAGTTGTGTTGTGATATCTTCCAGTGAGTTCCTGATCTTGGTCGTACACATTTGCGTGCATGATTAGTGTACGGTCAAATCGGGGGCGTCACATATCCCAAGTTCTGAAATTCTTAAATGTTAGAGAGTCTTCACATAGTTACATAATTATTCAACTACTCATTGATCTTCACTTATAACTTTTGGAGTAGTTTGTCGTTTGCTCTAGTGCTTCACTTATATCTTTTAGTGCACGGCGGTGGTTTTATTTTGAAGAAATAGATGAACTCTCATGCTTCACTTATATTATTTTGAGAGTCTTTTAGAACAGCATGGTAATGTGCTTTGGTTATGAAACTAGTCCTAATATGATAGACATCCAAGATGGGCATAGTAAAAACTTTCACATAAAGTGCATTGAATATGATGAGAAGTTTGATACTTGATGATTATTTTGAGATATGAGGATGGTGATATTAGAGTCATGCTAGTGGAGTAATTATGAATTTAAGAAATACTTGTGTTAAAGTTTGTCATTCCCGTAGCATGCACGTATGGTGAACCGCTATGTGATGAAGTTAGAGCATGAGGTATTTATTGAGTGTCAACCTTTGTGTGGAGGTCGGGGGCGCGCGATGGTTAACTCCTACCAACCTCCCCCTAGGAGCATGCGTTGATTACTTTGTTTTGATGACTCATAAATTTTTGCAAGAAGTATATGAGTTCTTTATGACTAATGTTGAGTCCATGGATTATACGCACTCTCACCCTTCCACCATTGCTAGCCTCTCTTGTACCGCGCAACTCTCGCCGGTACCATACACTCACCATATACCTTCCTCAAAACAGCCACCATACCTACCTATCATGGCATTCCCATAGCCATTCCGAGATATATTGCCATGCAACTTTCCACCGTTTCGTTTGCTATGACACGCTTCATCATTGTCATATTGCCATGCATGATCATGTAGTTGACATCTTATTTGTGGCTAGGCCACCATGCATAATTTTTCATACATATCACTTGATTCATTGCACATCCTAGTACACCACCGGAGGCATTCATATAGAGTCATACTTTGTTCTAGTATCGAGTTGTAAATCAATATAAGTGTGATGATCATCATTATTAGAGCATTGTCCCAAAGAAAAGAAAAGAAAAAAAGAAAAAAAGAAAAAAAGAAAAAAAGAAAAAAAGAAAAGAAAAGAAAAGAAAAAAGGGACAATGCTACTATCTTTTTCCACACTTGTGCTTCAAAGTAGCACCATGATCTTCATGATAGAGAGTCTCTTGTTTTGTCACTTTCATATACTAGTGGGAAACTTGGCTTGTATATTCCAACAATGGGCTTCCTCAAATGCCCTAGGTCTTCATGAGCAAGCAAGTTGTATGCACACCCACTTAGTTTCTTTTGTTGAGCTTTCATACATTTATAGCTCTAGTGCATCCGTTGCATGGCAATCCCTACTCACTGACATTGATAGCTATTGATGGGCATCTCCATAGCCCGTTGATACGCCTAGTTGATGTGAGACCATCTTCCTCTTTTGTCTTCTCCACAACCACCACTCTATTCCACCTATAGTGCTATATCCATGGCTCACGCTCATGTATTGCGTGAAAGTTAAAAGGTTTGAAAAAATTTGAGTATGAAAACAATTGCTTGGCTGAAACCGGGGTTGTGCATGATATGAATATTTTGTGTGATGAAGAGGGAGCATAGCCAGACTATATGATTTTATAGGGATAACTTTCTTTGGCCATGTTATTTTGAGAAGACATAATTGCTTTGTTAGTATGCTTGAAGTATTATTATCCTTATGTCAATATAGAATTTTGTCTTGAATCTTTCGGATCTGAACATTCATGCCACAATAAAAAGAATTGCACTGAGAATTATGTTGGGTAGCATTCCACATCAAAAATTCTGTTTTTATCATTTACCTACTCGAGGACGAGCAGGAATTAATCTTGGGGATGCTTGATACGTCTCCAACGTACCTATAATTTTTTATTGTTCCATGCTACTATATTATCCTTCTAGGATGTTTCATGGGCTTTTATATACACTTTTATAAGATTTTTGGGACTAACCTATTAACCTAGAGCCCAGTGCTAGTTTCTGTTTTTTCCTTGTTTTTGAGTTTCGCAGAAAAGGAATATCAAACGGAGTCCAACTGGCGTGCCAATTTTTGATGATTGTTTCGGGACCAAAAGAAGCCCCCGAAGTAAAAGAGTTGGGCCAGGAGAGCCACGGGCTGCCCACGAGGGTGGGGGGCGCGCCCACCCCAAGTGGCGGTGCCCCCCTATCTCGTGGACAGCCCGGAGACCCCCCTGGCATGAGACCTACACCAAAAATTCCTATAAATAATGAAACCTCCGGAAAATAACCTAGATCGGGAGTTCCGCCGCCGAAAGCCTCTGGTGCCACCGAAAACTAATCTAGACCCGTTTTGGCAGCCTACCGGAGGGGGGGGGGGAATCCCTCTCCGGTGGCTATCTTCATCATCCCGGTGCTCTCCATGACGAGGAGGGAGTAGTCCACCCTCGGGGCTGAGGGTATGTACCAGTAGCAATGTGTTTGATCTCTTTCTCTCTCTCTCTCTCTCTCTCTCTCTCTCGTGTTCTTGAGATGGCACGATCTTGATGTATCGCGAGCTTTGCTATTATAGTTTGATCTTATGATGTTTCTCCCCCTCTACTCTCTTGTAATGGATTGAGTTTTCCCTTTGAAGTTATCTTATCAGATTGAGTATTTAAGGATTTGAGAATACTTGATGTATGTCTTGCGTGGGATACCTGTGGTGACATTGGGGTATTCTATCGATTCACTTGATGTATGCTTTCGTGATCAACTTGCGGGTTCCGTGACCTTGGGAATCTATGCATAGGGGTTGGCACA
This sequence comes from Secale cereale, assembly GCA_902687465.1. Taxonomy (NCBI): domain Eukaryota; kingdom Viridiplantae; phylum Streptophyta; class Magnoliopsida; order Poales; family Poaceae; genus Secale; species Secale cereale. Next base: position 435,533,904 of record LR738712.1, on the reverse strand, counting down.
CGTTTTCATCTTGACTCTCCCGTAGAAACGTTGGGGCACTCCATGAAGTTCTTTGTGTTGGTTGAATAGATGAATCTGAAATTGTGTGATGCAGATCGTATAATCATACCCACGGATACTTGTGGTGACAATGGACTATCTAGGTGACATTAGGGTTTTGGTTAATTTGTATCTTAAGGTGTTATTCTAGTACGAACTCTATAATAGATTGAACGGAAAGAATAGCTTTATGTTATTTTACTACAGACTCTTGAATAGATCGATCAGAAAGAATAACTTTGAGGTGATTTCGTACCCTGCCATAATCTCTTCGTTTGTTATCCGCTATTAGTTACTTTGGAGTGACTCTTTGTTGCCTGTTGAGGGATAGTTATATGATCCAGTTATGTTATTATTGTTGAGAGAACTTGCACTAGTGAAAGTATGAACCCTAGGCCTTGTTTCCTAGCATTGCACTACCGTTTATGCTCACTTTTACCACTTGCTACCTTGCTGTTTTTATATTTTCCATTTACAAAAACCTATATCTACCATCCATATCGCACTTGTATCACCATCTCTTCGCCGAACTAGTGCACCTATACAATTTACCATCGTATTGGGTGTGTTGGGGACACAAGAGACTCTTTGTTATTTGGTTGCAGGGTTGATTGAGAGATACCATCTTCATCCTATGCCTCCCACAGATTGATAAACCTTAGGTCATCCACTTGAGGGAAATTTGCTACTGTCCTACAAACCTCTGCACTTGGAGGCCCAACAACGTCTACAAGAAGAAGGTTGCATAGTAGACATAATTGACCATGCCGGTGTTGTGCCACATCGCGTGCATGCCGCACTCCGACTGTATCTTGCCACGCGTCCACATGCCCCTTTTGAACGCCCTGGAATTACGCTGGAAGAAATGCTTGCTTAGGCCACTCAGTGTGATACCTGCAGTATTGTCGAATACATGTTTTAGTGTACGCAGTTGGCATTTTCATAACATCTTTGGCATGTTGCAGTCACTTTTTTTTCACTTTTTATTAACTGCCAAATTGTAATTGCTTCACCAGGTCTACGTCTAAAAAGAAAAATAGAGCTATAAACAAAGGAATATGTTTGTGCAAGTAGACGGCCGATCGGTGTCTTACCTGGAAGTTTCTCAGGATGGGTGTAGCATATGCCGTCCTCGCTGTCGATGGTTGGTATGAACAAATCGATGGGAGGGCGAGATCTCGCGCTGTCAGCAGTCACTTTGGCCTCAAGGTGCTCGATCAGCTCCTGATCCGTGGGATCGAACTTGACGCCAGCCGGCAGCACCGGCCAATCCTTCTTCGACTTGCATGGGTTAATTCCAGTTATATGGTACTCAATGTATGATCAATCGACTGTTTTAAGTGAATGATGAAAGATTTCGACAGATAAGTGGTACTCCAAATCTGAAGTCCAGAATACCCGAACACGCCGCCAGGATTCTTGTGTCACCTCACGCGCAACATGTTGTCACGTCAATTCAATGTGTGGACATGATGAATAATTTGACCGACGTATACTAGTACTGCTACTGTACTACTTACTAGTCGTATTTAGTGTCACATTTTAACCATAGGTTTAACTAACAAGTATGCACTTGAAGCCTAAGTGATATATATATATATATATATATATATATATATATATATATATATATATATATATATATATATATATATATATATATATATATATATATATATACTGCATAGCATCTCCATCATCATTATTAGTACATCCTGCGCAGGTGAGTTAGGATGCACTTGATCCCAGAAAGGTATATATCCTTCAAACCAGATGAGTGCTTCAAACTAACAACAATACATAATATCCAACAAAAGAGGGTCGTGCTACAGCAGCGGAATACATGGCTCAGTCTACATATCAGTACGGATCAAATTGTGCATATTTGCTATTGGCATGAACCACATCGCCGCATGTTGGGTTTGCAAAAGCCATCCATCGCATGGAAGCTTGATGCCTTTCACACACTGAAGATTATCTGGCAACAAGCTGTGTCGACAAATCTTTGGATATGGTGATTCATGAAACCCATGGTATGATGTGTAAACACAGTCCCCCCTGATGAATGGAAGTTGCATAGCACGGTAATCATCGCTGGTGATATGATCGATGATTGGTTGGATGATCGGATAATTGAGCCCGAGGAACATGGAGTGGTTGCCGAGGTTGTAAACCCGCCTCCAGTTGAATACGCCTAGCCCAATGGAGCCGGGATCTTTCTCGAACACGAAGCAACCATAGCCATCAATGTCACGAATTCCCCAGGCATTGTACTGCATGCGGTTTGATGAAATGGTTTGGTCAATTTTGTACATGCAAATGAGCATCAAATGACCACCGTCAGCTGAACGAGCGGTAAACCACCACCCCTCGGCTGGTATGATTCCAGGTCCTGGAATCATGAAGGCTAGCGCATTTGCGTCTGCTCCAACAATTCAAATTGGAGACCAAAAGGACAAAAATAAACAATCATGTTCAGAGTATGTGTGGAATTAAGATTATTATAACAGTGACACATATCATAGACAGAGAATTGCAATGCCGTGGTCATAATCATACCCCAAGTTAAAAAAATAAGCCAATGTCTTTCATATTCTAGCAATATATCATGGTTCAAACATCATGTAACAATGAGAGGAAAACAGATATGACAGGGCCTACTCATATTCTACCATAGCACTTACTACAATTATCATATCAACTCTAAGAAATAACACACATTGTTATAAAAATCCTGGAAATGAGAGTAACATATAGCAATCAGGAGGTTATACTCATAATATCTATTCTAACAATCATTATATACCAATTGCTCTCATATCAACTCTAACAATAACATGTGTGGTCATGAAAATCTAGGAAATGAGAGGAACATATAGCAATGATGTGGTTATAGACATACTATATATTCTAAATTTGTAACAATGAACATGCAGTCGTATTCTTAAGGTAAAGATGAGATGAGATAGAACAATTACACGACGATAGATTCCACTAGTATAGGCATCCAATCTGTGCGTCGACTGCATAAATGATGCCATCGTGCACTATAGCATCAGACAGAAGTGTTAGGTAAAGAGGATCGACGATGAGCCATAACCATGTATGGTGACTGGATTCCAGATAGACTAATCCCATGTTGAACACGGCAATGAGCTTGTAATCCATGTAGTCTTCTGATGGTGTGGGCACTTCGCAGATTACAACCTTCAGGAAACAGAGGTCGAGCCAAAAGCTTGACGCGTCTCGTGCGTCGTAGGCAGGAGTGTCCGGTGGGCCGCGAGGCTCAATGGCGGCGGTATCCAAAGATGGAAGGGTGATCTCTTGCTGGGTGTAGATATCCACGAGACGCCACAGACTACCACATTGGGGGATGAGGACGATCCAGTTGTCCTTCATGCCCGCCCAGTAGTGGCCCCGCATGAAGGACAAGTGGACGGGTAGTGGTAGCATGTCGAGGGGCACCACGGCAACCTCCGTAGGATCGTCAAGTCGGTGTCTGGGCCACCTGCGAGGATCGGGCATCAGCAAGCAGGGTGTCTTGAAAAGAGCCGGCCGGTTGCAGACGAGTAGACGGTACAAAGACATTGAGCATGTGGCCAGACGGACGGTGCTGAGTAGGTCCATACGATTACAGATCTGCTCCAAGAGAACATCGGGGAGGGAATTCCAATCGCGGCTCTACGTGTCAGTCGGTTCTGCCGTTGGGGTTTTCGGTGCCTACGAGCCAGCGGGGAAGTGGATTCGGGCGGGCGAGCGAAGAAGCTTCTCCTCGTGTGGCCGAGCAGTGAGCGGGGGGATATGGTACGCGCGAGCTACCAAGGAAGATAGCGCGGGCGGGCGAGCAGAGAGCGGGGGAAATGGTGTGCGGCCAACGATGGGGAAGAAAGGAGGAAGAAGAAGAGAGGGGGAAGAAGAGTGGAAGACGGGGAAGAAAGTGCATTAAATCTCAATTCTACTACTACTACGAGGATATACCGTCCTTCGGAGTGTAAATAGTTACACCGATGACATATGTGTCTACCACAAGAGGGCCCATATGTGAGTTAATGGAGGACAGAAGCGTGCTCTACTGGCAAACATGATGGCAGTACTGGGTAAGGCTGATTTAGTAACACCAACACGCTGGTTCAGCTTATTAATTAAGTGTTCCATCTGCTGCAGCGTGTATTGTCACTTCACTGCGAAGACTAGTTGAATAGTTCTCTCTAACCGAGATGGGGAATAATGGATTGCGAAGACTTCCTTTCTACATTATCCCTATGCCTCTACGCTCACTTCACTCATTTTGCTCCGTACGTAGTCACTTGTTGAAATCTCTAAAAAGACAAATACTCCGTATTTGGGAACAGAAGGAGGATTTTACTCCGTATTTAGGAACAGAGGGAGGATTTTACTCCGTATTTGGGAATAGAGGGAGTATCACCATATGGAGGGAACAGAGGAAGCTTGAAATATGAACATGTCAATGGAAGGGAGTAAGACCCATGCATGCATGCATGCATGCAACATGCAACACTCACACGTACACATGGATGCACGCAACACTCACGCACCCATGTGACACACATCACACGACGCAACACACACGCTCACGCTCAAGTGCTCAACCTACTCCCTACGTCCGTGAAAGACTGTACAGTTAGAGATTTACACATTGACTAGGGCATAATTAACGCCCAAAAGTAGAAGACTTATGTGTGCATGCGACCATTGAGAGAAGAAGATTAAATGAAGGTCGTTGCATGTTGTAATTAAGGATAGACATGTAGCCTATACCTAGAGCACAAGTTGGTGCATTAGTAAATCAATATCGATTTAGATTAAAGGCTAAATGCATTGGAATTGTAGATGTACTACACTATTTGTTTTTTAGCTGATTTCTTTGCTCTGCCAACTAACAGGTGGGACCCAGAAACCAGGCGACAATTTAACCAGTCAACAAAGTGCCACGTCGACCATGTGGCCGGTCAGTAGGGTGCAATACGGTGCTCTACGATGAGCTAGTGATCGTATAAGCACCGCAAAACTATATATAGTGACCGTAAAGAGCGTATTGTTACATACGTTGACCGCCAGTGTATTTTTCTCGTTTCAAATTAAGCCATATTAACCGGAAAGTACGCAATATGGACTAGTACTAGTACTGCTTTGATGTGTCCCATCAACTCGCCGAACGAGGAGAAGCTTGCTGACTATGCCTCTCCCTCGCCCACGCGCGCGGTGGTTCGCAGGACGAGGAGAGGGTTTTGACTACAGCGCCCTCTCCCTCTCCCTCTCCCTCGCCCTCGCCCTCGCGGTGGATGTGCAGCAGTTCAATCGGTGTCAGATTGCTAGAAGCATAATGTGTACTGTAGTATCATCATTGTTGGACCTTCCGAAGAGGAGAAGAGCCAAGTGCAAGGTTCAGACGAGTACGAACTGTTGAACCTCCCGAAGAGGCAAAGAGCCAAGCGCAAGGTTTTATAGGAGTTTTCGTCCTAGTAGGAGCATACTACACGGAGTACAACTATAGCGAACGATGCTACTATATGATGCCGCCACGTCACGTATATCCAAAGCTGTGCCACCTTTTTTTTTCTCAAAGAGCGTGTTGGAGCCCATGCAACAACCACACAAGTTGCATGTACACATAACACATTTACTAGTAATAAATTCTAAAGGAGAAATGCCAGTATGCCACACAAGTTCATCTCCAATTCATGCGATAAATTTGTGCACGACTAGTCTACATATATTCACAGCGCTACCGTTCACAATTTACCATACTCCACTTACACGTTATAGATGGGCTACATGTCCTCCTCCAGTTTCCAGTCCCAGGTGTTCTTCATGGATGGCACGATCCATAGCGGTGGGCAACAGGAATCATTGTCGCAGCTTTCTAGTCCGGTTCCACATGATGGAGACTCATCCAAGCTGAAGCGGCATAAATCAGGGATAGCGTGTCCCAGCATGTCGTTCATCCGGCGGTGCAAACTGAAGACACAACCATGCTTCATGAACGGTAGGCCTTCCGTGTCATGGACGGAAGGTGGAATCCACTTCACAATGGGGTAGCTGTCCCCAATGAAAAGTGAGTACTCTCCAAGAGTGTTCCTCGGCACCCACGTAGCATCACGGGGGTCGAACTCGGGGCCGTTCATCTGATACACGCGGCATCTCAGATCTAGACACATGGTGACGTACATAGTCAAGGTCCATGCATAATAATGTTGTGCTCAAATATGGCGGTCAGTAATACTGTGCATCAAATAGTACTACTCCAGTATAGAGGAAGTAAAATAACCGGCTTATTATATATAGCCACTCTTGGCTACACGGATGAGATAGTAATACATGGAAAAAAATGGTGGCAGCTAGTGGGTTCAAGTCTTCAAGAGCCTAGCTAGCTATACGCGTCCTCCAAGGTAAAAAGTACTCCTACTAGTACGTAAGTAGAGTACTAGTTCAACAATGAAAGAGAAGGCGAGAGGGTTAAAAAATGGAATACCTAGGTAGATGGTGATGGTCCGATCGTGGTAGATTGTGTGACCATGTTGCACATCAGTGGTACCATGGGTAACGACTGCTAAGATAGTTGATCCCAATATGCCATAGTCAGCTACAAGGTTCCAAGTTAGACCGAATCACGGATGCAAATGCACATCCAGGATCAGCGATCTTATTTTGATCGCGGGATGACTGGTCCCTGGAAAATAATGGAGTACAGTTAGGGATGCAAATGATGGTTTGTCTTTGTAATATACCGTACTGTAGGATGGCAACCAGATGAAACAAGTCCCCTGGCTTGTCACCGCGAAGATGCGCCTAGATGGCACATGGCGGCTTCGAACATGTAGGGGTACAAATCTGCCGCTGCCAACATGCGCCAACCTCTGCCGTTAGTGCCTCTTGCATTGATGGCAATACTTATGTCGAACATCGCGATGAGATATTAATCATCGTAGCCGCATCACTTTGTCGGCGGGTTCGCAATTGCTATCTTCTTCAATCCATGTAGGCATCATCATACGTATTCAAGCCCAGCCAGTCCGGAAGGCCGATCCCAATGGTGGAGAAGGGGTCTACCGGAACGGCCGCACTGCTGTGGATGTTGTGCAAAATGATGGCGGTATCCGGCCGGAGGTATGCAAGCCAATCTTTGTTGGCACCAACCCCGACCTATATATAAGACGATGGGCAGCGGAGAAATTATGGGATGGAAATGGAATAACTAAGTACTACATGATCAAACTCCATTACTGAGTTGCTCATAAGACAAAATCCGACTACCTCTCAACGTCCGCAACTCTAGCGGAGTCAACGTGCAACCATGGCCAGGGAGCGGTGTACTATTCGAAGGATTGTCCATAGAAGAACCTTCTCCTCGAGGACGCATGGAAGACCAACCAACATGGCCTTTTCCCAAGCCATTTTAAGCACCGTCTTGAAAAAGTTGGTGCAGGAAGCACCGAGTCTTGCGAGGGTGAGGACGTCGGAGCGGCGTGCGATTTCTCCTAGAGGATCGTCGTCCAAGGTCTCCCAGCCCCGACGAGGAGGAGAACCGCCTGGCGAATCCATGGGAGCAGCAATGAAATGCCTTCTCTTCGGGGGGAGGGGAACTGGCGAGGAGGAGATAAGAGCGTAGTAACCGCAGGGCCTTGTCCCTTCCAACTGTAGCGAATGGGGTGAGGCTATTATTTACTACTAGTACTAGCATTATGGGACGTTATGGGATTGCATTATACTGTAAATAATAGCACTAGTAAGAAATTGTTGGCACTAGCTAGTAGTTTTTGGCGTCGATTAAGAAATTTTGGGTATGTTTTTGCTATTTTTTGTACATTCCAACTAGTGTCAAAAGACGTTTTACATTATGTGACGGAGGAGTACGTACTCGTACTGTAGCAGTACTAGTACTACTTTCTCAACTACTACCTCCGTCCTGGTTTATTAGTCCCCTTTGTAGTTTGTGCCAAACTTTGACCAACAATTTAACTAACAAAATGTTAATGCATGTTAACAAAAATTATATCGTTGGATTTGTACTTGAGCATAGTTTTCAATGATATAATTTTTTGTGACATGCACACAAATTTTGTTAGTTAAATTTGTGGTCAAAATTTGGCACGAAATACAATAGGGACCAGTAAACCAGGACGGAGGTAGTAGTAGTGCGAGGGTACTACTAGTGCTATGTACTGTACAGTATAGTGCACCAGTTTTGAACTCTTGAATATCAGGGCCAAGGAGCTACAGTTGGAAGTGGAGGGTACTACTGTTCTCTAGAACCATCGTTGTACTATCAATGCAGGGAAAGTACACCTGCGTGGTGGCCTAGTGGGTACTCTCGGTGCTCTATTCAGCCGCTCCTCTCACGTAGCTGGCCTACTCAAGCCCTCCACTATGTAGGCCAAAACCGGTGCCAAATTCACTCTTTGAACATTTGGCACCGGTGTCCTACATTTCCCAGCCGATGCCATATAAAAATTTCAGGGCATCGATGCTTCTACTTGCTCCGACGCCATATTTCATTGAGGCAATAAACAAAGCAGCCACTGTACTTTTGCATGCGAAGCACCACCAGCACCACTAGTGAGACACTGATTTGAGCTGATATATTACTAGTTTATAGCTAGGTGGGCCAGAGGTGGATGCATGCCAAATCCTTCACGTTGTGATGCCGATGCTAAATATTTTTCATTTGGCATCGAAGTGTATGTGGCAAACTTTTTAGATTTCTGGCACCGAACACATAGTGGAGGGCCTCAGCCGCTCCTCTCACGCCCACACTAGCACCCTGTTTATCAGCGATGGTTACTGCAGGGGCAGAACATTTGAGTTATTAGATACAACGAGACTAGGCTTTTCGCTTCCATTTGTGGAGGTGTAATGGATCTCGTCGAACTTTGTTAGTAGTTCCTTCTTTATGAATGAGATGGAGCAAAGGTTTTGCCTCCATTTAAAAAAACACGTTAAGAGGAATTTATTTTATAGTAGAGCCGATAATGGAGTGAAGTCCATGCGTGCAACGCCACAAGCTACATAGTAGTAGTAGAGCACTTTACGTACAGAGCCATATTGCACAGGTCCCAATGCCCCGCAAGGATTTTCCGGCTCCTCGGGCTTAATTGGGAGGCGCTAGTTTAAATATGCTACTAGCTGATGAGGAAGCTGCAAGCGAGGTGCGGCTACGGCGAGCATGCGAGCCACGAGATGCTGGGAAGGAAAACCCGTTCACGTGGCTAGGCTATCAAGTGCACCCAGATTGTGGTGCCGCACGTCCGTTTGACTTCAAAACTCAAACTATGCGTGTAAAATATTGGCTCGCAGTGAAGTTACTATTTAAAAAAAGGCCGCCGTGCGTTCGACCGAGATCGAACCCACAAAACAAGGTATACACTCCCGCGACCACTAGTAGTACTCGTTGAAGTACAACGCAACCTAGAATTGCCTTTTGTCGCTAGTAGTACATTGTTCCTTACAAGAAACCCCTAATAATGCAAGAAACCACTAATAATGTGGCTAGTAGTACGTGGCAGACTTAAGATAAGACTACCTTATTAACCATTGTACATGCTCTTACCAACCAGCCCTACCAAGAAATGACTACTCTACAAAGTGCCTTTATAGGCACGTTTCAACCCATGGCCCTGTTTGGATACATTTGTTGTCAATCTAACCCTGCCATCCAAACATCACTTTGGTTAGAGTTAGTTCAGGGTTAGAATCTAACCTTTGACTTAGAGTATCCAAACAGGGCCCATGTCGCCCATTCAGTCAACGCCTTCTATTCCACCGGGCGTTATGACTTGTGGGACCTACATGTCAGTCTGCACAAAAATCCCTGAGTGACCTCCTACCTCCGGCCCGTCCACCTAGTCATCCTCGGCCATGGGACACAGCTACTGCCGCCAGCAGAAGGCGAGGTCAAAACCGCCGGCGGTGCGGAGCCCATCTTGTGGCAGCCCGGATGCCAGCTCCGTTCGGCGCTTGCGGCCACTAGCTAGCCAAGATAGCTCCGTCCAGCTGCTTGTCTGCAAGGTTTGCTAGCTAGATTAGCAGGGTGGCGCGGAGGCTTGCTCACGCACGCCGTGCTAAGGCCAGCCATCTGGCTCGAGCGAAGGCCAGTGCGGCGGCTTGCTCGCTCGTGAGTCATGCTCGGGCCAGCCTACCAACCCGTGTGGAGGCCAGCGCGGCGTCCGGCCCGTCCGGCGGAGCGGCGACCAACTCGCTCATCACCGGCGCCACCGACGAACACGCATCAGTATGGTTTGAAGTAATGTTCAGGAAAAATAATGATTTGAGGGGGAATAATAGGATATAAGGTCAGATGTGGGTCCCTCGTGTCAACGGTCAAACAAAATGTGTTGGTTTAAGCCGTCTCGTCAGCACGGACGTGTGGGCCAACCCTGTCATAAATGGGTTTAAACTAACCTAATCGGTAGGTAGTAGTTTTTGGCGTGGATTAAGAAATTTTGGGTATGTTTTTGCTATTTTTTGTACAATATATTCTTCCTAGGGCTAGTTGAAAGTGGTAGTTTTATGTTAAATACTCTACATATTGTAAGTAGGAGTGAAAGTTAAGCTTTGGAACCCAATAAGCAAGGCTAGTTACATAGTGCATATGTGTACATGACTGAAAGTAAATATCAACCATGAGTGACTAATATCTTGATGGAAAACGCGAAACTATGGAATACTAGGGATTTTTTTTGCATGGTTGGAAATACTAGAAATGTTCATGTGCGTTGCAACGAATCAAAATTAGAATAATACTTATTCACAAACTTGATACAAAACACTCTAATTTTGATATACATATATCACTAGAGATATATTATGTTTCAATTAGAATATATTCCTTGGGTTGTTTTGGTGAGGTCAGGGAGGGATGTGGTTGGTTTTAAGATACTAATTATGGTTTTTTCTGCAAATTGGTAGACAAGTGGGATGTTTGTGAGAAAAGGCAACAACTTACCTCACAGTCGTTAGACGTAGATCTAATGGTCACAAACGACGGATGTCAGACGCACCATCATCACCAACTTAGTCTTCTGTAGGAGTACTAGCAAGATCCGTGCATTGCACGGAACATCAAGATGCATTTTTTTTATAAAAACACTCGCTGTGATTGACCCATGCGGGAGTAATCCCTTGCGTAAAAACTAGTGATATCTTGAGAAATAGGAGATAAGGTGAAGAGGAGTGGGGCATGGTTGTGATTGGTGGTCGGACTGAGCGGAGGCATGGGGATTGACGACGCCGGCAGCGGCCACCAGGCCAGTTTGTTCCAGAGGCTTCCGTTCTTAATTGCTCAACAATGAGGTTGCTGGAGATAAGGATGAACGAGGGAAGGCCTTGTCTGCAAATGTGGAGAGGGGTGCGAGTATCTTTTAGTTTAATTTCCATCAGTCAGATATAGATCGGACGGTCTATATTGCAAGATGGCACACGTACCATCATCACCAACTCGGTTTTTTATAAGAGAAGAGATATAAATATGGAGATACAAACGTATTATCGATACTTGTTTCCGTAAACTAGCATCTACATTCTATTCTACGCCTCAGCATGTGAGGCCTTAGCACAATGACTTCTCGACTGTGCAAAACAAAGGTTTTCCTGTCGCCGATAAGGAGGGGGTGACGGCGGCGTGCTTTTTGGCTTGCTGTAGTCCTAGTAGTCATACTAGGTGGTCTAAGCACGTGTAGATTTATTCTTTTTCACGTCTCGTGTTCGCCGTATTGCCATGACTGTTGATGAATAGACGGTAAGTTATTCACGAGGAAACCCTTGTTGAGCGTGAATGCGAGAGAGAGAGAGACAGTGTGCGTGTGTGATATGTCTAGAGACAGAGGTAATGATAATAGATTCTTTGTGTCTATGTGTATGGAGGATAGAGAGAGACATGTACATGGGGCTTTGTGTTGTGTAACGTGGAGACACATATACATAATTAGAGAGTGAGTGTGCGAGATACACATGCCGACATGGGGAGAGATGAGGATCCAGATTAATGGGTGTTTGTGCGTGCCTGTGTGTGTTTGTGCGCGCGTTTGTGTGTGAGAGGGAGTGTGTGTATGTGGAGTAGAGAGACCACTAATGATGTAAACCTAGTATAAGGGAAGGGGGAATGGTGTGACATGTGTAGTAGCAGGATAACATGGGTGCGGGCGGGGGGAGCAGACTATTTGGAAGAGACATCGATTGTGTGTGGGAGAGGGGTGTGAGAGCGAGCGAGAGAGAGAGAGAGAGAGAGAGAGAGAGAGAGATAGAGAG
>LR738712.1:435225271-435521003 GCA_902687465.1 Secale cereale | reverse complement strand
AGAGTGAGGTGTCTATATTTGAGGGACTTTAGCGTAATTGAGATATACATGGTCAATAGTGTGTGCACTCAAGGTAGATCAATTTGTTTTACAGTTTGGACTATGATATAACGATACTTTTGAACATGCGTGATATACTTTGATGTACCAGAATTACAAACCAAAGATTGGAATTTTGGAATTCGACTCCATCATTAGCTTTTGTAATTCATTTCAACGGAGGTACATTTTTAAGCCAGGATTTCGTGATTTCAAATTCATATATCAAACCTAGAGATATACACATACGTGCATGTTCAAACTTTATAATCATCCACTTTATTCATACATATACACATTTTTGCTTTTGTCATCATATTTAGGATAAACACATTTGGAATTTCATTTGAATTGGACCATATGATGGTATTTGCTTGTAGTAGCTCAATGATCCATATTTTAATTGAATGGACAATCTAAGTTTCGAGTTGGAGACATTGATTTTCAAAACTTGCACTTTTTTTGCGTGCAAAACAAACAAATTCTTGGCCATGATATCATAGTCGGCCGTACAAGAGCAGAATATAGTTTCAGGCGCCAAAAGCTTTCAAACTTCCAACTCACATCAAAATATCTCACGCCCGAAAGTTTAGCCCTGCGATATTCCTGTTTTACCCCTGCCACACGAACGGAAAAGGGCTGCTTTGGTAACTCCATTGTTTCCCCCTCTTTGCCCCCAACATTCTTCCCCAGAGCCCCTCCCCTTCCCCTCCCCGACCCCCCAACCATGGAAAGCCGCCGAATCTAGTCCTCCAACGCAGCGGTGGACCTCACACCCCGACGGATCTATCTTCCGCACCTTGGAACCCCCAACTGCCAACTCACCACTTCACCGGAGCCGCTTCAGCGACTGGCTTGTACACCGCTCCAGATCTCCTTGACCGCCATCATGGTCCACCGCACCGGATCTGCTTAACCGACGCCCTTGTCCACCACAGTGTAGGCCCTTCACTGACTCCCTTGTCCGTCCCTTCGATGGCCCTTCATACAAGCCCTCGTCCGCCACAACAGATCCGCCTCACCGAAAGCACTGTACAACGCGCCCGCCGAAGCCTTCGTCCCCTGCACTGGACCCGCTCCGTGGACGCCATATTCAACTCCACCGGCCCTGCTTTATTGAAGCCACAGCCTCATCAGGTTATTTCGATCTGTACTCCTTCAGTTTTTCTCTTTATCGTGCAACTGTTCACTTATGATAGATGAGCGGTACGTCTCCAACCTATCTATAATTTTTTATTGTTCCATGCTATTATTTATGATGTTTTGGATGTTTAATGGGCTTTGTTATACACTTTTATATTATTTTTGGGACTAACCTACTAACCCAAAGGCCCAGTCCAGATTGCTGTTTTTTGCTTGTTTTAGGGTCTTACAGAAAAGGAATATCAAACGGAGTCCAAATGGAATGAAACCTTCGGGAGAGATATTTTTGGAGAAAAATACGCACGGGAGACTTGAGAACCACGGAGTAGGGCTGACGTGGCGTCCACGAGGATGGGGGGCGCGCCCCCTATAGGGCGCACCCCCTGCCTCGTGGGCACCCCGTCTGGCCCCCGGTGCCCTCCTTACTCCTATATATACCTACGTACCCCGAAACTATCAGAATAACAAAGAAAACCCTAGTTCCACCGCCGCAACCTTCTGTTCCCGTGATATCCCATCTTAGGGCCTGTTCCGGAGCTCCGCCGGAGGGGGGATCTTCCACGGAGTGCTTCTACATCATCATCATCGCCTCTCCATGAGTTGTGAGTAGTTTACCACAGACCTTCGGGTCCATAGCTAGTATCTAGATGGCTTCTTCTCTCTCACTCTTGGGATCTCAATACCAAGTTCTCCTCGGTCTTCGAGGAGTTCTATTCAATGTAATCTCTTTTTGCGGTGTGTTTGTCGAGATCCGATGAATTGTGGGTTTATGATCAAGATTATCTATGAGAAATATTTGGTTCTTTTTTGAACTCTTTATGTATGATTATAATATCCTTGCAAGTCTCTTTGAATTATTGGTTTGGTTTGGCCTACTAGATCTATAGTTCTTGCAATGGGAGAAGTGCTTGGCTTTGGGTTCAATCTTGCGGTGTCCTTTCCCAGTGACAGTAGGGGCAGCAAGGCACGTATTGTATTGTTGCCATCGAGGATAAAAAGATGGGGTTTATATCACTATGTTTGAGTTTATCCCTCTACATCATGTCATCTTGCTTAAGGCGTTACTCTGTTCTTATGAACTTAATACTCTAGATGCATGTTGGATAGCGGTCGATGTGTGGAGTAATAGTAGTAGATGCAGAACCGTTTCTGTCTACTTGTCTCGGATGTGATGCCTATATATAATGATCATGCCTAGATAGTCTCATAATTATTCGCTTTTCTATCAATTGCTCGATAGTAATTTGTTTACCCGCCGTAGAATATCGCTATCATGAGAGAAGCCACTAGAGAACACTATGGCCCCCGGGTCTATTCTCAACATATCAATCTACCATCTACTTTACTTTTCCGCTTTTACTTTTTGTTCTTATATCCAAAAATACCAAAAATATCAAACTATCATCTCAATCAGATCTCACTTTCGTAAGTGACCGTAAAGGGATTGACAACCCCTTATCACATTGGCTGCGAAGTTCTTATTTGTTTGTGCAGGTGCGAGGGACTCGCGCGTGGTCTCCTACTGGATTGATACCTTGGTTCTCAAAAACTGAGGGAAATACTTACGCTACTGTGCTGCATCACCCTTTCCTCTTCGAGGGAATACAACGCAAGCTCGAGAAGTAGCAAGAAGAATTTCTGGCGCCGTTGCCGGGGAGGCTTACGGAAAAGTCATATACCAAGTACCTATCACAAACCCTTATCCTTCGCATTACATTTTTGCCTCTCGTTTTCCTCTCCCCCACTTCACCCTTGCCGTTTTATTCGCCCTTTTTCCGTTTGCCTTTTTGTGGCTTGTGTTGCTATGTGCCCTCTATTAGCTTGCATCTTCGCTTGCTAAAGTATGGATCCTCATCCACTTGCTAATCTCTTTAAGAGATCCAATTTTGTTGAACCTATTGCTAGTGAGCTGCGTGCACTAGATTATCTTTATGGGGGTTTGCATGAAATTCATGAATCTGAAAATTGTGAGGAATTGTTAAAAGAAAAAGTGATTCATGATAGCTTGTTAAATAAAAAGCATGATAGCAATGATGTTATTGTAAATTATATTAATGTCAATTGTGTTAATGACATGCAAAACCCTAAGCTTGGGGATGCTTATTTTGCTATGCCCGCTACTTGTTGCAATGATCCTGATTGGGGTGATGATTCTTATGATCCTGGAAATTTAATTAAACCCCATCATGAATATGAGATTGATAATAATGTTTTCCATAATATTGAAAGTGGATTTGAAAGAGTGACAACTTTTGATCCCACTACTTTAGATATTGATCAATCTTATGAATTTTTTGATAAAAGTGGGTTTGGAAAGGTCATGACTTTAGTTAATGTTGATCCCACTATTTTGGAAGAGTGTCAACTTCGCATGCACGTGGATCGTGTTGACAATATGTTATGTGATAGCTATATTGTTAAATTTGCTTATGATCCTACATGCAATTATTATGAGAGAGGAAAATATGGTTGTAGCAATTTTCATGTTACTAAATTACCTCTCTTCATGTTGAGATTGATCCTGTTTCTTTCTTTCTCCTTGCATATGTTAGATCTTGCTTGTCTTGCGAATTTGTTTTCCTACAAAATTCCTATGCATAGGAAGTATGTTAGACTTAGATGTGACTTTCACATTCTATATGATGCTCTTTTTGTGCTTCAAGTCTTATCTTTTATGTGAGCATCATTGAATTCTCAAGCCTATCTTAATGGCTATAAACGATAGCGCTTGTTGGGAGGCAACCCAATTTTATATTTTTTGCTTCTGTTTAGGAATAAATATTGCATCTAGCTTCTGTTTAGATGTGGCTTTGTGTTTTAATTAGTGTTTGTGCCAAGTAGAACCTTTGGGAAGACTTGTGTGAAGTTTATATGATCTTGCTGTGAAAAACAGAATCGTTAGCGCTTGCTAGAATGGTCACCAGATTTTACTGGAGTGTGCTATTTAGTTGATTCTTTTTTGCAGATGATTAATAGACAAATTCCCCACGTTTACCAATTTATTTCAATTTTTTGGAGTTACAGAAGTATGTGAAAGTTACAAATTACTACAGACTGTTTAGTTTTTGACACATTATGTTTTTCGTGTCTTTTTTGCTTATTTCGATGCATCTATGAGTAGCATTGGAGGATATGAACCATAGAGAAGTTGGAATACAGTAGGTTTAACACCAATATAAACAAATAATGAGTTCATTGCCGTACATTTGAGTAGTGGCTTGCTTTCTTATACTAACGGAGCTCACGAGATTTTTGTCTAAGTTTTGTGTTGTGAAGTTTTCAAGTTTTGAGTATTGCTTTGATGGACTACGGAACAAAGAGTGGAAAGAGCCTAAGCTTGGGGATGCCCAAGGCACCCCATGGTAAAATTCAAGGACAACCAAGAGCCTAAGCTTGGGGATGCCCCGGGAAGGCATCCCCTCTTTCCTCTTCATCCATCGGTAAGTATACTCGGAGCTATATTTTTATTCACCACATGATATGTGTTTTACTTGGAGCGTCTTGTATAATTTGAGTCTTTGCTTGTTAGTTTGCCAAAAATATCCTTGCTGGACACACCTATTTGAGAGAGTTAAATATGGCCTAGGAATTCATAGAACACTCTATGTGCTTCACTTATATCTTTTGAGTTGAATAGTTTTTGCTCTAGTGCTTCACTTATATCTTTTAGAGCACGGTGGTGATTATATTTTTGTACAAATTGTTGATCTCTCATGCTTCACTTATATCCTTTTGAGAGTATATTAAAACATCATGGTAATGTGCTTTGGCTATAAAACTAGCCTTCACATGATAGACATCCAATATCAATGTAGTAAAAACTTCCACACTAAGTGCATTGTATATGAAGAGAAGTTGGATGCTTGATAATTGTTTTGAGATACGAGGATAGTGATATTAGAGTCATGCTAGTGGCGTTATTGTGAAATTGAGAAATGCTTGTGTTAAAGTTAGTGATTCCCGTAGCATGCACATATGGTGAACCGCTATGTGACGAAGTTAGAGCATGAGGTATTTGTAAAGTGTCAACCTTTGTGTGGAGGTCGGGGGCGCGCGATGGTTAACTCCTACTAACCTCCCCCCCTAAAAGCATGCGTTGATTGCTTTGTTTTGACGACTCGTAGATTTTTGCAATAAGTATATGAGTTCCTATGACTAATGTTGAGTCCATGGATTATACGCACTCTCACCCTTCCACCATTGCTAGCCTCTCTTGTACCGCGCAACTTTCGCCGGTACCATACACCCACTATATATCATTCCTCAAAACAGCCACCATATATCTTCCTCAAAACAGCCACCATACCTACCTATCATGGCATTTCCATAGCCATTCTGAGATATATTGCCATGCAACTTTCCATTGTTCCATTCATATGACACGCTTCATATCGTCATATTGCCATGCATGATCATGTAGTTGACATCGTTTTTGTGGGAAAGCCACCATGCATAATTTTTAATACATGTCACTCTTGATTCATTGCACATCCCGGTACACCACCGGAGGCATTCATATAGGTCATACCTTGTTCGAGTATCGAGTTGTAATATCGAGTTGTAATTCAATGAAAGTGTGACGATCATCATTATTAGAGCATTGTCCCATGTGAGGAAAGGCTAAATCAATAAAGCCCCTCCAAAAAAGAGAAAGGCCAAAGAAAAAAAGAAAGGCAAAAAAAAGAAAAAGAAAAGAAAAAGGGACAATTGCTACTATCCTTTTCCACACTTGTGCTTCAAAGTAGCACCATGTTCTTCATGATAGAGAGTCTCATGTTTAGTCACTTTCGTATACTAGTGGGAATTTTCATTATAGAACTTTGCTTGTATATTCCAACGATGGGCTTCCTCAACAGCCGTAGGTCTTCATGAGCAAGCAAGTTGGATGCACACCCACTTAGTTTCTTTTGTTGAGCTTTCATACATTTTATCTCTAGTCCATCTGTTGCATGGCAAACCCTACTCACTCACATTGATATCTATTGATGTGCATCTCCATAGCCCGTTGATA
Source organism: Secale cereale (assembly GCA_902687465.1). Classification (NCBI taxonomy): domain Eukaryota; kingdom Viridiplantae; phylum Streptophyta; class Magnoliopsida; order Poales; family Poaceae; genus Secale; species Secale cereale. The sequence goes on along the minus strand of LR738712.1, from coordinate 435,514,810 downwards.
CGCCTAGTCGATGTGAGACTATCTCCCTCCTTTTTGTCTTCTCCACAACCACCTCTCTATTCCACATAGTGCTATGTCCATGGCTCACGCTCATGTATTCTGTGAAAGTTGAATGGTTTGTAAGAATAGAGTATGAAAACAAGTGCTTCGCTGAAATCGGGGTTGTGCATGATATGAATATTTTATGTGATGAAGAGGGATCATAGCTAGACTATATGATTTTGTAGGGATAACTTTCTTTAGCCATAGTATTTTGAGAAGACATGATTGCTTTGTTAGTATGCTTGAAGTATTATTATTTATTATGTCAATATAGACTTTTGTCTTGAATCTTTCAGATCTGAACATTCATGCCACAATTAAGAGAATTACATTGAAAAACTATGTTGGTTAGCATTCCACATCAAAAATTCTGTTTTTATCATTTACCTACTCGAGGACGAGTAGGAATTAAGCTTGGGGATGCTTGATACGTCTCCAACGTATCTATAATTTTTGATTGTTCCATGCTATTATTTATGATGTTTTGGATGTTTAATGGGCTTTGCTATACACATTTATATTATTTTTGGGACTAACCTACTAACCCAAAGGCCCAGTCTAGATTGCTGATTTTGCCTGTTTTAGGGTTTTACAGAAAAGGAATTAAACGGAGTCCAAACGGAATGAAACCTTCGGGAGAGATATTTTTGGAGAAAAATACGCACGGGAGACTTGAGAACCACGGAGTAGGGCTGACGTGGCGTCCACGAGGGTGGGGGGCGCGCCCCCCTATAGGGCGCGCCCCCTGCCTCATGGGCACCCCATTTGGCCCCCGGTGCCCTCCTTCCTCCTATATATACCTATGTACCCCGAAACTATCAGAACAATAGAGAAAACCCTAGTTCCACCGCCACAACCTTCTGTTCCCATGAGATCCCATATTGGGGCCTATTCCGGAGCTCCGCCAAAGGGCGGATCTTCCACATAGTGCTTCTACACCATCATCATCGCCTCACCATGAGTTGTGAGTAGTTTACCACAGACCTTCGGGTCCATAGCTAGTATCTAGATGGCTTCTTCTCTCTCATTGGATCTCAATACCAAGTTCTCCTCGGTCTTCGAGGAGATCTATTCGATGTAATCTCTTTTTGCGGTGTGTTTGTCGAGATCCGATTAATTGTGGGTTTATGATCAAGATTATCTATGAGAAATATTTGGTTATTTTATGAACTCTTTATGTATGATTATAATATCCTTGCAAGTCTCTTCGAATTATTGGTTTGGTTTGGCCTACTAGATCTATAGTTCTTGCAATGGGAGAAGTGCTTGGCTTTGGGTTCAATCTTGCGGTGTCCTTTCCCAGTGACAGTAGGGGCAGCAAGGCACGTATTGTATTGTTGCCATCGAGGATAAAAAGATGGGGTTTATATCACTATGTTTGAGTTTATCCCTCTACATCATGTCATCTTGCTTAAGGCGTTACTCTGTTCTTATGAACTTAATAATCTAGATGAATGCTGGATAGCGGTCGATGTGTGGAGTAGTAGTAGTATATGCAGAATCGTTTCGGTCTACTTGTCTCGGATGTGATGCCTATATATAATGATCATGCCTAGATAGTCTCATAATTATTCACTCTTCTATCAATTGCTCGACAGTAATTTGTTTACCCGTCGTAGAATATCGCTATCATGAGAGAAGCCACTAGAGAACACTATGCCCCCCGGGTCTTTTCTCAACATATCAATCTACCATCTACTTTACTTTTCCGCTTTTACTTTTTGTTCTTATATCCAAAAATACCAAAAAATATCAAACTATCATCTCTATCAGATCTCACTTTCGTAAGTGACCGTAAATGGATTGACAACCCCTTATTGCATTGGCTGCGAAGTTCTTATTTGTTTGTGCATGTGCGAGGAACTCGCGCGTGGTCTCCTACTAGATTGATACCTTGGTTCTCAAAAACTGAGGGAAATACTTACGCTACTGTGCTGCATCACCCTTTCCTCTTCGAGGGAATACAATGCAAGCTCGAGAAGTAGCAATGAGCTTTCTTGTATGTCGACAAGCGTCGCAACCGTAGCACCGGAGCCGCTTCAGCGACGACGATAGCTAGCCCAAACTCAACCGCAACACGAGCACCATCGACCATCCTTAGCTATCAAGTATGCCGACGATACCCATATGCCACCGAGAATCAGGCACTATTATCCAACAGCCGGCGCCTACGTTCACTTTCTTAGGATAAGCACTGCACCTTTGAATTTCTTCATGCCATCATTCAGTTTTTCATGAGACGTGTTATTCTGCTTGCACCTGTAGGGCCATACTTCTGGCAGTGAACATGTTACATGTGCTAAATTACATACCAGTGCACATATAGTTAATATGCTTTAGTTTTGTCCTAAGTATTACTGTACTTCCTAGATATCACTGCCTACTATTTTACTTCTTGCATGCTATATTTATGATAATGGCATTGTTCTGATGCCATCTGTTGGTTCCATCAGACTGCTTCATGTTCTCTATGCTTAATTACACATCAACAAACTAGCATGTGGTTCCGCTGGTTTTTGTTCGTTTTACCCTACATTTTCTGATGCTAGTTATTACATCACGGCTACGAGCCTGTGTTCATTACTTTTTTCTGTGTTCTTGATCTTCCCAAGTTGCATGACTAATTTGATGCTTCTATTAATTATGGAGATGCTAACCCCATCAAGCAAAATATTTGTTATTTTGGGGTTGGCACCTCAAGCAAGCATAAAAATAGAGGGAAGCAGATATATTTCCGTGTATGCACACAACCTTCTTTCATTAGTTTAGATGAAACATTGATCATCAATTTGAACCAGTGCATGCGATTAAAATTAATTTTACCTAAATAGAGGGTGCAGAATAAACTACAAAAAGTAGATTTGCAACCACGGGATGCTGACAATGTCTTCAAAGAACATTGCAACAGCAGTGAGGCTTCACAACAACATATGGTAAGCCAGTGTGTTTTAGTACATGTGAAATGTAATGCGCGTGGGCTGCTTTCTTGGCTTGTGCCCTCAACCTGTAATCCTATAGAATAATAAATAGTTTAGTTGTCTGCTTTGTTGTATTGCTTGATTCGAATGCTTGTTTGTTACTTGTTATGCTATACCTGAGTTGGCCAATATGTCAGTAGTGCCTGCTATACTATCATAAGTAAATGCATGCCTAGTTCATTTGAGTCCTTAACTTTTCCTCTGAACTTCATCACAAGACTGTCTTCGTAGTTTATATGAGGCCACACTGTTAAGTGATTTCTTAGATTATTTCAACTGCTTAGATGCCTTGGCAACTTAAATATAGCAGTGGTACACTCCCTTTCAAGTTTTCATCTTACCATTTTAATTTTTATTCGGCCGATGCTGCTTCAAACCATTTAAGTATAGCTTGCCATGCTCGGCAAAAATTCGTATGTCGTTTACCATGTAAGCTTACTGCCTGGATCATGCGATAACTATCTCTTACTTATGTCCAGCGGAAACCTTTCAGGATGCCGTTCACACAAGGACACAATGTATAACCCCATAATCTATTTGTGGAAGCAGTGCGCCATCCATGTTACCAGATGGTAGCAGTTCAGAGGCAGCACCACCGGAGAGCAGTCCGAGCACAGATATTATAGTTCTTGAGGCTCTACTAGAGGCATAAAGAGATGGTGTGGCTGCCATGAATGAGGTAATCTCGATCTTGAAGCTGGAAATTATGCAATTAGCTGCACGCATTATGCAAGCAACCGAAGAATTGGAGGAAGTAAGAATGTTGCATTTGAAGACGCAGGAGGTCCTGCTGCTTCTGCTATCTGAAGCCCAGGGTAATCCTAGTTCTTCTTTAGATAGCAGTTGAAATTATCATTAGATTATTGTACTTGCATGTTGTGTCATGTCTCTGAATGGATTATGTTGTAAGACCCCCTATGTTGTCCATGTGTTGTAACGATCCGAAATTTTTAGGCGAGGTAATCCTCAGTACTTGTATGATTGACATAAGGTGAACCATTTTTCGTGTGAGCATATTGTATTGGATGAAATAACTGTTTGACTCAAAGTGTATCCAACCTACTGAATTCGAAGATCACGACATTTCTAAATCATAATCATATATAAAGGTGGAATAATTCTTTGTTATGGTTTTGAAGAAATAAATAGAAAAATGTAGAATTATCTATGGATATTCGTAATCGAATAAAAATTGGATTTGGATTTAGTTGCCAGGGCCCAGGGAAAACGTGAATGCTAATTCTCCCAAGTTTTGAACAAAGCGGCTAAACACCCACTATCATTTGTGGGCTGCCCAAAGCAAGTGTTTGCGAGATGGAAATTATTGTCTACCCCTGACACTTGACATCCTTATCGACTTGATTTACACTGGTGTCGATAGGGGTAGACTAGTAACTTCAATCAGACGTGACACAACGGCCTCTGAGCCCATTCAGACACGTTGGGCGCCAAACATGGGCGGCAAAACACATTTGATTCAAGCTCGTCCGAAAGACATGTGTCTCTCCCTCCATTTCCCCATTCATCCACGATGGGCGGCAAGACAAACTCTCCTCGTCCAAAATTGATGTAGGCTAATATTTTAAATAGGGGCAGATGTGTAACTTCCCTCAGATGTAACACAACCGCCCTACCTGTTAGCTCTGTTCATACACCGTGGGCGCCAACCGTGGGAGTAAAAACACCCTCTCCTTGCCCGAAATCGTTACCGACAAATATTTGGAGATGCGAGATTACCGTCCTATCCCCAACCGACGTGATGTCTGAAATTTTAAACGGGGGATAAGTTCGTAAATTTGCCACATTTCAGACAAGCGCGTCCCAAAGTTTGAGATCCTCCTCCCCTCCATTTCCCCATTTATACACCGTCGGCGCCAGGACAACCTCCCCACTGCGGCCAGCCTCCTCCGTCCGCCACCCCATCCTCCACCTTGCCGGAGCCACTACCCCTACCCCGTCGTCCACTGCAAGTGATGGACGTCTCTCATCCACGGCGCCGGACCAGGATCCTTTCATCGCTTTGTCTCGCTTCATCGGCGCCGTCGTCCACTTTGCCTTTGCCGCTCCTACGACCGCCTCGTCCACGACAACATGATTTATCCCCCAACCCGGCCATCTGCCATCTAAAGTCTTCTTCCCCGTCGCCGATAGCCATCGCACCCGCAGCACCCTCAACGTATCAGCAGGGGCGTACACGGCGTTGCAAGAGAGGTGGTACTCTTCCATATGTGCTTAAGTTATTGATCTCACCTGGGAAATAGATCTTAAATTGTTTACTGTACTTTCCTTGTCCGTACCAAATCGTAGTGGCTAGTTAAATGCAAACATTGGTTGCGAAGTAGCTTTGTCCGGTTTTCACCTTCAGATCTGCCATGTCACGGTCACTATACTCGTAAAGCTTATGGTTTCCCCTCTTTATATTCACTACCATCATCGTAGGTGCTTCACTTCTTCGTGTCGTGCTAGCACTGCTCCTCAAGACCTCAACCCATCAAGCGAAACAACATGCCACTCATAATTCCAAAGCTTACGTGTTGAAATACGAATATGATATGATGCTCATATTACTAAAACAGAGAACGTTTAATTGGTCACCTAATGTTCCTATATTCGTTTCGAAAAGCATGTGCGCCACCCACTGGTCCAGCTAGTTCCACTTTCCTGATTTTACTCTTGATGCTTAGGGTTTCCCCCTTTTATCTACTCTACTATGATCTGTGTAGGTGCTTTCTGTCATACTAGCATTACTCCACCCTGTAAGTGCATCTAGTGCCACCCCTAATTGGTTTTGGAGTATTGACGACAAACCTGGTTGAGGGACTAATGTGTTTGTGAGAATTACAGGATAACACAAGTAGTAGTCCCTCATTGATTCGGTATACCTACCGGAGATGACCCCTAAAAATGTATGAAGACATTGACAACAATGGTAGTATATGAAGATATCCATATTGAAGACTATGACAAGAGAAGAGATTGTGTGGAGACTATGGAGCGCGGAGACTTAGACGTTTCGTTGTTTCCTTTTCTTCTTTGTTGAGTCATAGGAACCACCGTACTGTTAAGTGGGGTCCAAGTGAACAAAGTCAGAGTGACTGAAGTGATGCTCAACCAAATCATATGTCTTCGAGTGAAGACAATCAGAGCAAATTTTATCCAGAGCTGGATGAGTCAGCTTTACTTGTAGCCCAAGTAAAGTTGCTGCGTGTGTTTGAAATCTGACCGTTGGAACACGTGTCAGTTCCTTAGTGACCCATGGTCATTTCGGACAAATCAGGTCGAGTTGCCTAGTGGCTATAAATAGCCCACCCCCTACACCATAAATTGGTGGCTGCTCAGAGTTAGTACACGGCTTTTGTCGTTTGAAAGCAACCCACCTCCGAAGCAGTTGAGAGAGAGAGAGATCCTTGCAAGGAAAAAGCCCAAATACCCAGAGCCAAAGAGTGTTAGGCATCACTGAAGTCTTTCTGTCCGCGTGATCTGAAGACTTGTTACACTTGAGGACTGTGAATCCTCCAGCCGGTTAGGCGTCGCGTTCTAAGCATCCAAGAGTCATTCTGGATCGCCGGTGAACGAAGTCTGTGAAGGTTTGGAAGTCTACCTTGAAGACTTACCAGAGTGATTGGGTGAGTACTCGGTGTCCTTAGCTCAAGGGGAATAAGGTGAAGACGCGGTCTTCTGAGTTAAATCTCAGCCTCCCTAACCAGACGTACAGTTGTCACAGCAACTAGAACTGGTCGAACAAATCACTGTCTTCCCAAAGCTACTGGTTCTATCCCTTCCTTCTCTTTACTTACTGTCTGTCTTTGTGAAGTCATTGCCTCCTTGCCTTATCTGTTTGACTTCACTGTGTGACTACTTGTTCTGACTGGCTTCATACAATCTTCCATCCTGATCCATACTGCCTAGCTGCTATTAGTCTTCGTGCTTTTACTTCATTGAATACTTGACTATGGCTTGTGTAGTGTAGTCTACCTTCCGCTGCATATAAATAGGATCGGTTCTATCGTTTGTCTTCGAAACTTCCATGTTTTGAAAACTTCCCTAAAAATCGCCTATTCACCCCTCTCTAGTCGATATACAGCTCTTTCAATTGGTATCAGAGCAAGGTACTCCCTTGTTCTGTGTGATTCGGTTTAACCACCTGGAGTTTTAGCTATGTCGACTGCAGGGATAATCAAAGTCTCCGATGCGTGCCCGGCTTCGATGGCACTGAATACCCCTACTGGAAGAACAAGATGCGCATGTACCTTGAAGCCATTGATGTGGACCTCTGGTATGTCATCAAGAACAGCGTTCCCAAGATTGGTGAAGGTATCACCCCTGCTGATGTCAAGAAGTTCGTTCAACTGGATTCCACTGCCAAGAACATCATGTGTGGTCATCTGACCAAAGGACAGTATGGTCGTGTGAGTGCTCTGGAAACGTCGAAGCTAGTCTGGGACTGGCTCTCCAAGGTCAATAAAGGCGTCTCAACCCAGAGAGATCAAAGGATCAGTGTCCTTCGCAACCTCTTCAATCGCTTCAAGAGACACGACAATGAGAATGTCCAGCTCACATTCGATCGCCTCACTGACATCACAAATGAGCTTCAGGCACTTGGCATCACTGAGATCACCAAGCATGAAATCGTCAAGACACTCCTGAGATCACTTGACAGCTCATTTGACACCCTTGCCCTGATGATTCAAGAGCGCCCTGACTTCAAGACTCCCGATCCATCTGACATACTTGAGAGTCTCAACACACATGATTTCCAGCTATCTGAGAAACGTGACATCTATGGTCCCAACTATGGCCGAACTCGCGCTTTGAAGGCAAAGGATGTTTCCTCATCTGAGGAAGAATCTGACTGCAGTTCCGGTGATCCTGAAGACATTGGAAAGGAGCTTGCCATGCTTGTGAAGAAGTTCCAGAAATTCACTAAGAAGAAAGGCTTCAGAAAGTATTCACGATCCAGCTCAAGAAATGATGAAGCTTCTACCCATGACCGCAAGAAGAGAACATGTCACAAGTGCAAGAAACCTGGTCACTACATCTCTGAGTGTCCTCAATGGGATAATGAGAAGAAGAAGAAGAAGAGCAAGGAGTATGATTCTGATGACAAGAAAAAGAAGAAATCCTCAAAGTCTTCTTCCAAGTCTTCATCAAAGTCTTCATCACACAAGAAGAATTCATCTGGCAAGGCTCGTGCGTTTGTTGGCAAGGAGATGGATTCAGAGGAGGAGTCTGCTTCAGAAGAAGCGGAGGTGGAGTCTAAGGAGGAGTCCGATTCTGGTGTCGAAAGTCTGGCTCTAGCCACAGCCTACGTTGCCAAGTCCATCTTCAACACCGAAGACAATGGCTCCGTCAGCAACACTGATGATGATGATAATGACGACTCCGCTCCCACCTACTGCTTCATGGCACGCGGTGCCAAGGTAAAATCACGCGATGCTTACTTTCAAACATCCAGTGAAGATGACTCCGATTGTGAATCCAAACCTAGCTACAAAACACTTGCTAAAATTGCCACTGAACAACAGAAAGCTATGGAACATATTCAAAAACTGTTAGACAAAAGCGATGACCTGTTGGACGCGGAAATGACCCGTTCTCAGTCCTTAATTGAAGACACAAAAAATCTTCATGTTAAGTACGATGAACTTGAAAGTCATCATGAATCGCTCTCAAAAACTCATGAAAATCTTTCCTACGATTATCTTCAAAGGAAGCAAGAACTTGAGAAATTGAAAGCGGCTCATGATGATCTTCAAAAAGAAAATGAGTCACTCCGCGCTCAACAGATCAGCTCCGCTTAGGAAGGATTTGAACCACCATGTTTAAAATGCATTGAGCGTGATAATGCTACATCTGTTGTTGAATGTTCTACTGCTGCTACTGTCGCAGTATCTTCAACTGCTGATGTGGTAACTAACCCCTCTGCTGAGGATACCACTGCTATTGCTGATAAAAATGCTAGGTTGAAGACTTTGCTTGAAACAGGGATGTACAAAAGCCTCAAAGGGCATCAGACGTTATGTGATGTCCTCAAAAAGCAGATTCTGAACCGAAACCCTAGGAAAGAGGGTGTAGGGTTCGAGAGGAAAATGAATGTTGATGGTTCATACTGGAGGCCTCAGCTGTACCCCAAAACCACATGGGTTGCTGCAAAGGAACCTTCAGTGGATCTGTCTACCTTATCTGGCTTCACTTGTGCTAATCCTATTATCATTGATGAATCCTTTGATGCAAACTATAAACTGTTTAAGAATCAGAATGGTGAAGTGTTTGCCAGGTATATTGGTACTAACTGCAGGAGCGGGCCACCTATGAAGAAGATCTGGGTTCCCAAAAGTTGTCTTGAGAAGCTTCCAGTAAATGTCATCATGACACCACCTGGGAAGAAGACAAACCCCAGACCAAAGGCTTCATATGGTCCTAAGGCTTCATACAGACAGAGGACTCACCTAAGTCACCCTAACGCCAATGTTTTGAAGGGAAATTGTACTCAGACCCATGAATATGAGCGTGTTTCCTCAAACCGCTATATTCACAAAACAAAGAACTTTTCTGCTTATTCTTATGAGTATTATTCTCCTCCTGCAAGGCTATTTGCTAGGGCTCCAAAGCCAAAATTCTCAGATGCTGCACTTAGACTCATTGCTTCTAAGCCACCCCTGAAGATGTGGGTGGTTAAGAAGAATTAACTTTCTCTTGCATGGAAAGGTCTCCAGCCGAAAATCAAAGGCGTCTGATGCTATTGCTGGGGACCTAAAACATCTTGTAGGGCGCAAGATCAAATGCCCAAATGGTCTTACTATGTATTTTGTTCCTGGATCGCTTGCCAATCATTCTATCAGTCCCAACTTGGATCTAATCTTTCATAATCCGCTTGCTCGTCAAATGTTTATGCTTCACAATACTCTTCGTGAAGCCTATCCCCCTAACTGCACTGTAGGGTATGACACCAAAGACTTCAAAATGGATTATGGACAGCGGATGCACTAATCATATGACTGGTGATCGAAGTCTTCTTATTGACTCAACCTTACGTCCATCTGACAAGAGTCACATCACATTTGCTGATACTGGTAAAAGCAAGGTATTGGGTCTAGGTAGAGTTGCAATCTCAAAGGATCAACACATGGATAAAGTCATGCTTGTTGAATCCCTTGGTTTCAACTTAATGTCTGTCTCAATGCTTTGTGACTTGAACATGATTGTGATATTTGGAAAATATCGTTGCCTTGTGCTAATGGAATCTGACAAGTCTCTAGTCTTTGAAGGATATCGGAAAGATGATCTGTATGTGGTAGATTTCTCAGCAGGACCATAGATCGCCATATGTCTCCTAGCAAAAGCTTCAGAGTGCTGGCTCTGGCATCGGAGGCTAGGATATGCCGGCATGAGGAACTTGCACACTCTCGCGAAGAATAAGCATGTCGTAGGCATCGAAGGTGTCAAGTTCAAGAAATATCATCTGTGCGGTGCCTACGAAGCTGGGAAGATGACCAGGGCCAAGCATCCCTCGAAGATAATCATGACGACATCCCAACCCTTCGAGCTGCTTCACATGGACTTATTTGGCCCTACTCACTACTCTACGCTCACTACTACAGCTTGTCTCTATGGATTCGTCATTGTTGATGATTATTCAAGATACACATGGGTGCACATAATTCTCTACAAGACTGAAGTGCAGGGATGTCTTCAGACGCTTCGCCAACCGTGCCATGAACAACTATGGGGTCAAGATCAAGCATATCAGAAGTGACAATGGCACTGAGTCCAAGAATACCGGCCTTGATCTTTATCTGGATACAATGGGAATCACTCATGAGTTCTCAGCTCCGTACACACCTCAGCAGAATGGCATCGTGGAGCGCAAGAACAGAACCCTCATTGAGATGGCTCGAATGATGCTTGATGAATACAAGACACCAAGAAAGTTCTGGCCCGAAGCTATTGATACAACATGCCATGTCATCAACCGTGTTTATCTTCACAAGCTTCTGAAGAAAACTTCCTATAACTCCTTACTGGCAAGAAGCCAAATGTCAGTTACTTCAGGGTATTTGGAGCTAGGTGCTGGATCAAGGATCCACATCACAAATCAAAATTTGCACCAAAAGCACATGAAGGTTTCATGCTCGGCTACGGAAAGGACTCGCACTCCTACAGAGTCTTCAACCTCTTTCTCTATAAAGTGGTTGAAACTGTGGATGTGTGGTTTGATGAAACGAATGGCTCACAAAGAGAGTTCCTGCCAAATGTGCTCGATGAAGCTCCACCCAGTGAATCTATCAAGCTAATGGGAACAAGTGAAATCATGCCTTCTGAAGCACAGCCTGACGAGGAACTCACAATTTCTGCTCCCAATCAAACTGAAGACAATGCTCAGCCTGAAGACAATCCTCCTAATGATGACAATGACCAGCAAGAGCAAAATCTTCGTCCAGTTCATCCTCGTGTTGCAAATGAAGTACAAGTTGAGAAGATAATTGACAGCATCAATGCATCTGGTCCACTCACTCGTTCAAGAGCAACACATCTAGCAAATTTCTGTGGGCACTTTGCATTTGTCTCGACATCTGAACCCAAGAAAGTTGCTCAAGCCTTCATGGAACCTGAATGGATTCAGGCTATGCAAGAAGAGCTTCAACAGTTTGAGCTGAACAACGTATGGGAACTTGTCAAGCGTCCTGACCCCCGCAAGCACAACATAATAGGCACAAAATGGATATATCGCAACAAGCAAGATGAGCATGGTCAAGTTGTCAGAAACAAAGCTCGTCTCGTTGCTCAAGGATACACTCAAATTGAAGGGATTGACTTCGATGAAACATTTGCTCCTGTGGCTAGGCTTGAAGCTATTCACATACTGCTAGCCTATGCAAACCATCACAACATCCTTATGTATCAAATGGATGTGAAGAGTGCCTTTCTCACTGGCAAGATTGAAGAAGAAGTGTATGTTGCACAACCACCGGGCTTTGAAGATCCAAAACATCCTGATATGGTATACAAGCTCAACAAGGCACTGTATGGCCTCAAATAAGCCCCTCTGTAATGCCCAGTATGAGATTATATCTCCTACGTGTCGAGGCACGACTTAAAGGTATAAGCTCATACTAGAATGATCTCAAGTATGGTATCTTTGCACGACTCATGTAAAAATAGGGATGAAATTGCAAAAGTATAGTTGGCTTACACTCGCCACGTCACACAATACATTGCATAAGCAAATCATCATCCAAATAACATCACAGTCCGACTACGGACGAAGATCCAAATGAAAGATACCAAATAAATAAAGCCACATGGTCCGATCGCCCCTAGTAGAAGCCACTACTGATCATTGGGATAGTGCACATAGTATCGACTACGTTCTTCATCGAACTCCCAGTACAGCTCCGTGCCGTCACCTGTGTAGTACACCACAATACCTGCTTCTGGTGTTGTGTAGAATCTGTGAGCCACGGAGGACTGAGCAATCCCGTTCCCGGGTAGCAAAACTATCTAAGCCTTGGGTGTGGAACAAGGCTGAAGAAAATAAAGGTTGCAGCTGCACTAGCACTAGCTTACGTGTTTAGAGCGAGAAGAGAAGTGCCACGAGCGTCAAAGTGATCACGAAGTGATCCTATCTAAGCACATCAAACATAACCCCACCGTGTTCACTTCCCTAACCCCTTTCGGAAAATGACCGTCACGGTTACACACGCTGGTGGTGTATTCTGTACATGGTGTCAAGTTTTCTACAACCGGATATTAACAAATTCCCATCTGCCACATAACCGCGGGCACGGCTTTCGGAAGTTCAAAACCCTGCAGGGGTGTCCCAACTTAGCCCATTACAAGCTCATGATCTGCGGAGTCGCAACTCCAAGGTGGGAAGACCCGAGTATTCTCGGAATCCCGTGCTCAAGATATTCCGACTAAGGTAAAACTAATCCAGCAAGACCTCCCGGCGTGCCGACACCCTGATAGTAGCCGCGCGTATCTAGTCTCAGGCCACGACCGGATGAGCAGTACGTACAGCAACCGAAGACCCCAGCGAACTAGGTGGCACCACAAGTGGCTCTAGTTTGGACCAACACTCAAATCGAGCACTGGCCCAGGGGGGTTGATTAATTAATCCTCGGGTTAATTACTTCCTCGGCAAGTTTTAATTGTTAGGAAAATGGATTACCAATGTTGGGCCGTGCTGGAAAAGCTTTAGCGCTAAGCGGGTTATCGAGGGGGTCCCATAACCCCAACCGTGTTAGGAATGCATAATCAAGGAACATAACACCGGTTTATACGGTTCCTAGGGTGGCATGAGTGGAACAAATCACCAAGCGAGAGGCTTAGCCTTCCACCCATTGCCAAGTATATAGATGATATAGTTTAGCAGATTATGTAGTGTGTTATCCCAACACTAACTTCAACATGAAGCAAGAATCTTCAAATCTTCACCTGCAACTAACAATGCTATAAGAGGGGCTGAGCGAAGCTTATGTTTCCAAACAAAGGTTTGCTAGGTTGGGTGGTTAGACAGATTCATGGCTACAATAGGAGGCTGACAAACAAACATGGGCATCGAGGCAATAAGCTAAAGAGCGAGACATCTAGCAATAGGCAAAGATAGTAATGATATCTGGGTCAGGTCATCTTGCCTGTCGAGTCGTCGATGGGATCGTAAGACGGCTCCTCGTACTCAACCTCAGTAGGAACGTCGCACTCGGTCTCGGCTTCGGGCTCTACTCAACACAAGAACACAACAAGGCAAATATCAAACAAGGTGCAATGCACATTCAACATGATGCAAGTATGATGCATTTCATGGCAAGGGATGAAGCACACAAGAACAACACAAAACAACAAGTTTAAACGAGGCCGAAATCAATATATAGCGAATCCGGTAAGTCCTCGTATGCATATTTTGAAAATGGTCCAGATCTGAACAAACCGTAAGTTAAAGTTGTTAAACAGAAAGTTAACATGCACCATGATGATCTACACAAAATTCTAGTCAAGTTTCATATAAAGTTTGTTTAATTCGGAGCTACGGTCTAGAAGATATGAGCACAACAAGACAAGCATGGCAACGGTGCAAGATGCACCCAAACATCATGCAAACACACTCCAAACATATTAACAACATGATATTATGATTCTACATGCAAAATCACACAAGTTTCATATAGGGCACGCTGAAAACGGAGCAACGGTTCAACACATACACACGAAACAAGATACAATGCAAAGCTGAAATTAACAGCCACATATCAACTATGGAGCAAGAAATATATACTCTACAACACCCAAACATGATGACAATAAGCATGGACATGAAGTAGACATATCCTACAGCAAACAACTCCATTGGAGCAACTCCATAGGAGGCATGGATCAATAGAAACAAGCTACACCAAATTGATCATGCTGTTAAAAACCTGACAGACATAATTTATAGCAACTTGAGAGCAAGAAATAAATAAGCTACAGCAAGCCATATATGCAAGCAAGGGCATGAATGGATAGAAAAAACATGGACAATAAGGAATGATCATTTGCCACTCCAATACTAGCATGGATTTGACTAGGGCATCAAGCAAACATAGCATGAGGTTAAGACAGATTCCAGACTTAGCAGAATTTGCACTAAGTATAAAACAGTAACATTGGCATGGCATGTTCACAAGCTTGTTTAAGTAATCTTAAGGCATATCATGGAAAGTGGTTTGCACCACAGCAAAGACCATATGATGGAGATTCTAAAACATATTGACATGTGACATGGGGACAACCACATCAATAGCGACGAGCACTTCAAATCAGCATCTCTTATCATGTTTCATAACTTAACAACCACATGCACTTTTGCAACAAGTTTAGCATGGCAATATGAACCCTAACATTAATGCTACAGCAACCATAATGTAGAGCATTTTACAAGGAACATTTTGACATATCATTTGCTTCATTTGGATAAACATGCACCAAGTTATCACATCTCAAACATGGCATGAAAATAACAAGTTACAACCGTTTATAACAAGTAGCACTCTTGTCACGAAGATTAGGACATCTAGATGATCTCAAACAAGCATGCCACAATGGAACAAACTGTAGAGCACATCACCACGATCATTTTGATATATCACACGCCCAAAACGGATCTACGAGCACAAAGTTACAACCATGCAAAGGAGGCAACAAAAAGTTACAGATCTAGGACTTAGTGATTTTATACCTCCAAAAGTCAAACGTGGATGGATCCGTGCAGGATGGAGGGATCCGGGCTATGGGGCGGTGTTTGGATGGAGGGAGTGGTGGATCTCGTCCCGATCCCGAACCGGATCGAGATCATCGGAGAAGTCGCCGGAGACGAGGAAGAAGGAGGCCGGAGGCGGGGAAGATGACCGGAGACGGCGGGCGCGACCGGAGGCGGAGGTCGGTCGGAGGCGGAAGAGGCCGGCGGCGGGGCGAGCCGGGGCGGCGCCGACGGTTGGTGGCGCCCACGCTTGGCGGCTGCGGCGGCGGCGGCGGCGGCGCCCGAGTTTGGCTGCGGCGGCGGCCGAGGAGAGCGGCGGCGCGGCGCGGTTGGAGGCGAGGCGGCGGGGGAGTGCGTTGGCGACGGTGGTTGCCGGAGGCCCGCGGCGGCGGAGCGGCCCGGCAAGCGGTGCGGCGGTGGTGTTCCGGCGATGTCGGCGACGGTGTTCCCGCGAGGCGGCGCGGTGGTCCGGCGAGGCGTCCGGCGGCCGACGGGTGAGGTGGCGGTGGTGGAAGTGGGATGAGGTGGCGCGGCCAATCAGGGGTCGCCACGTGGCGGCGTAGGTGACGTGGCGGCCTCTGGTTGGTTGAAGTGAGGTGGCCGCGGGTCGGACTTGTCCGGCGGCTGCGCGGACGTGTCCGGCGCGCGGAGGGAGATGAAAATTATGTTTGCACCGGGATTTCCGGGATGGGGACTGTTTTATAGTTTCTGGGAGCTGGGAAACTCTAAATGAGGAGCGGTTTTCGGCCACGCGATCACAATTCGATGACCGAGATGATGGGAGGGGTTGTGCTGGGTTTGTGGGCTGTTGTGGAGGGGGTCTTGGGCCTTAAACAAGAGGTTCTTTTAGCCCACTAGGTCAACCGTTGGAGTACCAAACGAACTCCAAACGCGACGAAACTTGACAGGCGGCCTACACGTACCAAAACAACATCGCACGAGAAGACTCACATCATTCCGGGAACGTTACACGGCCACACATGAAAGAAGTACTCGGGGATGCCACGGGCACGTGTGTGAGTGTCGGAACTCGAACGGACAACGGGAAGAGACGAGTGGAGCCGGGTGCAAGTGACAACACGAATGCAATGCAATGCACATGACAACTTGACATGGATGAAATGCACACACGCACACGACAAAAAGAAGAAACCCGAAATGAAAGAAGATCCCAGAATGAAATTGATGAAGTCAAAGTTTCATATATTGCCAATATTCGAAAGTGTTACATCTGGGGCATTACAAACTCTCCTCTACTACGAAAAGATCTCGTCCCGAGATCTAGGACTGGAAGAAGGAAGGATACTCGGAACAAAGGTGATCTTCTCGTTCCCACGTAGCTTCTCGGTCGGTATGGTGTGACCACTTAACTTTCAAGAACTTGATTGACTTGTTGCGGGTTTTGCGCTAAGTTTCTTCAAGAATAGCAACAGGGTGCTCACGATAAGACAAGTCTTGTTGAAGATCAATCTCCTCGAACGGAATGGTGCGTTCAGGTGTCTTGAAGCACTTGCGGAGTTGAGACACGTGAAACACATCATGAACATTTGCAAAGTTGGATGGAAGCTCGAGTTGATTGGCTAGATCGCCTCTTTTGCCAAGAATCTTGAAAGGGCCCACGTATATAGGAGCAAGCTTTCCTTTGATACCGAATCTTTGGGTGCCTTTCATAGGAGAATCACGGAGATAGACATGATCTCCAATGTCGAAAGCCAAATCACGATGCTTGCCGCCATAGTAACTCTTTTGACGCGACTGAGCGGCCTTGAGATTCTCACGTATGACTTTGCACATTTCTTCGGCTTCTGAGATCGAGTCATTGCCAAGAAGTTGACGTTCACCAGTCTCGGACCAGTTGAGAGGGGTACGGCACTTTCTGCCATAGAGGATTTCAAAAGGAGCATTGCCGGCACCTGCTTGGAAACTGTTGTTGTAAGAGAACTCAGGAAACGGAAGACAATCTTCCCACTTCATGCCAAAAGAGATGACACAAGCTCTGAGCATGTCTTCGAGGATCTGGTTCACTCTTTTGATTTGACCACTAGTATGAGGGTGAAACGCAGTGCTGAAACGGATCTTAGTGCCCATGGCTGACTGAAAGGAGTCCCAGAACTTGGATGTGAACAAACTTCCACGGTCTAAGGAGATAACTTGAGGAATGCCATGTAACGACACAATTCTTGAAGTGTACGACTCTGCCAGCTGAGCTGCATTGATGGATTCTTTGACTGGAAGGAAGTGAGCTACTTTGGTTAGCTTGTCAATCACAACAAAGATAGCATCATTCCCCTTCTTGGACTTGGGAAACCTAGTGCAGAAATCCATTTCAATGTGGTCGAATTTCCACTCGGGAATAGGAAGAGGTTGGAGGAGACCGGCTGGACGTTGATGCTCTGCCTTCACTATTCTGCAGACATCACATTCATTCATGAATTGGGCAATCTCCCTTTTCATGCGAGTTCACCAGTAAGATTTCTTGAGGTCTTGGTACATCTTAGAACTTCCGGGATGAATGGAGAGGAGGGAGTCATGTGCTTCGCTCATTATGAGCTTCCTGAGATCACCCTTGGGAACCACAAGTCTGTCCTCAAAGAACAAGGTGTCTTTCACATCAACGCGATAGCACTTGTATTTGGGAGTACCCTTTGCAATACCATGTTTCACTTTCTGCACCATAGCATCACTGAGCTGGGCCTCACGGATCTGATCTTCCAAGGTAGGAGCAACTTGAAGATTTGCAAGAAAGACTTGGGGAACAACTTGGAGGTTGAGCTTCCTGAATGCTTCACAAAGCTCAGGCTGAAATGGCTTGATAAGGAGACTGTTGCAATATGCCTTTCTGCTCAAGGCATCTGCAATGACATTGGCCTTGCCAGGTGTGTATTCGACGCTTGGATCATACTCTTGGATCATCTCAACCCAACGAGTCTGGCGAAGGTTCAGGTTCGGCTGTGTGAAGATGTACTTCAAGCTCTTGTGATCGGTGAAGATGTCCACTTTTCTGCCCAACAGAAGGTGTCTCCACGTGATCAATGCATGTACCACTGCTGCTAGCTCGAGATCATGTGTGGGGTAGTTCTTCTCATTTGGCTTCAATTGACGAGAAGTGTATGCCACAATCTTCTTGTCTTGCATTAGAACACCACCAAGTCCTTGAAGAGAAGCATCACAGAATACTTCGTACGGCTTGGACTCATCCGGAGGAGTAAGAACCGGAGCAGAGATGAGCTTTTCTTTGAGTGTTTTGAATGCCACATCACAATCCGGAGACCAGTTGTACTTGACATTCTTCTGCAGCAAGTTGGAGAGAGGCTTGGCAATCTTGGAGAAGTTCTCAATGAACCTTCTGCAATAGCTAGCAAGACCAAGGAAGCTTCGGAGTAGCTTGACGTTCTGAGGTGGTTCCCAGTTGACAATCGCTTCAACTTTCTCGGGGTTGACAGAAATACCCTCAGTAGAGATGATATGGCCAAGATACAAGACCTTATCCAGCCAGAATTCACATTTTGAGAACTTTGCATAGAACTTGTGTTCACGGAGTCTGTCGAGAACCAAACGGAGGTGCTTGGCATGGTCTTCTTCATTCTGGGAGAATACCAAGATGTCATCCAGATAGACAAGAACAAATTCAATTGTGTAGGGGTTGAATATGTAGTGCATCATTCTCGAGAAGGTGGGTGGAGCATTTGCGAGGCCAAAAGTCATGACTGTGTATTCATAGGAGCCGTAGCTTGTTCTGAATGCAGTCTTGTGAATATCTTCTTCATGGATACGGATCTGGTGATAACCCATCCGGAGATCGAGCTTTGAGAACACTTTTGCTCCTTTGAGATGCTCGAACAATATAATTCATTGATATTGGGGAGCGGATACTTGTTCTTTATTGTCTTCTTGTTCAATGGCCGGTAATCAACGCAAAGGCACTCCGTGCCATCCTTCTTCTTGACAAATAGAACACCACAGCCCCAAGGAGTAGTGCTAGGCCTTATTAGACCCATACGCTCTTGCTCATTGAGTTGTTTCTTCAGCTCCTTCAACTCATCAGGGGAAAGCTTGTACGGATGCCGGCATGCTGGCTCGGTACCGGGCTCGAGTTCAATAACGAATTCAACTTGACGATGCGGAGGCATGCCTGGAAGCTCTTCAGGGAAAGCATCTTCATATTCATTGACCACTGGAATCTGAGAGATGGCATTAATATCTCCCTTTTCATTGAGAGAGAATAGCCTGATTGTGTTATCTCAAGAGGCGAAGATAATCACGTCTTCGTCAGGATGAGTAAGCTTGACTTCCTTATTTGCACAATCAATATTAGCATCATGCTGGGAAAGCCAATCCATCCCAAGAATAAGATCAATGTCGGAGTTGCCGAGAACAACCGGAGAAGCCAGAAAGCGGTAATCACCCATACGAATAGACACATCCGGAACATGCACCCAAGAGGACATTTGCAATCTAGGAGAAATAATGTTCAAAGGCTTTGGCAACACTTGAGTGACGAATTCATGCTTGGCAACAAATGGTCGTGAAATGAAAGAAAGTGATGCACCCGAATCAAACAATACTTTTGCAGGAATAGAGTTAACTGGAAGATTACCAAGTATCGCATCTGTAGAATTCTCTGCTTGAGCTGCATTCATCAGATTCACTCTTGCAACCTTGGGATTGTGCTTGACAATAGCAGTACTGACAGGTGGAGGAGGCGGAAGGCGCGTTGGGTTGGGGCACTTGTTAACATAATGACCCTTCTGGCCACACTTGTTGCAAATCACTTCTGAGAGAGGATGGTGATAAGGAGCACTTGACTTCGAAGCTTGAAAGTGATTCTTTGACTGATTGCCTCGGTTGGGTGGGTGGGAGAAACCACGGCCACCAGAATGCTTATTGTTGTTGTTGTTGTTGTTGTTGTTGTTAGGAGGTCGGATCACTGGAGGAGGTGGAAGCCAAAACTTCTGCTGCTTTGCAACCACTTGGGAAGAAGAGGAGGAGTGAACATCGTCTCTGATCCTCTTTTTGGAAGCTTCCATCTTGAGCTGAGCTGCCTCTTACTTAAGTGCCATGTTATAGAATTGATCAAATTCATCCGGCTCAAACAAGGTGAGAGATAGCTGGAGTTCATCCTTCAGACCACCACGGAACTGATAAATCTTGCTCTTGGCATCTGGGATGTCTTGCTTGGCATAGCGGGCAAGGTTCTGGAACTTGACATTGTATTGATAGACAGACATGGTGCCTTGCTTCAGGTTGCGAAATTGCTCACGCATACCTTCGATGACACTTGTTGGAATGTGGTGAGAGCGGAAATCCTTGCAGAAGTTAGTCCACGAGATTTCACGTCCTTCTCTGGAATCTTTGTACTGCTGCCACCAATCTGCGGCTTGGTCCTTGAGTTGGAAGGCGGCAAACTTCACATAGTCCTTAGGTCTCACGTTACTTCATTCAAAGTGCTTCTTGATGTCTGTTATCCAGTCTTCAGCATCTAGAGGGTCCACACAGTAACTGAATGCCTTCGGTTGGTTTGCCAGGAACTCGTTGAGTGTAGCAAAGTGAGGTTGGTTGAACAAATTGCCTTGGCCTTGGTTCCCATGACCACCTTGATTTGCTTGAATGTTCTGCATCATTGGCATAAGCATCTGAGTGTTCTGGTTCGTCGCTTGCATAATTGCTCTCCAGGCCTCAGACGGAGGAGGAGGGGAAGGAGGACGATCAGGAACTTCTTCACCCTCTGGGTTAGCGTTGGGAACCCTTTTAGGAGCCATCCTGAATGAGATGACAACTATTAGCCATTGATTGAAAATATATAAGCTGAATCAACGGCTAGAAATTGCAACATAAGTCTTCACAAGAACATTCGAACAAGATGAACGAATGTAATCCACAGTTTAATGATACAACAATCTTCACGAGAAGCCACTTGGGAGAACAAAAGGTAAATAAAAACAACATGGAGCAGATAGAACAAATACAAGATAGAAGCTTCGTTCGACATATTCGTGCTGAAAGCTTATGGAACGTGTTACAAAAGGGTTTTGCAATCCCTGGATCAGCATAGCCAAGGACCCTTTAAGATGCAACTCCCGATCGGAACAAACGCCCATAAAACTACTTCACTCAATGTAGAACCCCGAACTCCATATCATGCATTCGTTGGAAGAATTCCTACGAGCTACTAGATGAACCCACCTATTAATTTCCGAAAGTTTCCAGTTATACAATCAGGTGTTGGGGATACAAGGGAAGCATCACGCACTCAACTCTAATCCTACATCCAGCTGTATCGATCCTTCAACACATAACCAGTTATTTCCGGAAACCGTTTACCTCGGACCTTCGAAACGCATCTACTATACAAGCTATGGAAATACTTCCGAACTACCTCCTGAGTACTGGGTGATGTCGGGGTTATCTTGCCACTAACCGCATAGGAGAGTTTTCGATGTCGGCCATCTTAAGTATTCCAGAACTGCTGTGATATATTTGTGACGACAGCACCTCGGAGCTCAACTCCCCGCGACACTGCCACAACCCCTAAATGACAGGAGGCATCGAGAACAATGTTCTCGTCACAAAGACATCGGAACAATCCAAACAATACTCGCGTGATCCTAAAATTTTTTTTTGGTGAATTTTTGAGAGTAGAAGAGACAAGTAATTGTCAGGAGTCCTCACCAGAGTGAAAAGAGATGAGGAGTAAAAAGAAATCCTACTCTCCGATATATATAGGACTCAAAACATTGTCAAGTGTGTGCTTAGACTCAACCATCAACGATTCGATCAATCAGTGGGGGCTTCTAGGTCGGAGAAGGCTCTGATACCAACTTATAATGCCCAGTATGAGATTATACCTTCTACGTGTCGAGGCACGACTTAAAGGTATAAGCTCATACTAGAATGATCTCAAGTATGGTATCTTTGCACGACTGATGTAAAAATAGGGATGAAATTGCAAAAGGATAGTTGGCTTACACTCGCCACGTCACACAATACATTGCATAAGCAAATCATCATCCAAATAACATCACAGTCCGACTACGGACGAAGATCCAAATGAAAGATACCAAATAAATAAAGCCACATGGTCCGATCACCCCTAGTAGAAGCCACTACTGATCATCGGGATAGCGCACATAGTATCGACTACGTTCTTCATCGAACTCCCAGTACAGCTCCGTGCCGTCACCTGTGTAGTACACCACAGTACCTGCTTCTGGTGTTGTGTAGAATCTGTGAGCCACGGAGGACTCAGCAATCCCGTTCCCGGGTAGCAAAACTATCTAAGCCTTGGGTGTGGAACAAGGCTGAAGAAAATAAAGGTTGCAGCTGCACTAGCACTAGCTTACGTGTTTAGAGCGAGAAGAGAAGTGCCACGAGCGTCAAAGTGATCACGAAGTGATCCTATCTAAGCACGTCAAACATAACCCCATCGTGTTCACTTCCCGAACCCATTTCGGAAAATGACCGTCACAGTTACACACGCTGGTGGTGTATTCTGAACATGGTGTCAAGTTTTCTACAACCAGATATTAACAAATTCCCATCTTCCACATAACC
Source organism: Secale cereale (assembly GCA_902687465.1). Lineage (NCBI taxonomy): Eukaryota > Viridiplantae > Streptophyta > Magnoliopsida > Poales > Poaceae > Secale > Secale cereale. The sequence goes on along the minus strand of LR738712.1, from coordinate 435,492,001 downwards.
GCGGGCACGGCTTTCGAAAGTTCAAAACCCTGCAGGGGTGTCCCAACTTAGCCCAATACAAGCTCACGATCTGCGGAGTCGCAACTCCAAGGTGGGAAGACCCGAGTATTCTCGGAATCCCGTGCTCAAGATATTCCGACTAAGGTAAAACTAATCCATCAAGACCTCCCAGCGTGCCGACACCCTGATAGTAGCCGCGCGTATCTAGTCTCAGGCCACGACCGGATGATTAGTACGTACAGCAACCGAAGACCCCAGCGAACTGGGTGGCACCGCAAGTGTCTCTAGTTTGGACCAACACTCAAATCGAGCACTGGCCCAGGGGGGTTGATTAATTAATCCTCGAGTTAATTACTCCCTCGGCAAGTTTTAGTTGTTAGGCAAATGGAGTACCAATGTTGGGCCTTGCTGGAAAAGCTTTAGCGCTAAGCGGGTTATCGAGGGGGTCCCATAACCCCAACCGTGTTAGGAACGCATAATCAAGGAACATAACACCGGTTTATACGGTTCCTAGTGTGGCATGATTTGAACAAATTACCAAGCGAGAGGCTTAGCCTTCCACCCATTGCCAAGTATATAGATTATTTAGTTTAACAGATTATATAGTGTGATATCCCAACAATAACTTCAACATGAAGCAAGAATCTTCAAATCTTCACCTGCAACTAACAATGCTATAAGAGGGGCTGAGCGAAGCTTACGTAGCCAAACAAAGGTTTGCTAGGTTGGGTGGTTAGACAGATTCATGGTTACAATAGGAGGCTGACAAACAAACATGGGCATCGAGGCAATAAGCTAAAGAGCGAGACATCTAGCAATAGGCAAAGATAGTAATGATATCTGGTTCAGGTCATCTTGCCTATCGAGTCGTCGATGGGATCGTAAGATGGCTCCTCGTACTCAACCTCGGTAGGAACCTCGCACTCGGTGTCGGCTTCCGGTTCTACTTAACTCAAGAACACAACAAGGCAAAAATCAAACAAGGTGCATTGCACATTCAACATGATGCAAGTATGATGCATTTCATGGCAAGGGATGAAGCACACAAGAACAACACAAAACAACAAGTTTAAACGAGGCCGGAATCAACATATAGCGAATCCGGTAAGTCCTCGTATGCATATTTTGAAAATGGTCCAGATCTGAACAATCCTTAAGTTAAAGTTGTTAAACAGCAAGTTAACATGCACCATGATGATCTACACAAAATTCTAGTCAAGTTTCATATAAAGTTTGTTTAATTCGGAGCTACGGTCTAGAAGATATGAGCACAACAAGACAAGCATGGCAACGGTGCAAGATGCACCCAAACATCATGCAAACACACTCCAAACATATTAAAAACATGATATTATGATTCTACATGCAAAATCACACAAGTTTCATATAGGGCACGCTCAAAACGGAGCAACGGTTCAACACATACACACGAAACAAGATACAATGCAAAGCTGAAATTAACAGCCACATAGCAACTATGGAGCAAGAAATATATACTCTACAACACCCAAACATGATGACAATAAGCATGGACATGAAGTAGACATATCCTACAGCAAACAACTCCATTGGAGCAACTCCATAGGAGGCATGGATCAATAGAAACAAGCTACACCAAATTGATCATGCTGTTTAAAACCTGACAGACATAATTTATAGCAACTTGAGAGCAAGAAATAAATAAGCTACAGCGAGCCATATATGCAAGCAAGGGCATGAATGGATAGAAAAAACATGGACAATAAGGAATGATCATTGGCCACTCCAATACTAGCATGGATTTGACTAGGGCATCAAGCAAACATAGCATGAGGTTAAGACATATTCCAGACTTAGCAGAATTTGCACTAAGTATAAAACAGTAACATTGGCATGGCATGTTCACAAGCTTGTTTAAGTAATCTTAAGGCATATCATGGAAAGTGGTTTGCACCACAGCAAAGACCATATGATGGAGATTCTAAAACATATTGACATGTGACATGGGGACAACCACATCAATAGCGACGAGCACTTCGAATCAGCATCCCTTATCATGTTTCATAACTTAACAGCCACATGCACTTTTGCAACCAAGTTTAACATGGCAATATGAACCCTAACATGAATGCTATAGCAACCATCACGTAGAGCATTTCACAAGGAACATTTTGACATATCATTTGCTTCATTTGGATAAACATGCACCAAGTTATCACATCTCAAACATGGCATGAAAATAACAAGTTACAACAGTTTATAACAAGTAGCACTCTTGTCAGGAAGATTAGGACATCTAGATGATCTCAAACAAGCATGCCACAATGGACCAAAATGTAGAGAACATCACCACGATCATTTTGATATATCACATGCCCAAACGGATCTACGAGCACAAAGTTACAGCCATGCAAAGGAGGCAACAAAAAGTTACAGATCTGGGACTTAGTGATTTTATACCTCCAAAAGTCAAACGGGGATGGATCCGTGCGGGATGGAGGGATCCGGGCTGCGGGGCGGTGTTTGGATGGAGGGAGTGGTGGATCTCGTCCCGATCGCGAACCGGATCGGGATCGCCGGAGAAGTCGCCGGAGACGAGGAAGAAGGAGGACGGAGGCAGGGAAGATGACCGGCGACGGCGGGCGCGACCGAAGGCGGAGGAGGCCGGCGGCGGGGCGAGCCGCGGCGGCGCTGGCGGTTGGTGGCACCCGCGCTTGGCGGTGGCGGCGACGGCGGCGGCGGCGGTGCCCAAGCTTGGTTGCGACGGCGGCCGAGGAGAGCGGCGCCGCGGGGGAGGGGGAGTGCGTTGGCGGCGGCGGTTGCCGGAGGCCGGCGGCGGCGGAGCAGCCCGGCGAGCGGTGCGGCGGTGGTGTTCCGGCGATGTCGGCGATGGGTTCCGGCGAGGCGACACGGTGGTCCGGCGAGGCGTCCGGCGGCCGGCGGGTGAGGTGGCGGTGGTGGAAGTGGGATGAGGTGGCGCGGCCAATCAGGGGTCGCCACGTGGCGGCGGAGGTGACGTGGCGACCTCTGGTTGGTTGGAGTGAGGTGGCCGCGGGTCGGACATGTCCGGAGGCTGCGCGGACGTGTCCAGCGCGCGGAGGGAGAGGAAAATTAGGGTTGCACCGGGATTTCGGGGATGGGGACTGTTTTATAGTTTCTGGGAGCAAGGAAACTCCAAATGAGGAGCGGTTTTCGGCCACGCGATCACAATTCAATGACCGAGATGATGGGAGGGGTTGTGCTGGGTTTGTGGGCTGTTGTGGAGGGGGTCTTGGGCCTTAAAGAAGAGGTTCTTTTAGCCCACTAGGTTAACCGTTGGAGTACCAAACGAACTCCAAACGCGACGAAACTTGACAGGCGGCCTACACGTACCAAAAAAACATCGCACGACAAGACTTACATCATTCCGGGAACGTTACACGGCCACACACGAAAGAAGGACTCGGGGATGCCACGGGCACGTGTGTGAGTGTCGGAACTCGAAACGGACAACGGGAAGAGACGAGAGGAACCGGGTGCAAGTGACAACACGAATGCAATGCAATGCACATGACAACATGACATGGATGAAACGCACACACGCACACGACAAAACGAAGAAACCCGAAATGAAAGAATAGCCCAGAATGGAATTGATGAAGTCAAAGTTTCATATATTGCCATTATTGGAAACTGTTACATCTGGGGCATTACACCCTCGTGCTTGGTATGACACACTCAAAGACTTCCTGAAGAGCAATGGCTTCAAACCTGGTTCCCTGGATCCCACACTCTTCACGAAGACATATGATGGTGAACTGTTTGTTTGCCAAATCAATGTGGATGACATTATCTTCGGTTGCACTGACAAAAGATACAGTGATGAGTTCGCTCACATGATGCAAGAGCAATATCAGATGTCCATGATGGGTGAGCTGCAGTTCTTCCTTGGTCTTCAAATTCATTGGCAAAGCAACCACATCTTCATATCTCATGAGAAATACCTCAAAGATAGCCTGAAGAAGTTTGGAATGCAAGACTGCAAAGGATACACGACACCTATGCCAACTAAAAGTCATCTGAGTCCCGATGCCAATGGTAAAGATTTCGATCAAAAGGTATACCGCTCCATGATTGGTTCTTTACTTAATTTATGTGCATCTAAGCTAGATATTATGCTTAGTGTTTGGATGTGTGCTCGATTCCAAGCAGCACCAAAGGAATCGCATCACTTAGCTGTGAAGCGAATTCTTCGATATTTGGCTTACACCCCAACACTAGGATGATGGTATCCAAAAGGCTCAGAGTTTGATCTAGTTGGATTCTCAGATGCTGATTATGCTGGTGACAAAGTTGATCGCAAGTCTACATTAGGCACATGTCACTTTCTGGGACGATCACTTGTCTATTGGTCTTCAAAGAAGCAGAACTGTGTATCACTCTCCACTGCTAAATATGAATACATTGCTGCTGGATCTTGCTGCGCTCAGCTTCTCTGGATGAAGCAAACTCTCAAGGACTATGGTGTGCATCTGAAGCATGTGCCACTCTATTGCGACAATGAAAGCACCATCAAGATTGCCAACAACCCAGTTCAGCACTCGAAGACAAAGCACATTGAAATTCGTCATCACTTTCTCAGAGATCATGTCATGAAGGAAGATATTGATATCATACACGTCAACACTGAAGAGCAGCTGGCACATATCTTCACAAAGCCCTTGGATGAGAAAAGGTTTTGCAAGTTGCGGTGTGAGCTAAATATCTTGGAATCCTCGAATGTCCTGTAATCAGGCACACATCCTAACACTTATGCATGTTGATGACTTAGATGTGCAACACACGAAGTAAAGTATATCTTCAATCAATGAAGACTTACATTCTGAGTGTGAATACATTAACGCGGAATTTGACTTCGGAGCGCCACGATAATTGTGCACCGTGTCTGGGTTTAATACTTCCTATATGGTGGGTAACGCCACCACCAAATCTTTGCTTGAAGTGTTTCTCTTGACGATACATTTGCAAAATCTTCGCATTTGATTTATCTTCATATGTGTATTCTCTTTGTCAATTTGATCTTACTCAGATATATACATATATAGACTTGTGTTCTGTCCTCTACATCATTCACTTATAGCTATGTCTTCTTTTTGAATCTTTTGAACTAAGTGAATGTGATCAGACCCTAACCTCTCTATGCTTTCTACCTCAAACTCTATCTATCCAAATCATATGCATTCTGTTCGAACCGTCGAATGTCTTCTCTGCGTCCTTGTCAGCAGAAGATACAAAGACAAACATTAAATCTGCTTTTAATGCTCAATCCTTATTGCCTGAAACCCAGAGAAGCCGGAAGGACCACCCCGGCAGTCCAGGCGTGCGTGGGAACATGGAACAACTCCCTATGAGTTGCATGTCCGCCACGTGTGCCTCAGATGTGAACTGCCAGGGGCACCTGCGTAATTGCACTATGCCGTCTCCCTTCCTTATAAATGCCCGTCCCATCACGGTCAAAACACTTCTACCACCTCGACAAACCCTAGCGCCACCGCTAGCTCTCGACGACGCCGGCGACGAAGCGCTTAGCTACCGCGACCTCGTCGACGCCGTTTTCACGCCGACCGCGGATATCGTCTTCTACGCCGCCGCCGTAGGCGTCCTCCGTCGCCAAGTTAGGGCACGGAAGATCGAACTGCTCGGCCTCCACTTCGTCTCCATCTAGCAGTTCATCGTGTGGTAAATTAAAACCCTTTTTTTACCGTCTTTTTGATCCGATAGATTCATCCTTTCTACCAAAAGAAGTTTCTGCCTCCACATATTTGGATCTACCCTGTCTGCATCTCATACTTTGCCTAGTACATTCACTTATGCTTCACACATGGTTAGATTCCTCACTTGTACCTATTCTTGGATTCGTACAAATCTGGAACCAACTCCCAACATATAAGTGAATGTCTTCGCGCTATGAGGTCAATGTCTTCTAAGCTGATTTATCTTCAAAATCTTCTGAGAATGCATATGACCTCTTCCCCTTCCCTCGCATCTCTAATGTTGTCACAGGTACATGTCCGTGGGAGAATCCCTTGGTTCTCATAGTCTGCATTCATTTGCAGAATTCTTGCAGCGTCACATTAACTCTCCCGAAGCCAGTTCCTGTCTGACCCGCAGACGGAAGCCTTTGACAGTGTTGAAGCCCTTCATGGCAACTGAGAAATCTACTAGGAAGGGTGGCAGACAGTGCCGTGGAAACACCTCCAGAGATTTGCCTCCTGACCTCTATGAGCTATACAAGACAAATCCAGAGGAGGACTATAATCACAGAAAAACTCGAATCCAATGGATTCGAAGATATTGGGTAGAACAGTGGTACAAGTACAGGTTTGTGACCCAGGAGTATGCTGAGAAGAATGCCATCAAGCGACTATGGGGAGACATTTTGTACAAAAATCTTCCACCCAGGTCCAGAGCTGAAGCCATTGAGCAAGGCTTCTATCCTTGCATGGTCCGAGGGCCACAACTAGCTGATGCCGACCCATCGTCATTGCTATGGTGTCGAAATGACAATCTGTTCAAGTGCAACCTCCAGTTTGCCAAGAACTCGGCCAAGGAGAACAAGAAATCTTAGGGATTAGATTTCAACCCTGTCCCCTCTGCGCCTCGTGCCGATGGCACACGCGAAGCTGAACCAAATCTTGTTGGGCCCTTCTACAACTTAGAAGGTCTCATCACTCATATAAGGGTTCTAGGGGTGGATGTGGATCAACCTGCAGATGACGCTGACTCTGATGAAGCGCCTGCACCTCCGAAGCCGAAGAAGCAGAAGAAACCCAAGGCTTTGAAGCCTTCCACTCCACCAAAAGCTTCGGGAGAGAAGCCCTTGGCCACTGCTCCACCTGCACCAAGTGTGTAGTCTGAAGATCACTCTCGCATCTCCAAGACCAAGAAGCTAAAGAAGAAGCCCATGCACACCCCCAGTTCTGCTCTGACTCCTGATGCTGTTTTGAGGAATGAGAATGACACCATTGATCTGTCAAGTGATGAAGATCTTGCTGATGACGCTCTTGAGCAACTGATAAAGAGCAAGAAAGAAGTAGAAATCTTCAATGACTTGCCTCTCTTTGACGTGGCAGTCATCAACAACTTCATTGATTAGTGGTTTGACACTCCCAATCTCAGCTTTGATGATCTGCAACTTCCAATTGGCATGAACGTCTCATTCAACGGCGCCATTGCTTCTGAGCTAGCTCTTGCTCAGAAAATTGTTGAGCTGAAGCACAAGATTGATTTTGAAAAGGCTCAGTTCAAGAAGCTTATGGCCAAGCTCAGCGTCAAAGATGTCCAGAATTTTCAAGTCATGATGCATGAGCTCAAGGAAGCCTTTCACAAGAAGCGTGAAGAAGCTAAAGGTTCTCGTGAGCGCATGAAGGTTTTGGCTGCCAAGTGTGTTCAAGCATACAATGAAGCTGAGAAGCGCAAGGCCCTTGTGCGTCCTGGCATCAACCCCAGGATGGCTGCCAAGAAGAAGAAGCCAACTGTGGCCCCAGCTAAAGCATTAAAGCGGGAAGAACGTCGCATTGTCTTCCCTGCCAGCTTGACAGGCTCGCAGGCTAAGGTCCCCACAGTTGCTTCAGAACTCAAGAAGACAACGGTCGCTGAAGCTGAAGCCTGCAAGCACAAAACCAAGAACACCACTGATGATGCTCCACCCACCAAGAAACGCAAGACCAAGAAAGTCCGGGCTGCTCCCACAGAGCCCCTTATCGTCGAGCCAATTTCTGTTGCTCTTCCTGCATCTGCACAACAAGAACGTCGCCTGATTGTTCATGAGCCTGCTACCACAGAGTCTCCTGAAGACATTCCAGCTATTGACCCCACCACAGCTGAAGACATTGGTCATCACGACAATGTTGAAGATGATGAAGTCCTTCCTCAGATTGAACACAATGTGGTATCATCGCCTGTTCTCACAAACAGCAAACTCATCAGCAATGGTCGTCCTTTGACGCCAATTGCTCAGGATGATTCGTGGGCTGATCACCCACAAGATTCCCACCGTCAAGCAGAAACACCAGTAACTCCCCCAACTCAAGTCACCAGTCCGGTGATTGAAGATGAAGACTATGGGGCACAACAAACACCATCTCCACAGGCATCGCCAACATTCCGCAGGCTTCGCAAAGGACCAAGGCCTCAAGTTGATCTATCAAGTGTTCTAGAAGGAGATGAGCGCCAATCTGTTTCACAACAAATTGTTTCCTGAGGCCTCTCCAACTGCGAACATCCCTGAGTCTGAAGCCAAAGCGACTGAAGATATTCCGTTTGCATCAGCCGATGACCAAGAAGAAGAAACAAGAGAAGAAGAAGCACGTGTTGCCACACCCCCTACCAACCAAGTTGTTCTCGCGGAGAACGTGTCTGACCCTCCAGCTCCTAAAGTGGAGGTTACACATACTGAGGCGGCCACCAACACCAACACTGACGCCAATGACATTGTCATGGCTGATGCTAATGTGGCGCCTGAAGTTAATGTGGTACCCAAAGTGATAGCACCTGAAGTCAATGCTGCACCTGATGCAAATCTGCAGCCTAAAGTCACTGCCACTGCCACTGCCACTGTTACTACTCCAGTACCGCCTCCCAGGCCACACACTATTGACCAAGCATACAACTACGGTTAGCTGGTCACTGTCAGATGGCCTATTCTGGTCCCTCCTCCTGCTGTTGGTCCTCAATTTGACTATCATGTTCAGCACATGCCACAGGTCCAGAAGCCAAAGCCAAGACTGCCTATGTTTCCAGGTACTGCCACTTCACCAGGGTCCTTCAATGCCAACGGCTTCATTGCGCAAAACACCTTCTTTGATAGCGCCAAGAACCCCTATTCCAGACCAAGGATTTCATCAGATAGGTTCTGGAGCTATCAACAGCGCAGCTATTATTCATGTGTTCTCTATGATCAAGGGCGCATCTTCCCACATATGTGTCTTGACACTGAAGCCATTGCTGGGTTGCCTTGCCTTGAAGAAGACCTTGATTGCTTCCGTGATGCTGGATTACTGAACTTCGTGACTGATAAAGAGCATTGGAATGAAGAGCTGCTTCTGCAATTCTATGCAACCCTCCACATTCGCGGCTACAACAGGGATCCGAAAACATGGGTCCTCGAGTGGATGACAGGAAATGTCCATCATGAAGCCAAAGCCTTTGACATCATTGAGCTAACTGGCCTGCCCACTCCAGGAGAACTATATGAACCTGGTTGTCAACATCACCACGATGCTTTGGAGAGTATATTTCAGAAGCGAGAGCCCAACGTGAGCCAAATGCTGAGCATGATGAAGCCCTTGCCACGCGGTGCTGAGTACCCAAAGGAGTTCTTTGTCGAAGACCTTGAGTATCTGCCCCGCACTATATATCATATCATCAGGCGAACTCTATGGCCTGTCAAAGGACACTCTTCATCAGCCAAACTTGAAGGAACAATGAAGACATTGGTCTTCTATATCTTCAATGGCATCAGCTTCAACGCTCAAGACTTCTTTATCAGGCAGTTGGCTGTGTCAGGCTCTGATCTCTTCGGACTTAAGTTCTACGCTCCATGGGTCATGCGCCTCATCAAGCTTCATTCTGCTATCAACTATCAGCCTTCTGCTCGCAACCATCTTATATTCTTGCCAGAGGTTGATATGTCAGTTGAAGCCATATACCCATAGCCTGCCGAAGAGCCTGTTTATCTTCACAATGTTCATCACCAAAGCTTCACTCAGCCCATTGAAGGAGTTCAAGCAGTCACTCATATTTATCCTCTGGCTGGACATACTCGCTTATCTCACCGTGCACAGACTGAAGCTACTGAGAGAACCATTGCCCACCCCCTACACCATAAATTGGTGGCTGCTCAGAGTTATTACACAGCTTTTGTCATTTGACAGCAACCCACCTCCGAAGCATTTGAGAGAGAGATCCTTGCGAGGACAAAGCCCAAACACCCAGAGCCAAAGAGTGTTAGGCATCACTGAAGTCTTTCTGTCTGTGTGACCTGAAGACTTGTTACACTTGAGGACTGTGATTCCTCCAGCCGGTTAGGCGTCGCGTTCTGAGCATCCAAGAGTCATTGTGGATCGCGGGTGAACGAAGTCTATGAAGGTTTGGAAGTCTACCTTGAAGACTTACCAGAGTGATTGGGCGAGTACTGGGTGTCCTTAGCTCAAGGGGAATAAGGTGAAGACGCGGTCTTCTGAGTTAAATCTCAGCCTTCCTAACCAGACGTACAGTTGACACAGCAACTGGAACTGGTCGAACAAACCACTGTCTTCCCCAAGCTACTGGTTCTATCCCTTCCTTCTCTTTACTTACTGTCTGTCTTTGTGAAGTCATTGCCTGCTTGCCTTATCTGTTAGACTTCACTGTGTGACTACTTGTTCTGACTGGCTTCATACAATCTTCCATCCTGATCCATACTGCCTAGCTGCTATTAGTCTTCGTGCTTTCACTTCATTGAATACTTGACTATGGCTTGTCTAGTGTAGTCTACCTTCAGCTGCATATAAATAGGATCGGTTCTATCGTTTGTCTTCGAAACTTCTATGTTTTGAAGACTTTCCTAAAAATCGCCTATTCACCCCCCTCTAGGTGATATACAGCTCTTTCACACCCGTCAAGCTAAACAACACAACACTCAAAATTCCAAAGCTTAGTTGTTCAAATATGATCGTGATATGATACTGATATTAGTTAACAGACACATTTAATTGGTTAGCTAAAGGTCCCACTTGAGTTTCCAAATGCATGTCGCGACCTATAGAGAGACAGCAGAATTGCATTTCTTTGTCACTTGTTGATTGTACTTTCTTGTCCACACCAAATCTTAGTTGTTATTTCAAAGCAAGTATCGGTTCCTAACTGCCCTTTGCGCGGTTTGCAGCTTCAGATCTGCCATCCCACTGCCACAGTCAACACTATGCTCATCATGCTTACGGTTTCCCCATTTTGTGATGACCACAATCAGCCTACGTGGTTCGTGTCGTAATAGCACTGCTCCACCCATCGAGCTAAACAAGCTTAGTTGTACAAATTCAAATATGATATTATGCTGATATTAGTAAAACTGGGAGATGTTTAAATGGTCAGCTAAATGTTCCTACTTTAGTTTCGAAATGCATGTGAGCCACATATGGAGAGACCGGAAGGAATAGTATTTCTTTGTGCGCTCTGGTTCATCATGGGTGGCAAACCGACATTGTATAGAAAGACTTGTAATATCTTCAATCTGCTTGCTCTTCTGCTCTTCTTTAAGATGATCCTCTTCTCTTGCGGTTGACTGGTCAGGTTGAGTTATTCTCCCTTAGTATATTTTGAATTTGTCAGGTCAGGTCGACTTGTTCTTCTTTACTGCCATCTGCGAAGTATCATCACTTCTGGAGCTCTCATATTTTGAGTAGTAGGCCACATTATATTAATGCAGAGATAGCACAAAGGGGTTTACAGGGAGGAAGTATTGGATTATAATCACTTCTGCATCACAAAGATAATCTCACTTGTTTTTATGTTTTCATGCATGTCAGGTATTGAACATTATCAAAATGAATATGAGAAAGGGCGCACGAGAGGAATATTGCGGAACAATCCATTGGCTAACAAACTTGGCATGGTGGAGGATGGCCTGTCTTATTCACCCATCAAGGTGCATGCTCTAACTTGGCAATGTTGTATTGGTCACACATATTTTGGATCTGACCTCTTGCATTACTTCTACTTTGTTACACCATCTGCTTAGTTTAAGCATCATATATGAGTATATGCCATACCTATCCATTTTCTGTACCTATTCCATGTGTCGTCATAATATGTTTTTCCAGTCAAATGTTGTTCTTTCGTAATAGATGTCAAAAAGGAAGAGGGTGATTAAAGATCCTCAAGGAGTACAAACTAGGTATTTGGAAAAGGTAGTGATACTTGTTAAATCAGATAGCTCAGCAGCCACAGAAAACACATGCCCAACTGTAACAGACTTTACCCCTACTCCAGTGGACAAACCCCTATTAGAACTGCTGACAGCCCAGCGTCACGTATTGTCTATGATATCAATTCAATATTTGAACTCCTAAATTTCTGCATGTGCCTTACCTTCTCTCTTGTATGAAAACTAATTTCAGATGAATATCCTTGCTCAAAGGATCATAGGATCTCACAACAATACTGGGCTCTGCATTGCTCTTGTTAGTACCTCTTGCACTTTGTCAGCATACTTACACTCATTGCTGTTTGATTATGTAGCATCACTGTAAATGTTCGTTTCTTTATCCTCCCTTTGCTTGAAATTATAAGATCTATATTTACTCTTAGATAAATGTAGAATTAACACAATGGTTATGAAGTTTTGGATTGCTCATGTAAGTATCTGTTATCATGTACTCCCTGTGTATCGAATTAATTGTTGATCAACTGGATGTATTTAGAACTTAATAGTGCTAGATACATCCATTTGAGTGACAACTAATAATGGATGGTGGTGGTATTACTGTACATGCATCGCGAGATAGTTGATTGTCTGGCATTACTCTTCATCTTATCTGTCCTGCCCTCCACTTTCTCCAAATTATCATATCTACATTTACTCTTACCAAAATGTTGAATAAAGCCAATGCCACTGCACACGTTGATGTCTGCATTCCTCTTGTCAGTACCTTTTGCCTTGTAACGATGTACTTAATTAATTGCTATTTGATTATGTATCATCAGTCTGCACCTGAGCTTCATTATCCTCTATTTCTTCCAATATTATTTGATCTATATTTACTCTTTGCAAAATGTAGAATAATGGCAACGCTTATACACAATTTTCTTTGGGGAATTATTTGAATTATCTTTCCATCAACATGGAGAAGGGCTTTGTCTAGCCCGTGTTAACACGTAATGTAAGTTCATCCTTCTCTAGCCTTCAAACTTTGCTCTAGTATAGATTTGGATAGGCATCATTTCCTCCACTGCTGTTTACATCTGATTGGATGTTTGCAACAACTACCAGTTTTAAATTGTAGTTGTAAAAACATGTTCCTTATGCAGAACATATCCATTTATTTGCTTATATAACTGTGAAACCTGTTACGTGTCTCCTTGTTTCTCTTTCAGAGTCGTATCTCTTATGCCAGGCAGAACTTTAGGAAATATAGTGAGCCAAACCATCTTGAGGACAGCCAGATGACCCCAAGGTCCTGTCTCGATGAAGACAGTGAGTTGAAGCTACTCACCAGCAGGTGTGAGACAACCTCTGTGCAGTCGTTGCCTCAATCAGTTCGACTTCTTCAGTCACAACTTAAAGCGGAAAGGCTTGCTTCAGCTCAGCTCCGACTTGAAGTCAAAGATGAAATGAAGATGTCAGGGGACTGCCTTGCGCACTATGGTGCCATACAGGTAGGGATGAAGCATCTATCGTTGACACAACTAAGGTCTCATCAGCTTGTTTGGCTGCTTGCGGGGCCCGAGCTTGCCAGGTCTAGTACCTTCTGAAGTGCTCTCAGTTTTGTATATTCTTTTGTCGGCGCGCTTATATGCACTGGTGGCGACCTTTGATGCCTAGTGTATGTAATCCGCGGTCATGTTGCGCTTTATTATCACCGGTAGCGAACTTTGATTCCCAGTGGATGTAATATGCCATAATTTCTTTGTTGTATAGTCTAGGTTTATTCTTTGGTCGGTATGGTGTAATTTAGGCCGAAAGGTTCAGTGGATCTCAATGTTGTTGGTCTTCAGGCCGGCCCGTTACTCATATGGGCCAAAACGTGGGCCTATAATCATCTTGGGCCATTAGCAGGTCTAAACCTATAGTAGTTTCCCGCCTTTAACAGGCCATGGGCTACATATTTACTGTAGTGACACTGGGCTTCCTACGGTCCGTATAAACAATGGGCCTTCTACGGTCCGTAGAAACAATGGGCCTTCTACGTGCCGTATCATCAATGGGCCTTAGACGAGCCGTATGATCGGTTGGCCAAACATGGGCAAAAAACAGACCACATTATGGCCGTAAACGGGCTAGAGTTGGAGTTGCCAGTTCATGGGCCGACCATAACAGGCCGTCGTTAATAGGCCGTATTTGATGACGCTGTGAAAACGGCCCAACGTATTAATTGGCCACAAACGGGCCGACTGTAACCACAGGCTGAATTTGTCCACAAGCAGAAAATGGCAGTAACGGGCCGTAAGTAACCAAATGCTGGAAATGAGCCCAAGAATAAATGGACCCTGAGAAGGCCGAAAGATAACATGGGCTGCAAACGGCCCAATGGATTAATGGGCCGTTAATGGGTATAAAGTGATACACTGTTCATTACGGGCCAGTTTTACCATGGGCCGTTAATGGGCCAAGAATAAATGGGCCCTGAGAAGGCCGATAGATAACATGGGCTGCAAATGGCCCAATGGATTAATGGGCCGTTAATGGGTATAAAGTGATACACTGTTCATTACGGGCCAGTTTCACCATGGGCCGTTAATGGGCCAAGAGTTACAAAGGGCATCATATGGGCCGAAAGACGTCATTGGCCATACATGGGCTGGAACTTAAAATCGGTTGGAATCATATTGGACGGCCCAAATGACGCTACTGGGCCAAATTCGGATAGGTCGTAACGGGCCCTGGGTTAGCGGGCTGTAAATGGGCTATATGCAAACATGCCGTTAACATGCTTTTCGTGGGCCGGCCCGCCAGCTTTTGACAAAGTCAAACGGGCCGGCCTTTTCACAGGAATGGTCCTCTGTTGGGTCGTGCCATGTGTCGATGTATCATAGGCGCTTTGGGTCCAATGAGTGGATGACATCTGTCCCAACGGTGAGCCGACACATGTTTCCTCCAGCCAATGATGATTTTACACGTGGAAAATCCCCATTGGCCGGCGCTGTTAATGGGTTATCGGATCCAAAACCGGACCCGATAGCTTAACGGCGTTCCGTTACGGTGGATGCCACGTGTCGGTCACCCTTGACGAAAGCACTTCTATGACGCGCGATTTATCGTCATGGAAGTGGACCCTTCCGTGATGATAAATTTGGTAATGTGATGGAACACTTCTACAACAACACAGGTATGACTATCTTGATTTTTTCATAAATTTGTCATGGATGTACATGCATGACAGAAAACGTGACCTACTATGACAAACACGTATCATCATAGAAGTGTATTTTTTTGCAGTGCATGTAATTGTTTTACTTTATCACTATGAGTTAGCAATAGTCATAGAAGCAATAGTTGGCGAGACGACCACGACGCTACGATGGAGATCAAGGTGTTGAGCCAGTGACGATGGAGATCATGATGATGCTTTGGATATGGAGATCAAAAGCACAAGATGATGATGGCCATATCATGTCACATATTTTGATTGCATGTGATGTTTATCCTTTATGCATCTTATTTTCTTAGATCGACGATAGCATTATAAGATGATCCCTTCACTAAAGTTCAAGATAATAGTGTTCTCCCCGAGTATGCACCGTTTCTACAGTTCATCGTTTTGAGACACCACGTGATGATCGGGTGTGATAGACTCTACGTTCACATACAACGGGTGTAAGCCAGATTTACACACGCGTAATACTTGAGTTAAACTTGACGAGCCTAGCATGTACAGATATGGCCTCGGGAACAATGGAGGCTGAAAGGTCGAACATGAGTCATATATATAGTAGACATGATCAACATAGAGATATTCACCATTGACGACTACTCCATCTCACGTGATGACCAGACATGGTTCAGTTTATTTGGATCATGTATGACTTAGTTAACCTATAAGGGATGTTAATTTAAGTGGGAGTTCATTAGTATTTTGATTAATTGAACTTAATTTATCATGACCTTAGTCCTGATAGTAGTTGCATGTCTATGTTGTAGATCAATGGCCCATGCTACCGTTCCCTTGAATTTTAATGTGTTCCTAGAGAAAGCTAAGTTGAAAGATGATGGTAGAAACTACATAGACTGGGTCCGTAACTTGAGGATTATCCTCATTGCTGCACAGAAGAATTATGTCCTTGATGAACCACTAGGTGATGCACCTGCTGCAGGAGTTGAAGCAGATGCTATGAACGTCTAGCAAGCTCGATCTGATGACTACTCTATAGTTTAGTGTTCCATGCTTTACGACTTAGAACCGGGACTTCAAAGATGTTTTGAATGTCATGGAGCATATGAGATGTTCCAGGAGCTGAAAGTGATTTTTCAAGATAATGCCCGAGTTGAGAGATATGAAGTCTCCAACAAGTTCTATAGCTACAAGATGGAGAAGAATAGTTCTGTCAGTGAACACATACTCAAAATGTTTGGGTATCATAACCACTTGACTCAGCTAGGAATTGATCTTCCACCTGAGAGTGTTATTGACAGAGTTCTTCAATCACTGCCACCAAGCTACAAAGGCTTCGTGGTGAACTATAATATGCAAGGGATGGATAAGACAATTCCTGAGCTCTTCGCGATGCTGAAAGTTTGGGGTTGCGATGCTTATGTCAAAAAGCTTCAGCCTGATAAGCTCGAACCCAAATTGCAGAAGTGTGTCTTCATAGGATACCCAAAAGAAACTATTGGGTACACCTTCTACCACAGATCCAAAGGCAAGATTTTTGTTGCTAAGAATTGGTCCTTTCTAGAGAAGAAGTTTCTCCCGAAAGAAGTCAGTGGGAGGAAAGCAGAACTTGATGAGGTAATTGTACCTTCGCTCAAATTGGAAAGTAGATCATCAGAGAAAACCATTCTCGTGATACCTACACCAACTAGAGAAGAAGCTAACGATAATGATCATGAAACTTCAGATCTAGTTACTACTAAACCTCGAAGGTCGACCAGAACACGTATCGCACCAGAGTGGTACGGTAACCCTGTCCAGGAAGTCATGTTGTTAGACAACGGTGAACCTTCAATCTATGGAGAAGCTATGATGAGCCCAGATTCCAAAAATGGCTTGAGGCCATGAAACCTGAGATAGGATCCATGTATGAGAACAAAGTATGAACTTTGGTGGACTTGCCCGATGATCGGTAAGCCATAGAGAATAAATGGATCTTCGAGAAGAAGACCGACGCTGATGGTAATGTTACTATCTACAAAGCTTGACTTGTCGCAAAAGGTTTTCAATAAGTTCAATGAGTTGAGTACGATGAGACTTTCTCACCTGTAGCGATGCTTAAGTCTGTCCGAATCATGTTAGCAATTACCGCATTTTATGATTATGAAATCTGGCAAATGGATGTCAAAACTGCATTCCTTAATGGATATCTGAAAGAAGAGTTGTATATGATGCAACTAGAAGGTTTTGTCAATCCTAAAGGTGCTAACAAAGTGTGCAAGCTCCAGCGATCCATCTATGGACTGGTGCAAGCATCTCGGAGTTGGAATATACGCTTTGATGAGGTGATCAAAGCATATGGTTTTATACAGACTTATAGTGAAGTCTGTATTTACAAGAAAGTGAGTGGGAGCTCTGTGGCATGTCTGATATTATATGTGGATGACATATTGTTGATTGGAAATGATGTAGAATTTCGGGATAACATAAAAGGATACTTGAATAAGAATTTTTCAAAAAAATACCTCAGTGAAGCTGCTTATATATTGGGCATCAAGATCTACAGAGATAGATCAAGACGCTTAATAGGACTTTAAAAAAGCACATACCTTGACAAAGTTTTGAAAAACTTCAAAATGAATCAATCAAAGAAAGGATTCTTTCCTATGTTACAAGGTGTAAAATTGAGTCAGACTCACTGCCCGACCACTGCAGAAGATAGAGAGAAAATGAAAGTCATTCCCAATGCCTCAGCCATAGGTTCTATCATGTATGCTATGATGTGTACCCGACATGCTGTGTGCCTTGCCATAAGTTTGACAGGGAGGTACCAAAGTAATCTAGGAGTGGATCACTGAACATCGGTCAAGAACATTCTGAAGTACCTGAAAAGGATGAAGGATATGTTTCTCATTTATGAAGGTGATGAAGAGCTCATCATAAAGGGTTACATCGATGCTAGCTTCGACACAAATCTGGATGACTCTAAGTAACATACCGGATACATATTTATATTGAATGGTGGAGCAGTCAGTTGGTGTAGTTCCAAGCGGAGCATCGTGGAGGGATCTACATGTGAAGCAGAGTACATAGCTGCTTCGGAAGCATTACATGAAGGAGTCTGGATGAAGGAGTCCATATCCGATCTAGGTGTAATACCTATTGCATCAGCTCCAATGAAAATCTTTTGTGACAACACTGGAGCAATTGCCTTTGCGAAGGAATCCAGGTTTCACAAGAGAACAAAACACATCAAGAGACACTTCAACTCCATTCATGAAAAGGTCAAGTATGAAGGCATAGAAATTTGCAAACTACACACGGATCTGAATGTTGCAGAGCCATTGACTAAGCCTCTTCCACGGGCAAAACATGATCAACACCAAGACTCCATGGGTGTTAGATTCATTACAATGTAATCTAGATTATTGACTCTAGTGCAAGTGGGAGACTGATGGAAATATGCCTTAGAGTCAATAATAAAGTTGTTATTATTTTATATTTATTTATTCATGATAATGGTTTATTATTCATGCTAGAATTGTATTGTCCGGAAACCTAAATACATGTGTGAATACATAAACAAATACAGTGTCCCTAGTAAGCCTCTACTAGACTAGCTCGTTAATCAAAGATGGTTAAGGTTTCATAATCATGGACATGAGTTGTCATTTGATAACGAGATCACATCAGTATGAGAATGATGTGATGGACAAAACCCATCCGTTAGCTTAGCATTTGATCATACACTGTATTGCTACTTCTTTCATGTATGTCAAATACATATTCCTTTGACTATGAGATCATGCAACTCCCGGATACCGGAGGAATACCTTGTGTGCTATCAAATGTCACAACGTAACTGGGTGATTATAAATATGCTCAACAGATATCTCCAAAGGTGTTTTGTTGGGTTGGCATGAAATGAGATTAGGATTTGTCACTCTGAGTATCGAAGAGGTATCTTTGAGCCCTCTCGGTAATACACATCATAATAAGCCTTGCAAGGAAATGACTAATGAAGTTAGTCTCGGTATGATGTATTACGGAACGAGTAAAGATACTTGCTGGTAACGAGATTGAACTAGGTATAGAGATACCGATGATCGAATCTCAGGCAAGTAACATACCGACGGACAAAGGGAATTGTGTATGTTTTCATAATGGTTCTGTTGACACCAGATTTTGCCATGATCAAAAACATAATTAAGATGGTCTCAAATAGGAAAGTGCTCAAACTGAGAAAGTTATGTATTGTCACAAGGAGAAACATTGATATTTGGCCCATAGCAATCCAATCTCATCTCTAAGACCGAAGTTGTGTTCGAAGTACTGAGTTTTTTTATTAAGAACACTATTCAACTGATTACTCCCTCAAGACAGCCTCATATGGAAAAATGATCTACACGAATTGTCTTCACCTCGTCAAAACGATCAATTTTGATAAAAAAATTGTCCAAATACGAGTTGGTATGCAAAAGTTACGGTCAACGCAGTACGGACCGGTTAGAGATCAAAATATTACGCCGGACACCAAACACATGTTTGATGGATGTCTAATACAATGCGTGAGTAATTATCCCTACAAGATGGCCTCGAATCGAAAAATGTTCAACACGAACGTTGTTTGCCTCGTCGAAATGGACAACTTTTATTTTGGGCTCATCTTCATCTGAGGTCATTTGTGGCCTATGGGACCTAAAAACCGAACTATTGTCCAGACTTACCTAAATCCGAATTCGGTTAATTTTGGAAAGTTCGGACAAAAACCAACCGAATTTGACTAGGGTTTTGAACGTGAATCCAAGCCTTTTCCTTGCACGGGAAGTCCAGCCACCTCTTATATAACTAAGGGGTGACGGCCAATTGAACTACACACAATCAACAAATCAATCTATCATCTTTTACCTTTACTTTTATCTTTTACCTTGTTCCTCTTCTTCTTCTCATTCTTCATTCGTTCTTCTTCATTCCAGGGCCGCGAACCTTCGTGTAATGCCCTAGATGTACCACTTTCCAAATATGGCAATATATAAACTTTGGCTTCATCAATTCCATTCCGGGCTCTTCTGTCTTTTCGGGTTCTTCGTTTTGTCGTGTGCGTGTGTGCATTTCATCCATGTCATGTTTTCATGTGCATTGCATTGCATTTGTGTTGTCACTTGCATCCGGTCCCACTTGTCTCTTCCCGTTGTCCGTTTAGAGTCCCGATGCTCCCACACGTGCCCGTGGCATCCCCGAGTCCTTCTTTCGTGAGTGGCCGTGTAACGTTTCCGGAATGGCGTGAGACTTGTCGTGCGATGTTGTTTTGGTACGTGTAGGCCGCCTGTCAAGTTTCGTCGCGTTTGGAGTTCGTTTAGTACTCCAACGGTTAACCTAGTGGGCTAAAAGAACCTCCTCTTTGAGGCCCAAGACCCCCTCCACAACAGCCCACTAACCCAGCACAACCCTTCCCATCATCTCGGTCGTCGAATTGTGATCACGTGGCCGAAAACCGCTCCCCATTTGGAGTCTCCTAGCTCCTTGTGCCTATAAAAACGCCCCCCCATGTCTATTTTTCGTCCAGAACCCTAGATCCACCGCAACCGCCGCCACCGGACACGTCTGGACGGACCGGACACGTCCGCCCGGACGCGCCGGACCAACCGCCGCCTGCCACGTGTACCCCGCCGGCCTCCCGCCTCGCCGGCCTGCGAGGCCCGACGCGCGCCCTCCGCCGCCGCCCACCAGGCCGACCTCTCCGCCTCCGCGACCCGCGCGGTTCCCCACCGGGCCCCGCCGCTCCACCGCCGGCGCTGGCCACGCCGCCGCCCGACGCCGGCCCATCACCGCCGGCCCCGAGCCCCAAGCCACGCCGCCGGTCGCCTCAACCCAGCTCCCGCCGCCGCCGTTCACCACCGCGCCGAGCCACGCCGCCGGCCTCCTCCGGCCCGAGCTCGCCGCGGCCCCGAGCGCCTCCGGCCGCCGCAGCTCACCGCCGGCGCAGCGCCGCCGCGGCCATCCGCCGCCGCCGGATCGAGGGCCGCCGCCCGATCCAGATCTCTAGCGGGCCGAAACCCTAACGGGCCTGCACCCGCTTCGCCCGCGACCCGCAAAGCGCCCCCTCCCGATCCACGGTTCAGACCCGATCCGCGAGGTGATCCCCCCCTGTTTTTTTGCTAAGTCCTTTTTGAATTTTGTTGTCTGATGGCTTATTGTGGTGGCAGTATCTTTTTGTGTGTATGTCCAAATTATGCATATGATATGTCAAAATGACCGTGGTGATGTGTACTACGTTTTGTTCCATTATGTCATGCATGTTTGAGTCGATCTAGATGTCTTAATCTTCGTGACAAGAGTGCCACTTGATATAAACTGCTGCTACTTGTTATTTTCATGCCATGTTTGAGATGTGATAACTTGGTGCATGTTTATCCAAATGAAGCAAATGAGATGTCAAAATGTTCATCATCAGATGCTCTACATGTTGGGTGCTATAGCATGCATGTTAGGATTATTATTGCCATGTTAATCTCTGTTGCAAAAGTGCATGTGGCTATTAAGTTTTGTAACATGTTATGAGATGCTTATTTGAAGAGCTCGTTGCTATTGTTGTGTTTGTCCCCTTGTCACATGCCTAGATGTTTTAGAATCTCCATAATGTGGTCTTTGCTGTGGTGCAAACCATTTTCCATGATATTCTTTGAGGTGACTCAAACATGCTTGCAAACATGCCATGCCAACATAACTGTTTTAACACTTAGTGAAATTTTGGCTAAGTCTGGAATCTGTCATATCCTCCTGCTATGTTTGTTTGATGCCCTAGGCAAATCCATGTTAGTTTTGGGGTGACCTTTGATCATTACTTGTTGTACATGTTGTTGAATATACATCCATGTCCTCACTTGCTCATTTGGGTTGCTGTAGCTTTTTTAATTCTTGCTCCCAAGTTGCTATAAAATATTGATGTCAGGTTTTTAACGTCATGATCAAAATGTTGTAGCTTGTTGCTATTGATCCATGCCTCCTATGGAGTTGCTCCAATGGAGTTGTTTGCTGTAGGATATGTCTACTTCATGTCCATGCTTCTTATCACCATGTTTGACTGCTGTAGAGTATATATTTCTTGCTCCAAAGTTGCTATGTGGCTGTTAATTTCAGCTTTGCATTGTTTCTTGTTTCGTGTGTATGTGTTGAACCGTTGCTCCGTTTTGAGCGTGCCTTATATGAAAGTTGTGTGATTTTGCATGTAGTATCATAATATCATCTTGTTTACATGTTTGGAGTATGTTTGCTTGATGTTTGGGTGCATCTTGCACCGTTGCTATGCTTAACTTGTTTTGCTCATATCTTCTAGACCGTAGCTCCGTTTTAAACAAACTTTATATGTAACTTGACTAGAATTTCGTGTAGATCATCATGGTGCATTTTAACTTGCTGTTTAAAAACTTTAACTTAAGGTTTGTTCAGATCTGGACCATTTTCAACTTATGCATATGAGGACTTACCAGATATGTTATATGTGGATTCCGGCCTCATTTAAACTTGTTGTTCTTGTGTTGTTTCTCTATGCTTCCTACCTTGCCATGTTTTGCATCACATATAGATTTGTCTTGCAACATACTTGCTTGAGCATATTGTCATGTTCTTGTGCTGTTTCTCTATGCTTCCTCCCTTGACATGTAATGCATCTTAAGTGCATCTTAAGTGCATCATAAGTGCATCATACTTGCATCATGTTGCTTGTGCATTGCACCTTGTTTGATTTCGTGCCTCGTTGTGTTCTTGTGTTGAGTAGTGCCGGAAGCCGAGACCGAGTACGAGAACGAGGTTACTATCGATGTTGAGTACGAGGAGCCGTCTTACGATCCCATCGACGACTCGACAGGCAAGATGACCTGACCCAGATATCATTACTATCTTTGCCTATTGCTAGAAGTCTCGTTCTTTAGCTTATTGCCTCGATGCCCATGTTTGTTTGTCAGCCTCCTATTGTAACCATGAATCTGTCTAACCACCCAACCTAGCAAACCTTTGTTTGGCTAAGTAAGCTTCGCTCAGCCCCTCTTATAGCATTGCTAGTTGCAGGAGAAGATTTGAAGATTCTTGCTTCATGTTGAAGCTTGTTGGGATATCACACTATATAAACTCTTTAATTAAATCACATATACACTTGGCAATGGGTGGAAGGCTAAGCCTCTTGCTTGGTGATTTGTTCCACTCATGCCGCCCTAGGAACCGTATAAACTGGTGTTATGTTCCTTGATTTTGCGTTCCTCACACGGTTGGGGTTATGGGACCCCCTCGATAAACCGCTTAGCGCTAAGGCTTTTCCAGCAAGTCCCAACATTGGTACTCCATTTGCCTAACAACTAAAACTTGCCGAGGGAGTAATCAACCCAAGGATTAAATAATCAACCCCCCTGGGACAGTGCTCGATTTGAGTGTTGGTCCAAAATGGGGGGACTGCAGGGCCACCTTGGGGGAACCCGAGGTCTGGTATTTTCCTGTAGGCTGACCTATCTGGTCGTGGCCTGAGACGAGATACACGCGACTACTATCAGGGTGTCGGCACGTCGGGATGATTTGCTGGACTAGTCTTACCTTAGTCGGAATATCATGAGCACGGGATTCCGAGAATACTCGGGCCTTCCCACCTTGGAGTTGCGACTCCGCGGATCGTGAGCTTGTAATGGGCTATGTTGGGACACCCCTGCAGGGTTTTGAACTTTCGAAAGCCGTGCCCGTGGTTATGTGGTAGAAGGGAATTTGTTAATATCCGGTTCTAGAAAACTTGACACCATGTTCAGAACACACTACCAGCGTGAGTAACCGTGACGGTCATTTTCCGAAAGGGGTTCGGGAAGTGAACACAGTGGGGTTATGATTGACGTGCTTATATAGGATCACTTCGTGATCACTTTGACGCTCGTGGCACTTCTCTTCTCGCTCTCAACACGTAAGCTAGTGCTGGTGCAGCTGCAACCTTTTATCTTTCTTCAGCCTTGTTCCACACCCAAGGCTTAGATAGTGTTGCTACCCGGGAACGGGATTGCTGAGTCCTCCGTGGCTCACAGATTCTACACCACACCAGATGCAGGTACTATGGTGAACTACTCAGGTGACGGCACGGAGTTGTACTCGGAGTACGATGAAGAACGTAGTCGATACTATGTGCACTACCCCGATGATCAGTAGTGGTTTCTACTAGGGGCGATTCAGACCTATGGCTTTATGTATTTGGTTTCTTTCATTTCGATGTTCACCTGTAGTCTGGTTGTGATGTTATTTGGATGATGTTTTATTTATGTAATGAATTGGGTGACGTGGCGAGTGTAAGCCAACTATCCTTTTGCAATTTCATCCCTATTTTTTCATGAGTCATGCAAAGATACCAAACTTGAGATCATTCCAGAATGGGCTTATACCTTTAAGTCGTGCCTCGACACGTAGGAGGTATAGTCCCACCCTGGGCATTACAAGTTGGTATCAGAGCCTTCTCCGACCTAGAAGCCCCCACTGATTGATCGAATCATTGACGGTTGAGTCTAGGCACACAATTAAAATGTTTTGAGTCCTATATATATTAGAGAGTAGGATTTCTTTTGCTCCTCATCTCTTTTCACTCTGGTGAGGATTCCTGACGATTACTCTTGTCTCTTCTACTCTCAAAATTCACCAATTTTTTTTAGGTTCACGCGAGTATTGTTTGGATTGTTCCGATGTCATTGTGACGAGAACATCGTTCTCGATGCCTCCTGTCATTTAGGGGTTGTGGCAGTGTCCCGGGGAGTTGAGCTCCGAGGTGTTGTCATCACAAATATATCGTAGCAGGTCTAGAATACTTAAGACGGCCGACATCGAAAACTCTCCTATGCGGTTAGTGGCAAGATAACCCCGACATCACCCAGTACTGGGGAGGTAGTTCGGGAGTATTGCCATAGCTTGTATAGTAGATGCGTTTCGAAGGTCCGAGGTAGACGGTTTCCGGAAATAACTGGTTATGTGTTGAAGGATGGATATAGTTGGATGTAGGATTAGAGTTGAGTGCGCGATGCTTCACCTGTATCCCCAACACCTGATTGCATAACTGGAAACTTTCGGAAATTAATAGGTGGGTTCATCTAGTAGTTCGTAGGCTTTCTTCCAACGAATGCATGATATGGGGTTCGGGGTTCTACATTGAGTGAAGTAGTTTTATGGGCGTTGTTCCGATCGGGAGTTGCATCTTCAAGGGTCCTAGGCTATGCTGATCCGGGGATTGCAAAACCCTTCTGTAACATGTTCCATAAGCTTCCAGCACGAATATGTCGAACGAAGCTTCTATCTTGTATTTGTTCTATCTGCTCCTTGTTGTTTTTATTTACCTTTTGTTCTCCCAAGTGGCTTCTCGTGAAGATTGTTGTTACTATTAAACTGTGGATTACATTCGTTCATCTTGTTCGAATGTGCTTGTGAAGACTATGTTGTAATTTCTAGCCGTTGATTCAGCTTATATATTCTTTCAATCAATGGCTAATAGTAGTCATCTCATTCAGGATGGCTCCTAAAAGGGTTCCCAACGCTAACCCAGAGGGTGAAGAGGTTCGTGATCATCCTCCTTCCCCTCCTCCTCCGTCTGAGGCCTGGAGAGCAATTATGCAAGCGACGAACCGGAACACCCAAATGCTTATGCAAATGATGCAGAACATTCAAGCAAATCAAGCAAATCAGGGTGCTCATGGGAACCAAGGCTAAGGCAATTTGTTCAACAAACCTCACTTTGCTACACTCAACCAGTTCCTGGCAAACCAACCAAAGGCATTCAGTTACTGTGTGGACCCTCTAGATGCTAAAGACTGGATAACAGATATCAAGAAGCAGTTCGAGTGCAGTAATGTCAGGCCCGAGGACTATGTGAAGTTTGCAGCCTTCCAACTCAAGGACCAAGCCGCTGATTGGTGGCAGCAGTACAAAGATTCCAGAGAGGGACGTGTAATCTCCTGGGATGACTTCTGCAAGGACTTTCGTTCTCACCACATTCCAACAAGTGTCATCGAGGGTATGCGTGAGCAATTCCACAACCTGAAGCTAGGCTCAATGACTGTCTACCAAAATAAAGTCAAGTTCCAGAACCTTGCCCGCTATGCCAAGAAAGACATCCCAGATGCCAAGAGCAAGATCTATCAGTTCCGTGGTGGTCTGAAGGATGAACTCCAACTAGCTCTCACCTTGTTCGAGCCTGATGAGTTTGATCAATTCTATAACATGGCACTTAAGCAAGAGGCAGCCGAGCTCAAGATGGAAGCTTCCAAAAAGAGGACCAGAGACGCTGTTCACTCCTCCTCTTCTTCCCAAGTGATCGCAAAGCAACAAAAGTTTTGGCTTCCACCTCCTCCACTGATCCGACCTCCCAACAACAACAACAAGAATTCTAGTGGCCGTGGTTTCTCCCACCCACCCAACCCAAGCAATCAGTCAAAGAACCACTATCAAGCTTCAAAGTCAAGTGCTCCTTATCACCGTCCTCTCTCAGAAGTGGTTCGCAACAAGTGCTCTCAGAAGGGTCATTATGCTAACAAGTGCCCCAACCCAAGGCACCTTCCACCTCCTCCACCTGTCAGTACTGCTATTGTCTAGCACAATCCCAAGCATGCAAGAGTGAATCTGATGAATGCAGCTCAAGCGGAGAATTCTTCTGATGTGATATTGGGTAACCTCTCAGTTAACTCTATTCCTGCTAAAGTATTGTTTGATTCTGGTGCATCACTTTGCTTCATGTCAAGACCATTCTTTATCAAGCATGATTTCATTTCGGCACCCTTGGACAAGGAGTTATCAATTATTTCTCCAAGCAAGCACATGAATTCTAGATTGTATGCTCCGAATGTATCTATTCGTATGGGTGATTACCGCTTTCTGGCTTCTCCGGTTGTTCTCGGCAACTCCAACATTGATCTTATTCTTGGGATGGATTGGCTTTCTCAGCATAATGCTCACATTAATTGTGCAAATAAGGAAGTCAAGCTTACTCATCCTGACGAAGACGTGATTATCTTCGCCTCTCGAGATAACACAATCAGGCTATTCTCTCTCAATGACAAGGGCGAGATTAACGCCATCTCTCAAATTCCGGTGGTCAATGAATATGAAGATGTTTTCCCTGAAGAGCTTCCAGGCATGCCTCCGCATCGTCAAGTTGAATTCGTCATTGAACTCGAGCCCGGTATCGAGCCAGCTTGTCGGCGTCCGTACAAACTCTCCCCTGATGAGTTGAAGGAGCTGAAGAAACAACTCGATGAGCAAGAGCGTATGGGTTTAATCCGGCCTAGTACTTCTCCTTGGGGTTGTGGTGTCTTATTTGCCAAGAAGAAGGATGCCACGGAGCGCCTTTGCGTTGATTATTGGCCATTGAACAAGAAGACAATAAAGAACAAATATCCGCTCCCCAACATCAATGAATTGTTCGAGCAGCTCAAATGAGCAAAAGTGTTCTCAAAGCTCGATCTCCGGATGGGTTATCACCAGATCCGTATCCGCGAAGAAGATATTCACAAGACTGCATTCAGTACGGCTCATATGAATACACAGTCATGTCTTTTGGCCTCGTAAATGCTCCACCCACCTTCTCGAGAATGATGCACTACATATTCAACCCCTACACCAACGAATTTGTGCTCGTCTATCTGGATGACATCTTGGTATTTTCCAAGAATGAAGAGGATCATGAAAAGCACCTCCGTCTGGTTCTCGACAGACTCCGTGAACATAAGTTCTATGCCAAGTTCTCCAAGTGCGAATTCTGGCTCGATAAGGTCTTGTATCTGGGCCATATCATCTCCGCTGATGGTATTGCTGTCAACCCCGAGAAAGTTGAAGCGATTGTCAACTGGGAACCACCTCAGAACGTCAAGCAACTCCGAAGTTTCCTTGGTCTTGCTAGCTATTGCAGAAGGTTCGTTGAGAACTTCTCCAAGATTGCCAAGCCTCTCTCCAACTTGCTACAGAAGAGTGTCAAGTACAACCGGTCTCCGGATTGTGATGTGGCATTCAAAACTCTCAAAGAAAAGCTCATCTCTGCTCCGGTTCTTACCCCTCCAAATGAGTCCAAGCCCTAGAAAGTATTCTGTGATGCTTCTCTTCAAGGACTTGGTGGTGTTCTAATGCAAGCCAAGAAGATTGTGGCATACACTTCTCGTCAAATGAAGCCAAGTGAGAAGAACTACCCCACACATGATCTCGAGCTAGCAGCAGTGGTAAACGCCTTGATCACGTGGAGACACCTTCTGTTGGGAAGAAAAGTGGACATCTTCACCGATCACAAGATCTTGAAGTACATATTCACACAGCCGAACCTGAACCTTCGCCAGACTCGTTGGGTTGAGATGATCCAAGAGTATGATCCAAGCATTGAATACACACCTGGCAAGGCAAATGTCATTGTAGATGCCTTGAGCAGAAAGGCATATTGCAACAGTCTCCTTATCAAGCCGTTTTAGCCAGAGCTTTGTGAAGCATTCAGGAAGCTCAACCTCCAAGTTGTTCCGCAAGGCTTTCTTGCAAATCTTCAAGTTTCTCCTACCTTGGAAGATCAGATCCGTGAGGCCCAGCTCAGTGACGCTATGGTGCAGAAAGTGAAACATGGTATTGCAAAGGGTACTCCCAAATACAAGTGCTATCGCGTTGATGAGAAGGACACCTTGTTCTTTGAGGACAGACTTGTGGTTCCCAAGGGTGATCTCAGGAAGCTCATAATGAACGAAGCACATGACTCCCTCCTCTCGATTCACCCTGGAAGTTCCAAGATGTACCAAGACCTCAAGCAATCTTACTGGTGGACTCGCATGAAAAGGGAGATTGCCCAATTCGTGAATTAATGTTATGTCTGCAGAAGAGTGAAGGCAGAGCATCAACGTCCAGCCGGTCTTATCCAACCTCTTCCTATTCTCGAGTGGAAATTTGACCACATTGAAATGGATTTCGTCACTGGGTTTCCCAAGTCCAAGAAGGGGAATGATTCTATCTTGGTGGTGATTGACAAGCTAACCAAAGTAGCTCACTTCATTCCAGTCAAAGAATCCATCAATGCAGCTCAGCTGGCAGAGTTGTACACTTCCAGAATTGTGTCCTTACATGGCATTCCTCAAGTTATCTCCTCAGACCGTGGAAGTTTGTTCACATCCAAGTTCTGGGACTCCTTTTAGTCAGCCATGGGCACTAAGATCCGTTTCAGCACTGCGTTTCACCCTCAGACTAGTGGTCAAGTCGAAAGAGTGAACCAGATCCTCGAAGACATGCTCAGAGTTTGTGTCATGTCTTTTGGCATGAAGTGGGAAGATTGTCTTCCGTTTGCCGAGTTCTCTTACAACAACAGTTTCCAAGCAAGTGCCGGCAAAGCTCCGTTTGAAATCCTCTATGGCAGAAAGTGCCGTACTCCTCTCAACTGGTCCGAGACTGGTGAACGACAACTTCTTGGCAATGAATTGATCTCAGAAGCCGAAGAAATGTGCAAAGTCATACGTGAGAATCTCAAGGCCGCTCAGTCGCGTCAGAAGAGCTACTATGACTGTCGTGGAATTAACACGTCAGATGTCCGGTTTAGCGGACTTAGTGGTGAGGCCGCGCATCTATGTAGTAGCTTGATGGGGTTGAGCGGAATCGAGAGACGCGATATGACACGGATTTAGACAGCTCCGGGCCCCGGGAAACATCATCCGGAAATAGCCCTACGTGCTGTTTGAGGCTAGGTCTCATTATGATCCTTGTGGTGTCGCCGGTAAACCGGCTCTTTGTGTCTAACCCTAGAAACTTGTCTAAACTTCTCCTCTAAAACTTGTAACTTCTAACTTGTCTAAAACCTGTCCTCTTTGGGGAGCCCTGCCCCTCCTTATATATGTTGAAGGGGCGGGTTACATGACTAGTCCTAGTAGGACTTGGATTGATCTATTACAAGGAGTCCTAGTCTTGTTTCCTTTGTATGAGAATATTCCTTGCGCTTTATTCATAAACCGGCCCACTATTAATATGAACCGGCCTTCTGGGCCTTGTCATCCATGATCCGCCTGCCGGGTCACCAGTAACTTGCCAAATATAAACCATCTTAAGTAAAATACCAAGTCCGGCCGGGTTATAATTCCAGCCGGTTCATACCGCGGGGTATATCCCCGACATTAGCCCCCAAGTTTAGCTTGGATTTATCCATGGTAAACTTATGCTGCAAAATTAACACAAGAGCGAATCTGACAGGTTGTGCACCGGTTTAAGAATTTCTTGTAATCCGTCATCTGACTATCCTTAAGTCCTTGTCTTTCCTTCTTCTAGAAAATTCTGGTCAACAGACCAACTTCATAATCAACTTGCTTGCATAAGAAATATTGTAAATAAAGAATCCATTTGAATCGGCCTTCCAATGTTCTGACTTGACAAAAATATTGATCTTCAAATATTCCATTGATATCCAACCAGTTTGGAAATGTAGAACTTGCCGGTTTATGATTGCCAAAATTGCCATGTCACACAATTAATCTGATTTGTCAGAACTAAAAATTTGAAGATGTTCCTCCTTTATATGCATATTACCTATAGCCCCCAAGTGTCGGGTCATTATGTAATAATGAGCAAGGACTTTGTATATATTCCATTGAAAATAGCCTTGTATAATCTGGAAGGAATCCGGATTGTTCATCCCAATCACTATGAAACTGAATATTCCATATTATGTAGCCCCCAAGTGCCGGGTCATTATGCAATAATGAGCAGGGACTTTGAAAATATGATCATGTAAACTTTGAATAGCAACATGTAGCCCCCAAGTGCCGGGTCATTATTTAATAATGAGCAGGGACTTTGAAAATATGATCATGTAAACTTGAATAGCAACATGTAGCCCCCAAGTGCCGGCTCATTATACTGTGATGAGTCGGATCTTCAATAAAGTGAGCCAGAAATGATTTTGCATTAGCCCCCAAGTGTCATGGTGCCTGCTTGCAGCGACATGAGACTTGTGTATTTGATGAAATCTCAATTTGAATAATGTAGCCCCCAAGTGCCGGGTTGTAAGCCTGTAGCAACTCGAGACTATTCCTTTGTAGAATAAATCACTTCCATCATTGAAATAATATCCATTGCGCTTTAAAGAGACTTTGAAGACCTCAATCATAATATTGATAACCATAATAGGAATCCAGCCATGTTTGGCTATTGAAGAATATAATCCGGTTTGAAGACCGGTTCCAGTGATGTTTGATCATAATCAGGCCGGGTTAATAAACACCGGTCATTATTTTGTCTCATACTGCGATCAAGTATGCTTGATATTATTAATCCGGCGAAATTTGCAATTTCCTGAGGAGCCTCTAATAGACCCAATAATAATCCCGGCTTCGATAAAAGACACCTGTTTATATCACGCTGAAACTTTGTCCAGCAATTTGTAGCTTATACTTGGCTTTTTGCCTGATGGATGATCCGGGTTATAATGAGCACCGGTTTATCTCATGTTGTTATTCATGACCCAGACTTTTAACTTTGTAGATGCGTGGTCAATCTCTTGAATTGTCCCACTCCGGATTAAAGAATCATAACACATAAAGATCAGAAAACGCAAATTTGCAAATAAAACCATGTAGTCGAGGCTTTTTAAGAGCTGCCAGGCTCAAAGCAAGGTTCAGCCAATCACTGGATGTGGATTATCCATCTTTCCAGAGGGCCTAGCCAATCACTGAATGTGGATTGTCCATCTTTTCAGAGGGCCGTTGGAACCGTAAGAAAAAATTTAGCCAATCACTGGATGTGGATTATCCATCTTTCCAGAGGGCCTAGCCAATCTCTGAATGTGGATTATCCATCTTTTCAGAGGGCCGGTGGATGGATGCGGGTAAACCCGACTGTCCATAAGAATTTTAGCCAATCACTGAATGCGGGTAAACCCGACTGTCCAGAGGGCCTCCATGGTTCCTCGAACCTGTGGGTAAATATAAACCAATCACTGAATGCGGGTAAACCCGACTGTCCAGAGGGCCTCCATGGTTCCTCGAACCTGTGGGTAAATATAAACCAATCACTGGATGGATTACCATCCAGAGGGTTTCCGTGAAGCGTTCTCTTTGAGCCGGACTTGACCTCATGTTCTTCAGGGAGTTTTATTGTTGCTGAGTGCATATGTTCTACACAACCAGATAAACTGATCGAAGCATCTTATTTTCTTAAAAAATAATATATAATAAGAGAAATAATATTGTAGATGGATATCACCTGAGTGAATTTGAACCGGTACGTTGAATAGACCGGATCAAAAGTTGGATAGTAAAACGACCGCAGTATCAGAAGCGGCTCAAACAGTTAAACCGGCAGTGGGGTTGTAAACCGGCGGAAATGAGCATGTTGTCCTCCGTGTTGTAAACCGGTGCTGTCGCGTAAGACAGTCACGGCTTTGTAAATCGGCGCGGTTGCGAGAAATGGCCAAGGCGTTGTAAACCGGCGCTTGAATCCGTGGAATAACGACGATCACTTGTGTGGAACGATGTTTGGCGTGCCTCCATCTTCGTGGTATAACACTATTTTATTATGAATAATCTTCCTGCATATAAAATATAGCAGGGCGAGGAATTTCTGCTCAGATGAATTAATATGTATTAAAAATAGATATGATAGATATCACCTGATTCGCCCGGACAACAGATGAGTCGGTTTATGAGGATGGGTACGGCATCGGCGTGTTAATGTCGAACGGACCGCGGATGCGATGGCGTGCGCATGTCTATTGGCGAAGGATTCATCCGCAGTGTTGGAGACCGGCGCGCGCGGGCGCGGACCAATGAGTCGACTATAGACGCAGACAGTCGAGTCGGCGTGGATACGGTCAAGTGAACCGATTGGATAAATACCAGTGCAAAATGATAACGCGGTGCACTCCGTGTCCGCGGTATAATGCCACTTTTACGATAAAGGATTACCCTGCATATAAAAAATACCATAGAGCAGAGTAGTTGTGCTCGGAGCAATTTAAAGTGTAATAAAAAATATACAGGAGAAGTAGCACCTGATTTGTTTAATCCGGACGCATGTGAGTGCGGCCATTAGCACGCAATTGGCCCCCACGTATGTGTGCTTCCTCCATTTAACACAGACTGTTGTTCCAAGAAAACTAATCCGCAATACGGAGCACCAATACTAGTCGCCACATCGAAAAACTGGTCTTGCAACGCTCAGCTCGTTATTGATGTCTTCCAGCACTAGTCAAACGAGTACAGCTGATCGAAGCGGTCGTATTGTTATTCTGGAACCTCTCCTTAATGCTTCTTGGGTCTTCGTGTGATGCACTGGAGTTGACTTAGTCAAAGCTTGCTCTCTTTAGAACTCATGCACTAGAAGAGTTGATTTTTTCGCGGGGATCCAGATGAAAATCCACAAGGCGGTGACAGCGACTTGAGGCCATCCGTCCAGAGGCAGAAACGAGGATGACTAGACAATAGAAACCGAGCACAAGTTCGATCCGGCTCTGGGTCATGTCACATCGCACAGCGCAGCAGCTCAAATCCGCTTCCGGGTCTTCCTTCGTGGCTTGTAACGTTTTTTGGATACCCTCAATCCGTGCGTGGTTGTTTTAGATGGCCTTGACTTTGACTCGGAGTACTAGTAGTAGACTAGTACCGATTACCAATTGGCTTGACCTACTTTGCTTTGATAAAAAAAAACCTCCAGCAGCAAACTTAAGTGGTGGTTCCGATGCGGTAGCCGCAGGGCCCCGACAGCTTGAAGCGGGGGAAAAGGCCAGCGAGGCAGGTGGAGGCTCGATCGTAGTTCGTCGGCGACTTGTCTGCTGCGGGCGACCCAACGAAGCAGAGTCCGGGTCGTAGTCAACTGAGTCTCTTCTTTCCTTTTCTTCCTTTTGTAATTGAAAAACTGAACAATACTACTAGTAGATTCACGTACTAGTACTCGTGGCTGGCTTGCTCAAAGGACCGATTAAAAAACGAATCTGGGACCTGCTGTCCCGATTACTCCTTCCCAAAATCTGAGTTTTCACGTGGGCCGTACTCAAGTACGTTGTGGACCCTTTAGACGAACAGTAGCAGTAGGTGGGTTGACACAAATTGATCTGATACAGCGTACGGCGGTTGCAACCCAATTCCTGCGACCTCGGCAACATGCGATCTATTCGGATTCGACGGATCGAGATGCATCAGCGATATACAGGAAAAACGCCCAATACTAAATTCCCTTGAATTCAATCTCATATACACCGACGTTGAACAATTCATAATTGATGTGAATTATTCTATGTCCGTTCATTGTCATCTGACCAATTACCATCTTCTCGAACCATAGAAAATATCCCTCCAAGAACTCAACACCACCGTGCGCACGCCCAACGGTGGGCGCCAACTGTCGTGGAATTAACACGTCAGATGTCCGGTTTAGCGGACTTAGTGGTGAGGCCGCGCATCTATGTAGTAGCTTGAAGGGGTTGAGCGGAATCGAGAGACGCGATGCAAGACACGTATTTAGACAGCTTCGGGCCCCGGGAAACATCATCCGGAAATAGCCCTACGTGCTGTTTGAGGCTAGGTCTCATTATGATCCTTGTGGTGTCGCCGGTAAACCGGCTCTTTGTGTCTAACCCTAGAAACTTGTCTAAACTTCTCCTCTAAAACTTGTAACTTCTAACTTGTCTAAAACCTGTCCTCTTTGGGGAGCCCTGCCCCTCCTTATATATGTTGAAGGGGCGGGTTACATGACTAGTCCTAGTAGGACTAGGATTGATCTATTACAAGGAGTCCTAGTCTTGTTTCCTTTGTATGAGAATATTCCTTGCGCTTTATTCATAAACAGACCCACTATTAATATGAACCGGCCTTCTGGGCCTTGTCATCCATGATCCGCCTGCCGGGTCACCAGTAACTTGCCAAATATAAACCGTCTTAAGTAAAATACCAAGTCCGGTCGGGTTATAATTCCGGCCGGTTCATACCGCGGGGTATATCCCCGACAATGACGGCAAGCATCGTGATTTGGCTTTCGACATTGGAGACCATGTCTATCTCCGTGTTTCTCCTATGAAAGGCACCCAAGATTTGGTATCAAAGGCAAGCTTGCTCCTAGATATGTGGGCCCTTTCAAGATCCTTGACAAAAGAGGCGATCTAGCCTATCAACTTGAGCTTCCAACCAACTTCGCTAATGTTCATGATGTGTTTCACGTGCCTCAACTCCGCAAGTGCTTCAAGACACCTGAACGCACCATTCCGTTCGAGGAGATTGATCTTCAACAGGACTTGTCTTATCGCGAGCACCCCGTTGCTATTCTTGAAGAAACCGAGCGCAAGACCCGCAACAAGTCAATCAAGTTCTTGAAAGTTAAGTGGTCACACCATACCGACCGAGAAGCTACGTGGGAATGAGAAGATCACCTTTGTTCCGAGTACCCTTCCTTCTTCCAGTCCTAGATCTCGGGACGAGATCTTTTCGTAGTACAGGAGAGTTTGTAATGCCCCAGATGTAACACTTTCCCAATATGGCAATATATAAACTTTGACTTCATCAATTCCGTTCCGGGCTCTTCTGTCTTTTCAGGTTCTTCGTTTTGTCATGTGCGTGTGTGCATTTCATCCATGTCATGTTGTCATGTGCATTGCATTGCATTTGTGTTGTCACTTGCATCCGGTCCCACTCGTCTCTTCCCATTGTCCGTCTCGAGTTCCGATGCTCTCACACGTGCCCGTGGCATCCCCGAGTCCTTCTTTCGTGTGTGGCCGTGTAACATTTCCGGAATGGCGTGAGACTTGTCGTGCGATGTTGTTTTGGTACGTGTAGGCCGCTTGTCAAGTTTCATCGCGTTTGGAGTAAATTTAGTACTCCAACGGTTAACCTAGTGGGCTAAAAGAACCTCCTCTTTGAGGCCCAAGACCCCCTCCACAACAGCCCACTAACCCAGCACAACCCTTCCCATCATCTCGGTCGTCGAATTGTGATCGCGTGGCCGAAAAGCGCTCCCCATTTGGAGTCTCCTAGCTCCTTGTGCCTATAAAAACGTCCCCCCCATGTCCATTTTTCGTCCAAAACCCTAGATCCACCGCAACCGCCGCCGCCGGACACGTCCGGACGGACCGGACACGTCCGCCCGGACGCGCCGGACCAACCGCCGCCTGCCACGTGTCCCCCGCCGGCCTCCCGCCACGCCGGCCCGCGAGGCCCGACGCGGGCCCTCCGTCGCCGCCCACCGGGCCGACCTCTCCGCCTCCGCGCCCCGCGCGCTTCCCCGCCGGGCCCCGCCGCTCCACCGCCGGCGCTGGCCACGCCGCCGCTCGACGCCGGCCGCATCACCGCCGGCCCCGAGCCCCAAGCCACGCCGCCGGTCGCCTCGACCCAGCTCCCGCCGCCGCCGTTCGCCACCGTGCCGAGCCACGCCGCCGGCTTCCTCCGGCCCGAGCTCGCCGCGGCCCCAAGCGCCTCCGGCCGCCGCAGCTCACCGCCGGCGCAGCGCCGCCGCGGCCATCCACCGCCACCGGATCGAGGGCCGCCGCCTGATCCAGATCTCCAGCGGGCCGAAACCCTAACGGGCCCGCACCCGCTTCGCCCGCGACCCGCTCCGCGCCCGCGCCCGATCCGCGGTTCAGACCCAATCTGCGAGGTGATCCCCCCCTGTTTTTTTGCTAAGTACTTTTTGATTTTTGTTGTCTGATGGCTTATTGTGGTGGCTGTATCTTTTTGTGTGTATGTCCAAATTGTGCATATGATATGTCTAAATGACCGTGGTGATGCGTACTACATTTTGTTCCATTGTGTCATGCATGTTTGATTCCATCTAGAGGTCTTAATCTTCGTTACAAGAGTGCTACTTGATATAAACTACTGCTACTTGTTATTTTCATGCCATGTTTGAGATGTGATAACTTGGTGCATGTTTATCCAAATGAAGCAAATGAGATGTCAAAATGTTCGTCATGAGATGCTCTACATGTTGGGTGCTATAGCATGCATGTTAGGATTATTATTGCCATGTTAATCTCTGTTGCAAAAGTGCATGTGGCTGTTAAGTTTTGTAACATGTTATGAGATGCTGATTTGAAGAGCTCGTTGCTATTGTTGTGTTTGTCCCCTTGTCACATGCCTAGATGTTTTAGAATCTCCATATTGTGGTCTTTGCTGTGGTGCAAACAATTTTCCATGATATGCTTTGAGGTGACTTAAACAAGCTTGCAAACATACCATGCCAACATAACTGTCATATCCTGATGCTATGTTTGTTTGATGCCCTAGGATAATCCATGTTAGTTTTGGGGTTGCCTTTGATCATTCCTTGTTGTACATGTTGTTGACTATCCATCCATGTCCTCACTTGCTCATTTGGGTTGCTGTAGCTTATTTAATTCTTGCTCCCAAGTTGCTATAAAATATTGCTGTCAGGTTTTTAACGTCATGATCAAAATGTTGTAGCTTGTTGCTATTGATCCATGCCTCCTATGGAGTTGCTACAATGGAGTTGTTTGCTTTAGGATATGTCTAGTTCATGTCCATGCTTCTTATCACCATGTTTGAGTGCTGTAGAGTATATACTTCTTGCTCCAAAGTTGCTATGTGGCTGTTAATTTCAGCTTTGCATTGTTTCTTGTTTCGTGTGTATATGTTGAACCGTTGCTCCGTTTTGAGCGCGCCTTATATGAAAGTTGTGTGATTTTGCATGTAGTATCATAATATCATCTTGTTTACATGTTTGGAGTATGTTTGCTTGATGTTTGGGTGCATCTTGCACCGTTGCCATGCTTAACTTGTTTTGCTCATATCTTCTAGACCGTAGCTCCGTTTTAAACAAACTTTATATGTAACTTGACTAGAATTTCGTGTAGATCATCATGGTGCTTGTTAACTTGCTATTTAACAACTTTAACTTAAGGTTTGTTCAGATCTGTACCATTTTCAACTTATGCATATGAGGACTTACCGGATTTGTTATATGTGGATTCCGGCCTCATTTAAACTTGTTGTTCTTGTGTTGTTTCTCTGTGCTTCCTACCTTGCCATGTTTTGCATCACATATAGACTTGTCTTGCAACGTACTTGCTTGAGCATATTGTCATGTTCTTGTGCTATTTCTCTGTGCTTCCTCCCTTGACACGTAATGCATCTTAAGTGCATCTTATGTGCATCATAAGTGCATCATACTTGCACCATGTTGCTTGTGCATTGCACCTTATTTGATTTCGTGCCTCGTTTTGTTCTTGTGTTGAGTAGAGCCGGAAGCCGAGACCGAGTACGAGAACGAGGTTACTACCGAGGTTGAGTACGAGGAGCCGTCTTACGATCCCATTGACGACTCGACAGGCAAGATGACCTGACCCAGATATCATTACTATCTTTGCCTATTGCTACAAGTCTCGCTCTTTAGCTTATTGCCTCGATGCCCATGTTTGTTTGTCAGCCTCCTATTGTAACCATGAATCTGTCTAACCACCCAACCTAGCAAACCTTTGTTTGGCTAAGTAAGCTTCGCTCAGCACCTCTTATAGCATTGCTAGTTGTAGGAGAAAATTTTGCGTTCCTCACACGGTTGGGGTTATGGGACCCCCACGATAAACCGCTTAGCGCTAAGGCTTTTCCAGCAAGTCCCAACATTGGTACTCCATTTGCCTAACAACTAAAACTTGCCGAGGGAGTAATTAACCCGAGGATTAATTAATCAACCCCCCTGGGCCAGTGCTCGATTTGAGTGTTGGTCCAAAATGGGCGGACTGCAGGGCCACCTTGGGGGAACCCGAGGTCTGGTATTTTCCTGTAGGCTGACCAATCCGGTCGTGGCCTGAGACGAGATACGCGCGGCTACTATCAGGGTGTCGGCATGCCGGGAGGATTTGCTGGACTAGTCTTACCTTAGTCGGAATATCTTGAGCACGGGATTCCGAGAATACTCGGGCCTTCCCACCTTGGAGTTGCGACTCCGCGGATCGTGAGCTTGTAATGGGATAAGTTGGGACACCCCTGCAGGGTTTTGAACTTTTGAAAGCCGCGCCCGCGGTTATGTGGCAGATGGGAATTTGTTAATATCCGGTTGTAGAAAACTTGACACCATGTTCAGAACACACTACCAGCGTGAGTAACCGTG
This sequence comes from Secale cereale, assembly GCA_902687465.1. Classification (NCBI taxonomy): domain Eukaryota; kingdom Viridiplantae; phylum Streptophyta; class Magnoliopsida; order Poales; family Poaceae; genus Secale; species Secale cereale. The sequence goes on along the minus strand of LR738712.1, from coordinate 435,452,918 downwards.
ACGGTCATTTTCCGAAAGGGGTTCGGGAAGTGAACACGGTGGGGTTATGATTGACGTGCTTAGATAGGATCACTTCGTGATCACTTTGACGCTCGTGGCACTTCTCTTCTCGCTCTCAACCCGTAAGCTAGTGCTAGTGCAGCTGCAACATTTTATCTTTCTTCAGCCTTGTTCCACACCCAAGGCTTAGATAGTGTTGCTACCCGGGAATGGGATTGCTGAGTCCTCCATGGCTCACAGATTCTACACCACACCAGATACAGGTACTATGGTGAACTACTCAGGTGACGGCACGGAGCTGTACTGGGAGTACGATGAAGAACATAGTCGATACTATGTGCACTACCCCGATGATCAGCAGTGGTTTCTACTAGGGGCGATTCGGACCTGTGGCTTTATGTATTTGGTATCTTTCATTTGGATCTTCACCCATAGTCGGGTTGTGATGTTATTTGTATGATGTTTTACTTATGTAATGAATTGGGTGACGTGGCGAGTGTAAGCCAACTATCCTTTTGCAATTTCATCCCTATTTTTACATGAGTCGTGCAAAGATACCAAACTTGAGATCATTCCAGAATGGGCTTATACCTTTAAGTCGTGCCTCGACACGTAGGAGGTATTGTCCCATCCTGGGCATTACACTTCAGGCCCTAGGGGCGATCATGTCGACCTAGGGCAGCCCATAGCCTCCGCGCGCCCTGACGGGGTCCCTCCCGGGCGTGTGGGGTTTTGGGTCTTCAAAAGCACCCGCCGAATTGCTTGCGTGCCGCGCTTCCGGATGGGTCTCCTTTGACGTGAGCTGCGGTGCATCACCCTCGGCATTGGAGGTACATGGTGACGTGTTCGTATGCGAACACATTTTTTGGCGATCCGCTGGGGACTATGCTTTGAACGGTCTCCAGCCCGTTCTTGCTACGAAGAGATCGTCATCAAGTTGTTGCAATCTACAAAGGTAATATGAATGTAACATCCCAAAATTCTAAATTTTGAAATATTATATTAAATAGATAGTTTTGATTGCTTGTGTGATGTGATGTGTGAAATTTGAAACTTTTGAAAGTTAAATGAGAGGGAATAAAATGACTTTCCCTAACTTTCACTTTGCATTTATGTTCTCCAGGAATTAAAATTCTTTTCATCACAAAACCCTGGAGTGAAGATAATATAACTTCTTCCATTTATTAAATGAAAAGGGGTTTTTGAAAGGATTTTGAATTTCATTATCGAAATATTTCAAATTCAGAAACTTTATGTCACTCAATGAATTTCCTGAGAGAAGATAAAATGACATCTTCAAATTATAAGAAATATGAGTTGGAAATTCTTTTGAAATATTCTAAAACTCATTTTCAAAATTTGAGTTATTGGATTTTGTTCAAATTATTTTTCTCCAAAAATTAAATATATGGAAAATTGTGTAAAATGATTCCCTATAGTAGAAAATTGGAGAGAAATAAATGTGAAATTATTTTGACATTTTAAAAATGATTTTATTTGTTTTTATTGCAACAGTACCACTTTATGATTTATTTAAATTTGTGAGGATTTTATTTGACTGTAGAAAAATGTTCACGTTGTAGGAAATCTTTTTATGAAAGTTATGATATATAATATGCCTATATAAATTTAGTTTTTATTTTTGTTATTCAGTTTTTTCTCTTTCATTTATATAAAAAAAACTGCGTGTGCGGCATATAACTATCTGTCGCCCACGTGTGTAGCATAGTTAGCAGCAGCACCCTTATTTTATTTTATTTTATTACATGGGCCAGGCCCAGTAAGCCTTTTTTTCTTTCCAATTCTTTTTTCTCTTAGGCCGAAGTTAGAAAAAAAAACTATGCGCGTAGGGCGTGCGGCCGACGGTGATATGATTCTTAGCTCGTGTGGTTCCCTTCTATTTTAATTGTACGTCTATGTTTAGAACCATATTGCCTAGCCTTTGATCCCTAAACCTCTTTTCCACCTATAAATATAGACCCATAGAGCCACCAAAAGTTATTCGATTCGGGTTAAATCAATATTTTGGTTTAACTAGATTCATTAAAGAAAAACATTTTTCTCCTCTCCGTCGGGACTTCTGGAAGTTGTATCTTCTCTCCAAAGTCATTTTTTATCTTCCTATAAAGGTATCTTTCTTCGTATTTTTTTTATTTTCTTGTAGCTTATTATTTCTAGACTAGTATTGTAGAATAATTAGATTATCAATTAGTCTATATATTTTTACATTGGACCTAGAACTCTATTTGCCCTAGCTGATTTTTGAAGCAGCCATAAGTTTTTACTCGTTCGTCCAAATTAGATGAAACCAGTGCCCATAGTTTCGTTTTGATTCCATCTATCGAGTGAATCTATCAAAACAAACTTTTTGCAATTTCCAAATTTCGAAATTTGTTCAGATTCATATTCAAACTTCTTTTGATCATATATTTTTAACCGTAATTCCGTTTGAGTTGATTCTTTTTGCAAATCGAAGCTCTTGACTTAAACTTTCTGATAAGGCCAAATTCACTTAATTTTGGTACTGTTAGAAGTTTTTTCCTGTGACAAGAGTAATTTGCTTGGTTTTGAAGTTTTCCGAAGTGTTTCTTTGTTCTTTCCGATCTTCTGAGTGATTGCTTATCTGTGGTTACTATTGTTTGCTTACGATAAATTGATCGGAGGTTGACGAGTAGATCTATTAGGAATTATGAGTGCGAAGAATCTACATCAATAGTACAAGACAAGTTCACACTTTGATCATACTTTTCAATACCCAGTTTTTATTGCATTAGTTCTGTCACAGCCCTAGACCAGCCCTTGCCTGTCTTGCTTGGTCTTCATGTGCATCATGTTTAAATTTCTCATAAACTGGAAATGGGGATGTTCAAACCCTAGCACCAAATGAATTCAACTAGGGTCAAGAATAAAATCTTTTCCAATGACCCAAAATGCCTTCATCAATGTTTGATAATTTTGGCAAGGCTTTGAAACCAAACCAAAAATAGTGAACATTTTTGTAGAATATTTTGGGCACTGAATTAAATCATATCTTATTTGCATTTGGGCATTTAAATATTATATATTACTTTAAATGCTCAAATAATCATAAACTAAAATGTTTACTGTTGGATTTATTCTAAACAGTAGCCATGCTTGGTCTCATGATTTTTTGAAATGCCCTGGCATTTTTACTAAAGCCCTAAAGTTTACAAAGAAAGAAAATAGAAAAAGAGAAACAGAAATAAATAGAAAAGAGAAGGAGAGAGCACCTACTGTGTGGGGACCCCGACTCATAAGTCGTGATCACCGAATGCACGTGTACAGTGATCCCAGAGATCAATGCTCACTGAACACACAGAAGCTGAATAACAAGAGTCTTACATCCATACATACCGTATTACACAAATAGGACCATAATGGTCAAGTCTTGAGTATATCATCGCAGCGGAAATCTTCAATGACAACATGGACCCATGCCATCTGCCTTAACCCTACAGGCATTCTGAATGGGAAGTGTCCTAGCTCGCATGCTCGTCACCAAGAAATCTTCATCATAACCTATTCTCTCATGCCTGGCCAATAAAATAACCAGTGGCAAGCCAATGAGTACTTTGAATGTACTCGCAAGCAACCCAAGTGTGATGACAAAATAATTATGCAAAGCTCTACTGCTAAATTGGCAGTTTGGCGGAAAGCTAGTTTTTCATATGCAAGTATGATCAACATATATCATGGACATGCATGTGTCTACAACAAGTATCAGGAGGTCACAGACATCATTATCGAGAAAGAGTTGTAATCAACTCATGCTTAAGCTCATTGTGACTTTCTCACAATCACATCAACAGATTTACCCATACCGTGTTGTTTTCCAGAAACTTATGGACATAGTCAAAGTAGCACCACCCAATTGTCCTTGACCGCGGACACGGCTATTCGAATAGTTTGACACTCTGCAGAGGTTGCACACTTTAACCACAAGATCCGGGGAACTTCCGTGTCATCCACGACCCGCGGTACCTCAAGTACCCGGGGTAAGCACCCTATCACTACCTTTCCCTAGACGACACTAACACAGAGTCCACTCGATTGGTAACAGCCCCCGTGCCAACATTTCACATCTTAAAATTGTGGAGACTTGCTCCCATATTCATCACATACAACAAGCACGGGGTACCAACGGTGTGTCCGGTGCCCTGTAAAGACAGTCATGGCCGCCTATCCAAGCACGACCCCGTCCCGAGAGTGACCTCATGTCACCCCCGTCACTAGTAATGCGGGCACCATGCTAGTATCGACCTAGGTAATCAATAATGCCTTTTCCCATATAAGGGTAGAGTGGTTGCGCATGTTTGGTTGGGACGGTAGTCACACAGAAATCTAATCCATCTCTGTCAACAACACTCTCATCAATCCTCGGTACACTACTTCTTCACCAAGTAGTGCCCTAGTTTCTCATCATCTCCCAGGGGCATTAATGGCACCCACTGGGTCATTTGCAAGTATGTCAAACCACACTTGTCTCCCTCAATGCATAACCCTGACCCATTTTGCGTAGGCATCTACTATAGCATACATCTATCTACTCCCACCCACATAACCCTCATAGGAAGGTAGGGTCATGTTTGATGCAAGTTCAATAGCAAAGTAACAAAGGTAGCAACCAAAGTGGTCTCCACCTCAACATGATTCCGATGCATTGATAATAGGGTGCTATGAGACATGCATAAAAAGTTTCTCGAACATGGTCAAAGGGCTGCTTGCCTTGTCCTTCCGAGTCTTCAAACCTTCTGGTCCAACTCCGAGTACTCCATTTATTTCGTCAACTAACGATGGAAACAATCATAATAAGCAACACAATCAAAGCAAAAATAAAAGTGCTCTAAAAGTAGGAGTTGGACTTTTCTAGGATACCTCTAGTCATATGAAAATAACCAAGGTGGTTTCATTGGGGTAAGATCAATGGGTGGTTTGGCACATTTCAATATGATGGAATCAAGGGTTTTATGGATTTGAAATAAGTGTACAGAAATATATTTTTGAACAATGAGCAAAGGCACCTATCCATCAAGTCATGATTTTAGAAGCATCTAGGAGTTGGTTTCACTGGATTTGGAATTCAAATGAATTTCCTAGGATTTTGCAAAGTTGATAAATATGAAGAAATGGCTCATTATTTGGTGGGGTACAGAAGGTATAAATAAAAATGTTCCAAAACTAAGTTTGGATATGACAAGCATCTAGGAATTTGAACCACTGCATTTGGATCAAATTTGAGCCCTCTGTGATTTTCTAAAGTTCATCACAGAAAATGGAATAGGGGTATTTGATAATTATTAGCGAAGAAAAGGTTTTTGGAAAAATGTGCATGTTGCACCAACAGGTAGATCAGGATTTTAGAAACTACCAGAAAATTGAATCATCAGATTTGTAGTTCATTTGAATTATTCATGGATTTTTGAAGTTGACTGGAAATGCAAAAAGAAAATGGAAAAGGAGGGGGGTTATACCTATACTGCGTTTCGGGCGCAGTATAACGCCGCAGCGCCCTGGGCCGGCCCAGCAGCACGGCCATATGCAGAGGGCCAGGCGACGTCGAAGGCGCCATCGGGCCAGGCGTCTTCACCACAGGGACGCAGCTCCCACAGAGGCGTTTCCACTTATACGCGGGCCCAGCCCCTCGGTCGCTTACAAGCAGGCCTCGCCTGGCAGGTTCGCCTTCCTTCCCCCGCTCGAACAGAGGCGAGGCAGGGGAGGCGCGGCCGAGCGCTCGCCGGCGTGGCCCCGTCGACTCGGGCCGTCTCCGGCGACGCCTCGGCCACCGGAATGACCAGCGCGGAGAGGCGCATCCAACCATGGGTAGCACGCCTGTCGGGGAGGACCAGGTCGAGCAGGGGTTCAACCGCGGTGGAGAAGGGCCTCGGCCACCTTGGGCTTCGAGCGTACGGGCATCTCGAGGAGGATTGGCGGAGGTGGGGGACTCCCTGTAGATCGTGTGATGGCGCCAGAGTGGCTAGGAGGGAGAGAGGGGCTCAAGGTTGCTTGAATTCGAGCGGCGGCCGTCGGCGAGGCTCCGGCCACGGAGGTGCATTGAGGGCGCGGGGAGAGGTGAGGGTTGGTCCAGAGGATGCACGGGAGGGAGAGGGAGCAAATGGGGCGGAGATGAGGGTCTGGAACGGTTTTATATAGACATCCCGCAGCTCACCGTGTATGCGGCGCACGAGTGGCCGTGGCAACGGCTCGGGAGGCCAGGGGAGTGGGCGAGGAGCTGTCTACGGCGTTCGTGGGACTTGAGTAGGGCGCCAGGAAGAGAGAGGAGGAGGAGGGAGGTGCCAGAGGGGCCGCGCGTGCGAGCTTGCTCACTGGAGCTCGTGGTCGGCAGGTGCGCGTGCGAGCAGGGGCCGGAGAGAGAGAGAGAGAGGAAGGAGGGGGCCGACCAGCTGCCGTGTCCCGGACGTCGAGGCGGCCTCGGGGGACACGAGGGGGAGGCCCGAGGCTGTCGAATGCTCCTAATTGGAGGTGGCTACAGTGCGCCAGGGCACTGTAGCGTGCTCCAGAGCGCGAACTCTGCATGCCATGGCATAAACAAGGTGTCTTTGGCGTGTCCCCTTATGTCCAGCAGTGCTAGGGGTTAGTAAACAATTGCCCAGACGGCCTAGGATGCCCTGGAGGCCACTGGAGTGAGGAGGGAGGTGAAAGAGGAGAAGAAGCTGCTGTCCAGAAGTGTAAAAATGGGGTTTTCACCCCTCAATCATTGAGCTGTGGACATGGGGAAGTTACTGGAGGAAGAAGATGATCAGGTTTACCTGTGGTAAGAATTTGAGGTAAAGGGGAATAGTAAAAGTGGTCAAAACAATGGTTTAAGAAAAATGGCAGAAGGTGTTTGATCATGTTCTGGGAAAGCAAATGACTTCCAATTGACATGGGACTCAACAGGATGGAATGTCACACAAAATTAGGCCCCTCCACCAAATTTGAGCTCATTTGGGCAAAGTTGCCAATGTAACTTTGGTGAACCCTAGAAATCAACAGAAATGGTTTCACCATCTTTGAGTTAAGCTAACCATCTCCCCTTGATGCACCACTTTGTGTAGTGTCATCATTTGGGGTTATGATCATGCCCACAAAGTTTGAAGCCCCAGGTAAAAAGTTGGTAATGTAAAGTTGTTCAAATTTGAATTTGAACAAAAATGGTTTTGGGGCACTTAGGTCAAGTTATACTTCTCCAAAACTTGTGCCATTTGGCATAGATGCATAATTACATCAGTTTAGCATGTGCACCAAGTTTGAGAGCATTTGGACAAGTTTGGTAATGTAAAGTTGCTCAAACTTCAAAATGGACAGAAATGGTTTTGAGGGGATCAGATGATGTTTCCTTGATCTTCAAGGCATGAGGCTTTGCAAGATCATCCAATATGTCATATTTAACATGATAGAATTTCCCTGGAATTTTTGGAGAATATGTCCTTTGTAAATATTTCAAAAGCTTGAAATATCCAGAAATGGTTCTAGAAGGATTTGTCCAATATTTTGAACATGACCATGTGTTGAAACTCTTATATATGGACAATATATGTCCTATGAGTTTTTCTGAATTTTGGCAAATATTTTTGAAATGATTAAATAATTTTTCCCTATTAAAGACCATTTCTGGCCTTAAGGGAAAGCTTTTAAATAAAATATAAAAATAACTTTTAAAATTATAATTTTGTGGTTTCTGGGAGTCCTATACCTAATAGGATTCAAATATACTTTTTGAAAGATTTTTCACACCCCAGATAAGGTACTTGTAGTGCAAACCTCAATTCAGGGGTTTTTGGAAAACTAATTTTAGAAAATACTATTTGGCCAAAATATTTTTATAAGAAAATACTAAACTGGTCTATACACATGGCATGATCATTGGGAAAAGGTTTTGGACCAAAGAGATGAAGTATAAGAGTTGGAGGATTTATTTGATTTTTAGAGCACTAGCAAACAACCAACATAAAAATCAATCAAGCAAAGTCAAAAACACTCAAAGGTTTTTGTCAATCCACATTTTTAGCATGATTATTAGCTTAAGCAATGTGGCATGAAAATCAGGGTGTGACAGACCTACCCCCCTTACAAGAATCTCGTCCCCGAGATTCCCAGACTAGGCGTGGAAAAGAATACGAAGTGTTGGATACGGGGTAGTCTCCACTTCTTCTTGTTGGTTCTGCTTCCGAGTGGTGCTCCATGGAATCTTGAAGTACTTCGTGGTGTGGCTTCTCGCTTGCTGCCTTCTTTGATGCAGGTTGCTGAGGGGTCTCTTGAGTAGGTTAGGTTGAGTTAGTTGTCAAAGGCTCGATGATCGATGTCCTTGCGGGCACCGGGCTAGTTAGGAAGTAAGAAGTACTTCCAGAGTGGTGACCCGTGGAATATTTGGTGCACAGAGGGTATCTCAGGTGGTAAATCTAGCTGGTAGCCGTCTACTATTTGACTGCCAGTGAACTTGAAGAAGGTCGATAAATCTTGGTGTGAGCGTCCCTTCGACACGGAAATGCTCGGTCCCTTCGAGAGGAGTGGTTTGCAGATACGCCCGGTCTGGGACACAGGAGTTTACTTCTTGATGACGGTGGTCGATGTAGTTCTTCCTTCTTGGCACGTCGGTCTTCAAATGTCTTCTATCCACCCGCACAGCTCTTCTTTTGTCTTTGGGCAGACAAGTAGGCCATCAAATAATGATGTTACCCAACTTGTCCAATTACTCCATGAGGTCTATGGGGGTACGCAAGGTAGGATGGGGTATTGGTGGTGGTCTCCGCTGAGTATTTGCAGAGGCCTTCCTGACTTAGAGCCAAGGCCCGTGGTCGGGATCTGACCAGGTTGTGGCTTGGTGAGGCTTAAGGGTTTCAAGGATTCTAGTGAGTGAGTGAACATTTATTATCTTATCCTTAAGCACGGTTTCTGAGATGCCAATAGCTCTATCTAGTACTCCGAACGAAAAAAAACATCTTCTCGCATAGAGCAACTTTAATCACCACCCATGCCATATATATCCTCATGACTCCCAAGAGGCGGTCTAACAAAATTGTACTTGTCTACGATCCCCAAATCCATATGTATGTCTACCCCTAAAATCCATGGGTAGGTCATACAAGCTGCTAAGCTTGAATTAAATGCCACAATCCAAGCGCTCAACCTATTCTTGCAAGGCTCACGATAATGCATCTCTATTCTAAGGGAACACGTCATATGCCACTCCAAGACTTTGTTTCCTTCCTATAGATCAACTCCAATAGCCCGGTAATTTCCATCAATCACCAAATAATCCAATAATTCTACAATCCGATGTCTACCGTGTTCCGCAAGATCTCAAGTCCCTATAATATCCAAATACTTGGAAGGACTATGCATTACGATAGTAAGTCCACCAAATTCCCAACGTCCGGGTCAAGTAAACTCCAAGGTCATGATCATACAGATCCCTAAGTCAACTCCGACAAATAATCCAATCTCCTAGTTTATTGCCCACCGAGAAGCATGGTATCATGATCAGGATCATTGGTCTGAATCCAATTTACTCCGAACCATGCAGACATATCTAGCATCTATACCCAATCAGAATCACTTACTTAAGTCCAAATCTCATGCCCGATGAGACTTCCCACATGCTTCCCCAAGGTCATGATCCCACCAATATGAAATCTCACAATCCATCAAGGTCTCAGATAATTCCTCGAAGTCACTAATATAAAGCCACCAAGTCATCTGTCTAATATCCTCAATCTGGTATATCTATGGCATCGTCAGTTCTTGTGCTATATTAGGACGAAAAATGTGCTCACTCACTGTGTCCACTAGTTCCATTACGAACCCAGTGTTGTGCAAGGTTGCAGAGGCTTAACTGGTTCTCTTGCAATTCTATGGGTTAAGCACATGGTTAAGGATTCGTGTTGGAGTGCCTTGTGAAGTCTCAAAGGGCCTAGGAATGGGTTACTAGTCTGGAGGGTTAAACATAACTTCACGGGGTTGCACTTGATCGTGGAGGTTGTAGCAGAGGTCTTCAGTGCCAGTTAGTTGCCGAGGTAGAATCCTTGGTGCATCTTGTCTTGCGGGTCTTCAGTTGGGGAGAGATAAGAGAGGGAAAAAGTAGCGTAAAGGAGGGGAATGCCTAAAGGGGGGGTTCTATAGTGCAGGTGCAAGCAAACAGGTGCAAAAAGGCCGAAACAAAAGAAACAAGGCAAGGAAGATGACATAGCCATACACTTGTTGCCTAGGGAAAAAGTGCGACTTATATCAAAACACAAACAAATAAAAGCAAGCAACACACAATCATGGTTCTATTCAAACCATCATACGGACTCGACTGCGCATAGGGGGTACACGACTCATCCTGCCCTAGGGGTTCTCGGACTCAGTGTCATGACTTGTGCCTCGTGCAGTGTCCTGAGTTTTCCTCCGGTGTTGCTATGTCCCTTGTAGTTGTTTGATAAACGATCCGGGTTGAGCCTGAAGAATCTTCAACAACTTCTCGCCTGATGAGGTGATGTGGTGAAGGTGCCTCCTTGTAGCTGGCATTGACTTTGTCTTCTCTTGTCTCTTTAATCATGACAACCCCTTGTGCCTTCTGGGACATCGAGGGTACCAGGTAGGCAATCCGTATGCAATGATAATAACAAGGCATAATAGAGGTCCAACATGTCGGTTTCGTTGATGAAAACATCGACACCAAGAGCGGGGGACGAAGAGAACCGTTTTCCTGCTCACTATAGTGAGGCGGATCAAATGGCGAGGTTCTCATCCATCGGTGGCTGCCGATACAACAACGGTAGTGACAAGGTTACTCTATTAGCGAGGTATATCATGATCTTACATAACTCATGCCATGGTCATCGTAGGTTGGGGTTGCATCATCTCGGGGCAGTATCAAGGATGCCACCATCTTCTGGGTCTTCATGTCTTCATTCCTCGAGGATGTATCCTTTGTTGGCATCGTCTTGTTGTGGTGTCGCCAATCTTGCATGCAGAAGTGGTGAGTGAGTGTTTGGCAAGGTGCACTCCACAAGGATTACAGAAAATCCAGTGGTCATGGCATAGGGGTTCTAACGACCAAAGTTTTGAAGGGGAAGAGATCAAGTATAGCCTAGTTTTCGAAAAACTGAGAAGGGAAGAGAAGTATAGATAGTTTGGAAATCTAGTAATAGTTTTGGAAATAGTTTTACCCTAACTAACGACCATGCTAACTAAGGCTTCCTACAGTCAGGATGGCTCTGATACCAGCTCTGTGGGGACCCTGACTCATAAGTCGTGATCACCGAATGCACGTGTACAGTGATCCCAGAGATCAATGCTCACTGAACACACAGAAGCTGAATAACAAGAGTCTTACATCCATACATACCATATTACACAAATAGGACCATAATGGTCAAGTCTTGAGTATATCATCGCAACGGAAATCTTCAATGACAACATGGACCCATGCCATCTACCTTAACCCTACATGCATTCTGACTGGGAAGTGTCCTAGCTCGCATGCTCATCACCAAGAAATCTTTATCATAACCTGTTCTCTCATGCCTGGCCAATAAAATAACCAGTGGCAAGCCAGTGAGTACTTTGAATGTACTCGCAAGCAACCCAAGTATGATGACAGAATAATTATGCAAAGCTCTACTGCTAAATTGGCAGTTTTGCGGAAAGCTAGTTTTTCATATGCAAGTATGATCAACATATATCATGGACATGCATGTGTCTGCAACAAGTATCAGGAGGTCACAGACATCATTATCGAGAAAGAGTTGTAATCAACTCATGCTCAAGCTCATTGTGACTTTCTCACAATCACATCAACATATTTACCCAAACCGTGTTGTTTTCCAGAAACTTATGGACATAGTCTAAGTAGCACCACCCAACTGTCCTTGACAGCGGACACGTCTATTCGTATAGTTTGACACTCTGCAGAGGTTGCACACTTTACCCACAAGATCCGGGGAACTTTCGTGTCATCCACGACCCGCGGTACCTCAAGTACCCGGGGTAAGCACCCTATCACCACCTTTCCCTAGACGACACTAACACAGAGTCCACTCGATTGGTAACAGCCCCCGTGCCAACATTTCACATTTTAAAATTGTGGAGACTTGCTCCCATATTCATCACATACCACAAGCACGGGGTACCAACGGTGTGTCTGGTGCCCTGTAAAGACAGTCATGGCCGCCTATCCAAGAACGACCCTATCCCGAGAGTGACCTCATGTCACCTCCGTCACTAGTAATGCGGGCACCATGCTAGTATCGACCTAGGTAATCAATAATGCCATTTCCCATATAAGGGTAGAGTGGTTGCGCATGTTTGGTTGGGACGGTAGTCACACATAAATCTAATCCATCTCTGTCAACAACACTCTCATCAATCCTCGGTACACTACTTCTTCACCAAGTAGTGCCCTAGTTTCTCATCATCTCCCAGGGGCATTAATGGCACCCACTGGGTCATTTGCAAGTATGTCAAACCACACTTGTCTCCCTCACTGCATAACCCTGACCCATTTTGCGTAGCCATCTACTATAGCATACATCTATCTACTCCCACCCACGTAACCCTCATAGGAAGGTAGGGTCATGTTTGATGCCAGTTCAATAGCAAAGTAACAAAGGTAGCAACCAAAGTGGTCTCCACCTCAACATGATTCCGATGCATTGATAATAGGGTGCTATGAGACATGCATAAAAAGTTTCTCGAACATGGTCAAAGGGCTGCTTGCCTTGTCCTTCCGAGTCTTCAAACCTTCTGGTCCAACTCCGAGTACTCTGTTTATTTCATCAACTAACGATGGAAACAATCATAATAAGCAACACCATCAAAGCAAAAATAAAAGTGCTCTAAAAGTAGGAGTTGGACTTTTCTAGGATACCTCTGGTCATATGAAAAATAACCAAGGTGGTTTCATTGGGGTAAGATCAATGGGTGGTTTGGCACATTTCAATATGATGGAATCAAGGGTTTTATCGATTTGAAAGAAGTGTACAGAAATATATTTTTGAACAATGAGCAAAGGCACCTATCCATCAAGTCATGATTTTAGAAGCATCTAGGAGTTGGTTTCACTGGATTTGGAATTCAAATGAATTTCCTAGGATTTTGCAAAGTTGATAAATATGAAGAAATGGCTCATATTTGGTGGGGTACAGAAGGTATAAATAAAAATGTTCCAAAACTAAGTTTGGATATGACAAGCATCTAGGAATTTGAACCACTGCATTTGGATCAAATTTGAGCCCTCTGTGATTTTCTAAAGTTCATCACAGAAAATGGAATAGGGGTATTTGATAATTATTAGCGAAGAAAAGGTTTCTGGAAAAATGTGCATGTTGCACCAACAGGTAGATCAGGATTTTAGAAACTACCAGAAAATTGAATCATCAGATTTGGAGTTCATTTGAATTATTCATGGATTTTTGAAGTTGACTGGAAATGCAAAAAGAAAATGGAAAAGGAGGGGGGGGGGGTTATACCTATACTGCGTTTCGGGCGCAGTATAACGCCGAAGCGCCCTGGGCCGGCCCAGCAGCACGCCCATATGCAGAGGGCCAGGCGACGTCGAAGGCGCCATCAGGCCAGGCGTCTTCACCGCAGGGACGCGGCTCCCACGGAGGCGTTTCCACTTATACGCTGGCCCAGCCCCTCGGTCGCTTACAAGCAGGCCTCGCCTGGCAGGTTCGCCTTCCTCCTCCCGCTCGAACAGAGGCGAGGCAGGGGAGGCGCGGCCGAGCGCTCGCCGGCGTGGCCCCGTCGACTCGGGCCATCTCCGGCGACGCCCCGACCACCGGAATGACCAGCGCGGAGAGGCGCATCCAACCATGGGTAGCACGCCTGTCGGGGAGGACCAGGTCGAGCAGGGGTTCAACCGCGGCGGAGAAGGGCCTCGGCCACCTTGGGATTCGAGCGTACGGGCATCTCGGGGAGGATTGGCGGAGGTGGGGGACTCCCTGGAGATCGTGTGATGGCGCCAGAGTGGCTAGGAGGGAGAGAGGGGCTCTGGGTTGCTCGAATTCGAGCGACGGCCGTCGGCGAGGCTCCGGCCACGGAGGTGCATTGAGGGCATGGGGAGAGGTGAGGGTTGGTCCAGAGGATGCACGGGAGGGAGAGTGAGCAAATGGGGCGGAGAGGAGGGTCTGTAATGGTTTTATATAGACATCCCGCAGCTCACCGTGGACGAGGCGCACGAGTGGCCGTGGCAACGGCTCGGGAGGCCAGGGGAGAGGGCGAGGAGCTGTCTACGGCGTTCGTGGGACTTGAGTAGGGCGCCAGGAAGAGAGAGGAGGAGCGGGGAGGTGCCAGAGGGGCCGCGCGTGCGAGCTTGCTCACTGGAGCTCGTGGTCGGCCGGTGCGCGTGCGAGCAGGGGCCGGAGAGAGAGAGGAAGGAGGGGGCCGACCAGCTGTCGTGTCCCGGACGTCGAGGCGGCCTCGGGGGACACAAGGGGGAGGCCCGAGGCTGTCGAATGCTCCTGATTGGAGATGGCTACAGTGCGCTAGGGCACTGTAGCATGCTCCAGAGCGCGAACTCTGCATGCCATGGCATAAACAAGGTGTCTTTGGCGTGTCCCCTTATGTCCAGCAGTGCTAGGGGTTAGTAAACAATTGCCCAGACGGCCTGGGATGCCCTGGAGGCCACTGGAGTGAGGAGGGAGGTGAAAGAGGAGAAGAAGCTGATGTCCAGAAGTGTAAAAATGGGGTTTTCACCCCTCTATCATTGAGCTGTGGACATGGGGAAGTTACTGGAGGAAGAAGATGATCAGGTTTACCTGTGGTAAGAATTTGAGGTAAAGGGGAATAGTAAAAGTGGTCAAAACAATGGTTTAAGAAAAATGGCAGAAGGTGTTTGATCATGTTCTGGGAAAGCAAATGACTTCCAATTGACATGGGACTCAACAGGATGGAATGTCACACAAAATTAGGCCCCTCCACCAAATTTGAGCTCATTTGGGCAAAGTTGCCAATGTAACTTTGGTGAACCCTAGAAATCAACAGAAATGGTTTCACCATGTTTGAGTTAAGCTAACCATCTCCCCTTGATGCACCACTTGGTGTAGTGTCATCATTTGGGGTTATAATCATGCCCACAAAGTTTGAAGCCCTAGGTAAAAAGTTGGTAATGTAAAGTTGTTCAAATTTGAATTTGAACAGAAATGGTTTTGGGGCACTTAGATCAAGTTATGCTTCTCCAAAACTTCCGCCATTTGCCATATATGCATAATTACATCATTTTAGCATGTGCACCAATTTTGAGAGCATTTGGACAAGTTTGGCAATGTAAAGTTTCTCAAACTTCAAAATGGACAGAAATGGTTTTGAGGGGATCAGATGATGTTTCCTTGATCTTCAAGGCATGAGGCTTTTCAAGATCATCAAATATGTCATATTTAACATGATAGAATTTCCCTGGAATTTTTGGAGAATATTTCCTTTGTAAATATTTCAAAAGCTTGAAATATCCAGAAAGGGTCTTGGAAGGATTTGTCCAATATTTTGAATATGACCATGTGTTGAAACTCTTATATATGGACAATATATGTCCTATGAGTTTCCCTGAATTTTGGAAAATATTTTTGAAATGATTAAATAATTTTTCCCTATTAAAGACCATTTATGGCCTTAAGGAAAATCATTTAAATAAAATATAAAAATAACTTTTAAAATTATAATTTTGTGGTTTCTGGGAGTCCTATACCTAATAGGATTCAAATATACTTTTTGAAAGATTTTTCACACCCTAGATAAGGTACTTGTAGTGCAAACCTCAATTCAGGGTTTTTTGGAAAATTAATTTTAGAAAATACTATTTGGCCAAAATATTTTTATAAGAAAATACTATACTGGTCTATACACATGGCATGATCATTGGGAAAAGGTTTTGGACCAAGGAGATGAAGTATAAGAGTTGGAGGATTTATTTGATTTTTAGAGCACTAGCAAACAACCAACATAAAAATCAATCAAGCAGAGTCGAAAACACTCAAAGGTTTTTATCAATCCACATTTTTAGCATGATTATTAGCTTAAGCAATGTGGCATGAAAATCAGGGTGTGACATACTGGGCCTTACCCAGCAGAAGCAGCCCAGCCCACCAAGGGCATACTTGTCTTCAACCTGTGCCTACTGGCAGAGGCGAGAGCGAGCACGGCACTCGCGTGCACCGGCACGCAGCTGCCTGCCTGGCTCCCCTCGACGCGTCTAGACGACGCCACGGAGATGCCAGAACCCCCTGCACCTCCTCCCTCCCTCGCTGGACCTCCTCCCTCTCCTCTAGCCCTCTCTCCCGCGCAGCCCGAGCACTGCCGTCGCCGTCGCTCACCGCTGCCGCACCCAGAGCCTCCCCCTCGACCTCTCGACGTGCCCAGTAGCTCGGCTACCTTGTCCTCGACCTCCTCACCAAGACAAGCGACACCGGAAGCCCAGAATCGTCGCCGTCCTCGTCTTCTTCAACCTCAGTCCACCGAGATCGTCAGCGACTGTGCTCTCTCTCCGTTGCTTCCGCAAGCTCGCTGAGGCTACCGCTGCACTCGCCGTGAGCATCTCCGTCGTTCCCCTCTACTCCCCGTGCCAATTTCTCCCTCTAGCTAGCTCCGCCGCCGCGGCCGAGAGCTTTGCTCCGCCGGACATGGCGCCGCCGCGGCCACAGCTGCTGCCACCCGCGTTCAAGTGCACCACCGCGCTCAGTGCGTCACCACGGGGCCGTAGCAACTAACCGTTGCTCCTGCCGTTCCCTGCGGCGTCGAATCCGTCGACGCCCGAACTCCGGCCACCGCACTTCCCCTCGCCGCCGTCATTCTGGTCCTCCCCGGCACGAGCTGATAGCTCCGTTGGATGCGGACGAGGACCAACATCACGCCAAGCCCCTCCGCCGCTCTTTTGGTCACCGGAGGCGGATTTCGGACGCGCCCCGCCGTCTCGGCACTCGCCGGCGGCGAGCCGCCGGCCAGTTGACCCGCCTGACCAGGGGTTTGACTCCCCCTAAGTCACCGACTCGTGGTGCCTACCTCTGTTTAATTAGTTTAGGTTATTAGGTTAAGTGCTAATCACCTAATTAGTTAACCCCTAGTGACACTGCCGTGTGGTCCCCGCCCGGCTAACTAAACTAGGTTAGTGCTAATTAAGTTAGTTTAGTTAGTTGTGCCACTGACCTGTGGGACCCACAGGTCAGGTTTGACTGGACCAGCCACTGTTGACTTGCTGATGTCAGCATGACCTAGTGCTGACGCAATAAGTATTTTCTGGAATTTTAAATAAATCAGAAATGATTTATTTATTTCAGAAAATAGCTAAAACTTCTAAAAATCATAGAAAATAATCTATAACTCCAATGAAAATAATTTATATATGAAAAATGATCAGAAAAATTCAAGGAATCTGTTTATAGCATTTTCATGCATGTTTGAACAAGTTAAACCTGCTGTTTAGGCCAAATCACATAAATGGCATTTGAATATCCACATATGGAGTTTGAATTTGAATCTTGGATTCAAACCAACTTCATTTAACCTGTTGCTAGTTGCATTAGCTCAAATCACAGCATAATGCCATGTCATGATCATGCATCATATTGTGCATTGCATTGACTGTGTTTCTTTCCCTGTTGCCGGTGTTTGTTCCCTTTCAGTAGACGTGTTTCGACGATGTGATCGATGACACCGATGAAGACCCAATGTTATCTTCAGAAGTGACAGGCAAGCAAAACCCCATTGAGCATTCCGATACAATCCCACTCTCTCGCTCTTGCTCTCTTTACTGCATTAGGACAACAACGCTTCAACTGTTACCTGCTGCGGTAGTTGAACCCCTTTCCACTGCATGACCTGTCATTGCCACAGTAAATAGTTGAAACCCACTAGTATGAGTAGGAGTTGTTTGAGCCATGTTGTGCCTACTCATTCATGCTTTCTGGTTATGCCTTCTATTGCTTAGAGTTGTGTCAGGTCTGATTCATCGGGGATGAATTGTAAGGGTGATGAACATGTCCTACTGTGTGAGAGCTAAGTGTGTGAACACAATTTGGTAAAGGTAGTGATGAGAGGCCATGTAAGAGTACATGGTGGGTTGTCTCATTGCAGCCGTCCTCAGGAACTGAGTTCTGTGTTGGTTGATCCATGAACAGTTACTACCACACATTGGGCTCCGGGCGCTCCAAGCTCTCTCGACTTATTAACTGCCCTTGTCCTCTGTCCAGGAGTTGCAACTAGTTTCTGGTGTTTGTAGTTTACTGGAGGTCGTGCGCAGCGCTGACCCTCGGGGTGGGCTGTGACACGGCAGGTACGTGGCACGGTGTACCGGTCGCCCGTTTGGTGATGCGGGAACCCTGTACACATCGTTTGGGGCCGTGAGCGACACCCCAGCCGGATCTCCCCACGGATGGAACCCAAATAGGCGATAAACTTGGACTAGGGACTTGTGTGGTTAGTCAGGTCGTGGCCAACACCCTTGTTGGGCCTCCGCTTGAAGGTTGCCGAGTACATGTCGTGTAAACGGCGGTAAGTGGTGAGAGCGTGTGTGAAGAAGTACACCCCTGCAGGGTTATATATGATCTATTCGAATAGCCGTGTCCGCGGTAATGGACTTCTGGGTTGCCTATAACAGTTCATAGACAAGTGAAAGTGGATACCATAAAACACGCAAGATAAGCGTGAGTGCTATGGATGACCATCTCGTAGGGAGACGGGAGCGGATCCATAGTGGTGTATTGATTGGTGATTATGTGGACTCGTGTGTGCCACCTCAAAGAGTTACTTGCAGTCGTAGTTTAGGATAGCCACCGAGTCAAAGCTGGCTTGCTGCAGTCAAACTCCACCACCCCTTTGTTGATACTGATGCATATGTAGCTAGATCTAATGTAAGTCTTGCTGAGTACCTTTGTACTCACGTTTGCTTAATTTATGTTTTTGCAGAGAGACTTCAGTCTTGCTAGTGATTCCGCGTGGACTTCGACGTTTAGCTTGTTACCTCAGCTACGATCTTGTACCCTTGGGAAGGTCTTGTAGATAGTCAGGCTTCTCAGCCTTTTTCATTTGTAGTTGTCTGTACTCAGACATGTTATGCTTCCGTTGCCTGTATGCTCTGTATGTTGGGTCATGTGACCTCTGTTTGTAATAAATGCTATGATGGCTCTTCTGGTCCTTTATCTATATGAGTTGTTGAGTTATGTTGTGATGCCATGTTGTACATCACATACTTGCATGTTATGCGTACGTGTAATGTGTATTGCTATGTGTGGGATCCGACACCTAGTTGTTTACCCTTAGTAGCCTATCTTACAGGGAAATGTCTCCTAGTGCTTCCACTGAGCCTTGGTAGCTTGCTACTGCTCCGGAACACTTAGGCTGGCGGGCATGTGTCCTTCTTCATTCCTGTGTTTGTCCCTTAGGGGAAATGTCCCGCGTTGTTCCTTTAAGTCCTTGTAGCTTGCTACGACTTGGGTTCATACGTTGATGACCGACACGTTTGTTGCTGGGTCATGTATGCCTGTCTCTATAATTTAGTGCCACTTTTGGTTTATAACCAGTCATGTCGGCCCGGGTTCTCTGTCATATGGATGCTAGCAACACTATCATATACGTGTGCCAAAATGCGCAAACGGTCCCGGGCCAGGTAAGGTGGCACCCGTGGGGATACCGTGCGTGAGGCCACAAAGTGATATGATGTGTTACAGGCTAGACCTGTGTGACTTAGGATCGAGGTCCTGACAGCTTTGGTATCAGAGCCTGACTGTCTGTAGGATTAGTAAGCCAAACTGGTCGAAGTCGTGTCTAGAAACTCTTTAGTTATGTAAGGGAATTGTTTGTGGAAGGGAACGTAAGGCTCTTTTTACTCCTTTACCATATGACCTTCTGATCTGAGTCACCTTCTTCTTTTACAGGGATTAAGAACTAGGATTCTCATTCTATTTATCAGGATCACGTTATTGTGGATTCAACCCCCAGTTCAGTTTCTACTACTTCTGTGTGTTCAACTGTTGATCTCAGAACCTTGACGTTATGATGTTAAGTGGATATGCTATCCTTTTGCTTGAGTATCAAAGTATTCTTGAGCATTTACATCCGTTATGCTGTCCGAGTCTTCCCAGGTTTCTAAACAGTCTGATGCGATTGCAAATCCCTTCCTCCTGTTCCCGATGCTCCTTTGGGCCAGATTAACCACACTAGTAGCTGTGTTGAGGTACTCGGTTACTCGGCATACATGTTGGAGCTATTATTATGACCCTAGGTGTCTAAGAGGATCACCCAGTAATCTAGCAATGCTTTATATTCCCAGTGTGATGATTCTGGCCATTATTCTCGACAGCATCCCGTGATGCCATTTAGTTAGTAGGCATTCTATTCCTGGGTTCTTGAACCCAAGATTCACTCCACTTACCTCCTGTTGGTAGTATTTGCTCGTCCCTTTAGGATATTAGTAACCTTGTGATAGTCCTCGAGGTCAGTGGTATATCCTTCTTCCAAATACTATGAACCATCCCTGGCAGAAGTTCTCTCGAAAGAAAAGATCACAACCAGAGTGCTCTTGAGTAGTACTCCATTCATATTGTGACTCTGCCAGTCCTACCTTTCTGCATGGATTATCCGGAAGAAATTTGTTGAACTTGGTTCGACATACTAATCTATGCATCCACAACTCAGAAAATCATATGTTCCTTGAGTTGTCCCCCTTCAGTTATATTCCGATCTTCATCTATCAATTGATCGTCAGGAGTAGTTGTGCACTCGTGTTCATCGATGCCTTTTACTCTGGTGGTCCGTCAAGCCATTCTATTCTGGAATGACTAGGAGAAACAAACTTCAGTACCTTATCCATATCCAGGATTGGGTCAAAGAAGTTGTACTTCGTAGATGAAGAATGCTAATCCAGCTTCTAATCTGTTCTATCCTGGAGTAATACCATCCTTATGTCAAGAATGTCATGGGAATTGCACCACCTCCTATGAACTTTTGATAAGGTGATACTTCTCGCCATCATCGTTTATTCCTCAACCTCCATGTTATTGTAACCGGAATGCTGACAATTGAATGGTGATGTGTGAAATCAATACTCCTAGCAACTTAGTTGCTTGGTAGTTAAAGGACAACAATCTCATTCTTAGTGTGTTGGTTACTGAATCACCGTTCTAAGATTGATCTTGCTACTAGTCCATCTTTCCCGGTGCACTCCTTGATCAGTGAGTTAGGATTGTGTCAATCCCTCACTCACTTAATCATATCATCTTGCCCTGAAAAGCAAGATTGATCTCGAGCTTAGTAACATATCGGTGGCCCGTGATTTTCCGAATATCTCCTCAGAAGTATTACCAGGTTGCTCCCTGACCGTTATGTTGAGTTCGTGATCAAGCTGGTTCCTCTCTAAACCACCCTTTCTCCAAGAATCTGTGTTGGATACCCTGAGCTAGTCGGATAAGCTAAACGACAACTTGGAGGGTTGGGAGATGAAAGCTTGCCCACCTAGTTCATTCTGAAGGGATATTCATTGTGTGTGTGTTGAAGAAAGATGATATCTTCCTCGATTGATCCTCGTGATCAATTGTTGGATCTATTGTCTTGCCAAAACTTTGATTTGAGTGTGGGATATCCTCAAATCAAATCAGAACCAACGATGTTCTTAATGTTGTCTTACTCGTGGTTGATCCCCCCGATCATACACCGTTACATCTATTGGTCTGACCAATCCCATCACCTTGTTCACATAGTTATGGAATTCCATTTTATGGAAGCCTCGATGAATTGTTGTCAAGCCCATCGGCAACATGTTCATCCCCTCCATGATTCATGTTGAACATTAAAGCTAGTGTTGGAAACTTTGTGAGCATTATCTTCATGTCCCGTTCATGAGGTATATGTTGGATGAGAGAAGAGACTTTCCCCAACTCATGTGTAATTGATGTAAGTTGCTACCGTGAGTTCGAGAAAGTTGTTTTGCTTCCTGTGGAATCATCCCAAGTCAGTCATGCACACGTGCGAAGTATTCTGTGGTTTGGAGACTTGCAACCTTCACTCTATATGTATCCCTAGCACACCAAGCCACTAATTGATTTGTTCAAGGAGAAAATGTTCCATCATAAGAGCTAATCATATGACTTATGTAAGGACTTCGATATCCTAGACGATGGTTCCCAACCAGAACTCGGTAGTGTTTTATCATAAGACTGCTACGTGGTCATGCTTGTCTTGGACAACGTATTCATAGGTTTGTAGCAGAACCAGCTCATGTTTTGGAGCTTGCTATCGTAGTTCATTCCCGAGAATCTCGCAACGCCGTCTCGTCGGTTTGTGTTGCAAACTTTCATTTTCTTTCTAGACTCGATGAGTCTGGAATATCCTGACACCTACCAGAATTGAATCTCAGGCAGATATGATGGTTGGAGCATTTTCCAAGAACTATAATGTTGGTCTCTCGATAACCGGTAAAGTGGATGTCGTGGCCAACACACCCAGCCGGAAGATCTATTGTTGTAGTATCTTGATTGAAGAAGTTGGTCACCTCCCCATAAGGATTTCGCAGGATTTACTGCCTAGTTGTTCCTTATGGATTTTGTGCTCCTGAAGTCCGACCTTTTACTTGACGTTCTAGGTACCAAACCATTTTAATAAATGGGTTGCGCTAACACATCAAGGAGAACATTAGAAGCAGAGTGCTAAATGTCTCTCAGTCGATTATCCAGATTTTTCCTTTGCCTCCGCTAAGGTGAAATCTGAGAAAGTGTTATCTTCCTTTGCATCTGCACCATCCATCATTATTCATCATGGTAGTATGTTGTGTTGCCAGGATCCTTGACACGGATATTGGTAAAACCTTGATGAATATGGGAATGCTCAAGTTCTTGAGAGCACGCACAAACACTAGGTGTTATCACTGGCACTAACCGGGATTGCTCCCAGTGTTCTTGGTTATGCTATAACCTCTCAGGAGTAGATTTACTCTCTACTGTTGGGATTCACCCCAGTTACCAGAATCATTCCCAGCATTTGCATTTTGTTCCTAGCTTGCACCGCCAATGTGCCACTTCTCCATGGGTTGCGTTTCTCAACCAGTGTTGTTCAGAATTATTTTCAGAAGTGGACTTGCCATGGGTCCCATCCATTTCCGATGATAAGCAAAATCATCCCTTGTGTTGTCTTCAACAAGGTAGTCCACATCATCCATTCCGGCCCGAGAATGTCATTCTTTCGGACTCCGTCAAACGATCGATTGTGATTTGCCTCCGGCTGGTATAGAGAGTTTCAATGATCTCTATATCAAAAGTAATTCTTTTTGCCACTTAAGGGAATAACTCTACGAGTCACCTTCTCTAAGGTGCCCCGTCTGGGGACCTCGATCACCCCCTTCTTAGGTGTGGAATTATTGCCACTAGGTGAACTCTCATTGTTTGTTTCACTCCATCCCCCTGGAGGTGTACTCTGTGTCTCAGCTCAAGAGATGCTCAACGTCTCACTCCATGAGTTGATCTTGAGTTGCTCGATCTTTCAGAAGATCAATTTTGTAGGGTTTCTTTCGTCGTCACCGTGTTGGACAAAGACCTCAAAAGCAAGGGTTTGAAGATCAACATGATGCTAGCAATCAACATTCATATGAAGGGCACTTGGATCATGAAGATTGTGTTAGTTAGTGTCCCCTCTGATTTCTTACCCTACGCTTGAATCTCGGGACGAGATTCCTGTTTAGTGGGGGTGAGTCGTCACAGCCCTAGACCAGCCCTTGCCTGTCTTGCTTGGTCTTCATGTGCATCATGTTTAAATTTCTCAGAAACTGGAAATGGGGATGTTCAAACCCTAGCACCAAATGAATTCAACTAGGGTCAAGAATAAAATCTTTTCCAATGACCCAAAATGCCTTCATCAATGTTTGATAATTTTGGCAAGGCTTTGAAACCAAACCAAAAATAGTGAACATTTTTGTAGAATATTTTGGGCACTGAATTAAATCATATCTTATTATATATTATTTTAAATGCTCAAATAATCATAAACTAAAATGTTTACTGTTGGATTTATTCTAAACAGTAGCCATGCTTGGTCTCATGATTTTTTGAAATGCCCTGGCATTTTTACTAAAGCCCTAAAGTTTACAAAGAAAGAAAATAGAAAAAGAAAACAAAAATAAATAGAAAAGAGAAGGAGAGAGCACCTCCTGGGCCTTACCCAGCAGAAGCAGCCCAGCCCACCAGGGGCATACTTGTCTTCAACCTCTTCCTACTGGCAGAGGCGAGAGCGAGCACGGCGCCCGCGCGCGCCGGCACACAACTGCCTGCCTGGCTCCCCTCGACGCGTCTGGACGACGCCACGGAGATGCCAGAACCCCCCTGCGTCTCCTCCCTCCCTCGCTGGACCTCCTCCCTCTCCTTTGGCCCTCTCTCCCGCACAGCCCGAGCACTGCCGTCGCCGTCGCTCGCCGTCGCTCGCCGTTGCCGCACCCAGAGCCTCCCCCTCGACCTCTCGACATGCCCAGTAGCTCGGCTACTTCGTCCTCGACCTCCTCACCAAGACAAGCGACGCCGGAAGCCCAGAAACGCCGCCGTCCTCGTCTTCTTCAACCTCAGTCCACCGAGATCACCGGCGACTGTGCTCTCGCTCCGTTGCTTCCCCAAGCTCGCCGAGGCTACCGCTGCACTCGCCGTGAGCATCTCCGTCGTTCCCCTCTACTTCCCGTGCCAATTTCTCCCTCTAGCTAGCTCCGCCGCCGCGGCCGAGAGCTTTGCTCTGCCGGATATGGCGCCGCCGCGGCCACAGCTGCTGCCACCCACGTTCTAGTGCACCACCGCGCTCAGCGCGTCACCACGAGGCCGTAGCACCTAACCGTTGCACCTGTCGTGCCCTGCGGCGTCGAATCCGTGGACGCCCGAACTCCGGCCACCGCACTTCCCCTCGCCGCCGTCGTTCTGGTCCTCCCCGGCACGAGCTGATGGCTCTGTTTGATGCGGATGAGGACCAGTATCACGCCAAGCCCCTCCGCCACTCTTTTGGTCGCCGGAGGCGGATTTCCGACGCGCCCCGCCGTCTCGGCACTCGCCGGCGGCGAGCCGCCGGCCAGTTGACCCGCCTGACCAGGGGTTTGACTCCCCCTGAGTCACTGACTCGTGGGGCCTACCTCTGTTTAATTAGTTTAGGTTATTAGGTTAAGTGCTAATCACCTAATTAGTTAACCCCTAGTGACACTACCATGTGGACCCCGCCCGGCTAACTAAACTAGGTTGGTGCTAATTAAGTTATTTTAGTTAGTTGTGCCACTGACCTGTGGGACCCATAGGTCAGGTTTGACTGGACCAGCCACTGTTGACTTGCTGATGTCAGCATGACCTAGTGCTGACGCAATAAGTATTTTCTGGAATTTTAAATAAATCAGAAATGATTTATTTATTTCAAAAAATAGCTAAAACTTCTAAAAATCACAGAAAATAATCTATAACTCCAATGAAAAAAAATTATATACGAAAAATGATCAGAAAAATTCAAGGAATCTGTTTATAGCATTTTCATGCATGTTTGAACAAGTTAAACCTGATGTTTAGGCCAAATCATATAAATGACATTTGAATATCCACATATGGAGTTTGAATTTGAATCTTGGATTCAAACCAACTTCATTTAACATGTTGCTAGTTGCATTAGCTCAAATCACAACATAATGCCATGTCATGATCATGCATCATATTGTGCATTGCATTGACTGTGTTTCTTTCTTTGTTGCCGGTGTTTGTTCCCTTTCAATAGACGTGTTCCGACGATGTGATCGATGACACCGATGAAGACCCAATGTTATCTTCAGAAGTGCCAAGCAAGCAAAACCCCATTGAGCATTCTGATACAATCCCACTCTCTCGCTCTTGCTCTCATTACTACATTAGGACAACAACGCTTCAACTGTTACCTGCTGCGGTAGTTGAACCCCTTTCCACTGCATGACCTGTCATTGCCACAGTAAATAGTTGAAACCCACTAGTATGAGTAGGAGTTGTTTGAGCCATGTTGTGCCTACTCATTCATGCTTTCTGGTTATGCCTGCTATTGCTTAGAGTTGTGTCAGGTCTGATTCATCGGGGATGAATTGTAAGGGTGATGAACATGTCCTACTGTGTGAGAGCTAAGTGTGTGAACACGATTTGGTAAAGGTAGCGATGAGAGGCCATGTAGGAGTACATGGTGGGTTGTCTCATTGCAGCCGTCCTCAGGAACTGAGTTCTGTGTTGGTTGATCCATGAACAGTTACTACCACGCATTGGGCTCCGGGCGCTCCAAGCTCTCTCGACTTATTAACTGCCCTTGTCCTCTGTCCAGGAGTTGCAACTAGTTTCTGGTGTTTGTAGTTTATTGGAGGTCGTGCGCAGCGCTGACCCTCGGGGTGGGCTGTGATGCGGCAGGTTCGTGGCACGGTGTACCGGTCGCCCGTTTGGTGATGCGGGAACCCTGTACACATCGTTTGGGGCCGTGAGCGACACCCCGGCCAGATCTCCCCATGGATGGAACCCAAATAGGCGATAAACCTGGACTAGGGACTTATGTGGTTAGTCAGGTCGTGGCCGACACCCTCGCTGGGCCTCCGCTTGAAGGTTGCCGAGTACATGTCGTGTAAACGGCGGTAAGTGGTGAGAGCGTGTGTGAAGAAGTACACCCCTGCTGGGTTATATATGATCTATTCGAATAGCCGTGTCCGCGGTAATGGACTTCTGGGTTGCCTATAACAGTTCATAGACAAGTGAAAGTGGATACCATAAAACACGCAAGATAAGCGTGAGTGCTATGGATGACCATCTCGTAGGGAGACGGGAGCGAATCCATAGTGGTGTATTGACTAGTGATTATGTGGACTCGTGTGCGCCACCTCAAAGAGTTACTTGCAGTCGTAGTTTAGGATAGCCACCGAGTCAAAGCTGGTTTGATGCAGTCAAACTCCACCACCCCTTTGTTGATACTAATGCATATGTAGCTAGATCTGATGTAAGTCTTTCTGAGTACCTTTGTACTCATGTTTGCTTAATTTATGTTTTTGCAGAGAGACTTCAATCTCGCAAGTGATTCCGCGTGGACTTCGAAGTTTACCTTATTACCTCAGCTACGATCTTGTACACTTGGGAGGGTCTTGTAGATAGTCAGGCTTCTCAGCCTTTTTCATTTGTAGTTGTCTGTACTCAGACATGTTATGCTTTCGTTGCCTGTATGCTCTGTATGTTGGGTCATGTGACCTCTGTTTGTAATAAATGCTATGATGGCTCTTCTGGGCCTTTATCTATATGAGTTGTTGAGTTATGTTGTGATGTCATGTTGTACAACACATACTTGCATGCTATGCGTACGTGTAATGTGTATTGCTATGTGTGGGATCCGACACCTAGTTCTTTGCCCTTGGTAGCCTATCTTACAGGGAAATGTCTCCTAGTGCTTCCACTGAGCCTTGGTAGCTTGCTACTGCTCCGAAACACTTAGGCTGGCTGGCATGTGTCCTTCTTCGTTCCTGTGTCTGTCCCTTAGGGGAAATGTCACGCGTTGTTCCTTTAAGTCCTTGTAGCTTGCTACGACTTGGGTTCATACGTTGATGACCGACACGTTCTGGGTCATGTATGCCTGTCTCTGTAATTTAGTGCCACTTTTGGTTTATAACTAGTCATGTCGGCCCGGGTTCTCTGTCATATGGATGCTAGCAACACTATCATATACGTGTGCCAAAATGCGCAAACGGTCCCGGCCAGGTAAGGTGGCACCCGTGGGGATACCGTGCGTGAGGCCACAAAGTGATATGATGTGTTACAGGCTAGACCTGTGTGACTTAGGATCGGGGTACCGACAAGTTCTATCCTCAAAGATTGCATGAGTAGGGCTTGATCACATGTGGTATTGCTTAGTAGTTCATGAGGTAGGAACCCAATGACTTGAGATCAACCCAAGGGAATATACACTTTGTTACTTATTCTTAGCCATGCGTAGACGTGGATTGGTATGTGAGATTCATGAAAGTTGCGAGAGTAATATTATCTAAGAGAAACTTAAGGTGGCTACTTTAATACACATCTGGGTGGATTGGTTGGGGCACCCTGTAGCACCCAGTGGTTTGCCCGGGCACTTGGAGGGTATAGTGTTGTCCTAGGGGATCTCGGAGGACTCGTGTGATCACCCTATTGGAATGCCACCCAGGCTCAAAGGGATCATATGATATTTTCGTGCCTAGAAACTTCCATGTGCAGCCACAAGCCATTATGGGCTCTGGCATAGTTGAGTATGTTGTGTGAGCTTTTTCAGTGGTGGACTAGCAGATGTAGGGGGAATGTAGGTGCACCGGTCCACCCGTGGTAAAGAGTGAATGCTTCTGAAAGACTGTGTCTCGGTCATCCGTTTCTCAAACACCATGCAGTGCGAGAAATCAAACGGGGGAGATCGAGTCTTGTCGGGAAAAAATGCACAAACCTTTGCAGAGTGTACAAACTATTTATGAGTAGCCGTATCCACGGTTATTGACATCTTGAGTATCTAGAAGTGGATTATTTTGTTGATCTCATCACTTGATCTAATAAAATTGTTGGGTTATTAATTTTGGTAACTTGGGGATTTGAGATGGAGGAACCATTCTCAATATTGCTTAAATTCAACCGAGTAGTTAAATAAAATTTATTCCTTTGTGGTAGGGAAAATTCATCTTTATGCAAAACAAACCTTACAGCCTCCACCAGCCAAATATGCATGTAGTTGTAGGCATTGTTCATCATTACTGCTACAGTGTGAATTTTCCAGTACATTCAATGTACTGACCTACATGGCTGCAATGTCTCATGTTGCAGGAATTATTCGACGAGTAAGTGTTATGTTAGGGTTGTGCTGTCTACACTCAACTTTGCCGTTGGTGTTGATGGGAATCCACAACTTTGTTGCTGCTTCCGCTATATGGATTGAGGTAATAGTATTTATGTTACTTTATACATGTGATTTACCTCTGTTATAAATACTCGAGTACTGTGTGTGTCAGCATAACGATCCAGGGATGACACTTAAGCACAAAGGCTTGATCCATTCGGGTCGGGTCGGTACAAGATGGTATCAGAGGACATGTTGACTGTAGGACGTGACCCTAGAAACTGGCAAGCCCATTGGAAAGGATTTCTCTAAAACTTTGTTTTCAAAAAGATTCTTTACCTCTCTTCTTTTCCGAGCTTTGACAAATCTTCCCTTTTACCTTAAATTAGTTAGACAATTCCTTATCCCATTTTGACCACTTCAGAGTAAATATGAGTTCACCATGCATTAGAAGTGTTGGAGCTGCAACAATGGATACTCCAAAGGATGGAAGAGTTGATGGTTTTGAAGAGATATTGACCTTTAGAAGACAAAACCCCTATTGTACTTATGTTAGATGAGACGATTGTGAGCCATGAATTGTTTGATGTTTTTTTCTGACGGACACAAAATAAAACCCGTCTCTTCAAAAATACTGTTTGTATTGAGTGTATCTCTCTCCATCTCCCGAATCTCATCCCAAAACCCTTGGAACCAATAGAGGATGAATGAAGATAGACTTGTTTTCTCTGGACCAATGACCCAGCCCGAGGTAGAGCTATGGATACAAAACATTGAGGATCATTTCAGAAAAAAATTGATTGGAAGAATGAAGTTTAATACGCTCTTCCGTACTTCAGAAAAAGTGCTGCAACATGGTGGAAAATGCATCAAGCCATACAAGGATGTAATGGAGCAAAAAGTTGGGAGGAATTCAAGAAGACTCTTTTAAAGTCCCGTCTCATCCGAAAGTGTGGTGACAACCCGAAGAAGAAACCTGGTGCCTGTAGGATTTGTGAGAAATAGGACACACCCAGAAGGAGCACAAGGATGAATGTCCTCATTGTGAAGAAAGTCACCCAGCTGAAGAATGCCCAATTAGGCATATTACTTGTCTCTTGTGTGAAGTGACTACCCACTACCCTGCCCAGTGTAACATTTACCCCATGGTACAACGAACTATCCAGTAGAATAAATAAGCAATTAAAGAAGCCTCGAGGAAACTTCCAAAGGAATCCGTGATGGAGGAAGATATTGACGACTCTGATGGAGAAGGACTAGACAGATATTACTCACGTGCTTGCTACTCATGTGGCGAAAAGGGACGTCTTTCGTAGTATTGCACGAAGGAAAGCCATGAGTATCTGGGAGACTTCCCGACAAAAGAGGTGAAGTTTGATCCACAAAAGATAGAAGAATTGATAGGAACGAAGAAGTTGAGGAAGAGAAAGAGCATGTGTCCCCAGAAGAACCCAATTTCTGCGGAAAAGGACCTGAGTCACATCACATGTTACAAGTGCAAGGATTTAGGTCATCATGCTAGCAACTGCCCAACAAGGAAGCCAAGAACCTAGTGAACTAAGATAGTCACCATGAAGTCCTTAGATTTGTCTGATGACATTAGTTTACCCTGCAAGGAAGTAGGGCATTATGCCAGAGAAGGTTCAGACCCGAGGAAAGATTGAACCGAGTAGTTGAGATCTAGATATTAGAATGAAGCATGTAGAGAAATGTGGAACACACTTTTATTACGATGTTGAGTTGAGTTATGGAAAGAACATTGTAATAGTTCGTGAAGCAATTGAAGTTGATATTTTTGGAATCTAAGACGAAAATGTTATGAGCTGTTGGATGATTGTGAGTGCCTCTCTTGCTATCTCACCCAGACCAAAACCTAGAACCCAAGGACAAGCTGACCCCAAGCCTTTCTCGGACAACGAACCACGTTTCACCCAAGGAAATACATACACTATCCTGAGTACCCCTTCTGTCTATTACCTATAGATGACAACCCTTACGAGTCTTTTCTCAAAGGCCCGGAAACGAGCATGACCCTGACTAGCGATCAGGATTACCCAAGAATCTTGAAGGACATGATGAAGCATATTCACCTGGAAGGAGATGCATTTTATAAGGGTTATCCCTTCATGGAGAATGGAGTTGAAGTTTGGTACGTGGAGGTACACCTCCATCGTGAGAAAGGAGTTTGCCCAAAAACTATGGGACAATACTTTTTCATCTCTCGAGTACCACGAACAACCTTTTTCGGCTCTATTCGTGAAGCTGCTATGGATGCCATACGTCAGATTGGATAAATACTTGAAGCAAGGCTGCGTCACACTCAGGAATGCCTGGGTGGAGTGCATGCAGAGATGATGGAGATGAAGCACACGACCACTAGGATGAAGCAAAAGATTGATGAATTCAAGAATCACATTGCACAATTCCGATGGGACTGAAGCATCCTTAGCTAGGACAAGGGAATAAAGAGGGAATGAATGTTGACCAGACCAAACTATGTGGATGACATCATTTGTAGTGAAGCACCCTTGAAATTTGAGTTTTGAATAGTGGTACAAGATGAAATAAAAGATTTTATATGATGAGAGTATGGATTGGGATGAACCAGTGCATTTTGTTTAGTGGTACTTTTTTGTGTGAACCCTGGACCAATTGAAAGGAAAATATTGCTCCAAAGAGTGGAGTTTGCACAAAATAAGTTGGAGTTTATTCTTGATATGATGCTTACCCAAGAGTATCAAGGAAGCAAGTACAATTGGATTTAAAGATGGTGTAATGTTGGAGTGTGGAGCAATAGCGACTCCAAGGATGAGTTAAGGATATACAAGTTCGGAAGTGGACCCCTAAGCCGAGGACCTAAGCAGGCTACGTAATCACAAGGGAACCACCGTACTTGTCAAAAGTAATACGTTTCTGCTGTAGTGAAGCAAGGCACTTTGCTAGAGACTGTCCCAATGAGAAGGAGATTTGTGCTAAGTAGTTGAGTTGAAGCATGCAATGGAAATGCAGTAGATCGTAGTAAGTTGAGAATCAATATAGTTAGCATCATGGTATTGATTTTGGAATTTATGAGTTGGTACTATATGAGTAATGAGTGAAATCATGATGCATGGAATAAGAATTTGAGGAAACTAGTGTTTTCATTTTAAGGGTGGTACAATCCAACACCATTACCCGAATACAAGAGCTTGTTACGCCAGACTTTGGAATGGACCACTGAATGACGAGTCTGAGTAATTACATGTTAGTTTGTACCAACAGAAGGAAGGTGATACATTACAATTGGATGGATTTAAGAATGCTAGGAAGCTGGATGTTGGAGGAATAATCAGTTGAAACCTGATGATGATACCAAATGTTACTAGTGACAAGTTGCAGATGAGTCATAACCCACATGCTGTGACGCCCGAAGACCGACGTCCCAGAAGATTCCAGAAGATTCCAGATGTTCCGGGTTCCTCCCGCGTGTTTCATTGTGCTTGTGTTATTTATTTTTGCATTGCATCATGTCATCATGCCATCATGTCATATTTCTTTTGCATCTCAACTTAAATAAACCGTGTGGACCTTCGGTCCATTTAAATTGAGGGAAGAATGTCTTCTCTTTATAACATATATAAGCCTCTCAATATTATTAGGGAGCTATATTAAATATTCAATTTGTTTGGAATTAACTGCAACACACTTGCATATTTTCCCCATGCCTTTTCTTCTTCAAGTTTCCCTCCTACCTTGTCTATAATTCTTTTCCGTTGTATCGAGACTCCACCTAAAGTCTAGACTCCTTTCAAACTCCTTAAGGCAAGCTAATTATTTAGTTTGCTTTTCCCTATTTTTTGTTGGAACTATTTTTGTGGGGTTGGTTTTATTCCATAAAGCCTTACAAAAATGTTCCATAATATTTATACTGTTCATGGCCTCCTTTCTTATTTTTTTGGGACTCTTTCTCTATTTAGTTCTCTGCTAAGAAATAAATAGAAGAGAGGAACAGCCAAGCAGCCTAGTTCCTTTGGCCCTAACCTCCCAGCCACCAGGCCAGCTCCCAGCCGGCCCAATTGCCCCTCCAGCCCGACCGAACCCTAGCTCCCTCAGCGCCATCTCCCGATCGCTCCTCTCTTTCCCTCGTCCGCCGCAACCCTCATCTCCCTCTGTCGCCCGAACCCTCTCCCTATCGTCTCCACTCCTCCTCGACCCCGAGCCCCGATCGCACCCTCTCCTCCCAGTCCTCCCTCCCTGCGCCGCTAGGAAGTCTCTCTCGCTGCGCGGCACTCGAACCAAGTCCCGATCCTCTCCCGCTCGCGCCCCCTAGCCGTCCTCAGCTTCGCAGGCCCGCGCGCCCGCCCCCAAGCCGAGCGCCTCCTGCGCGCCCCAGGCCCACCCCTCCGGTCGATCTCCTCTGCCTACGCCTCGCCTCTCCGAGGCCTCGGGCTCCCGCACCCTCAGGCCGCAGCGGCGCCTCCCTCCGCGGCTCCCTCCTCCCCGACGCCCCAGCGCCGTCTCCTCGCCAGTGCCTCGTCCGCCTCCCTCCGCAGCTCCCCTGCATCGCGGCCAGGCCCCGCATCCTCGCCCGCGGGCTGGCCAAGACCCGCGCCGGGCACCGCAGCCACCTCGCCTCGAGGAGCTCCCTGCTGCATCCCCCCCATGGAGCCGAGCTCCGAGTTTTGCCGCTGCCAGGACCTTGCTGCTCCATGTTGGACCGCCTTGTTATGTTGCTGTTTTTTTTTGCCAAGTGCTCCTTCCGGTGTGTCCAAGACCGGCAAGATCGACGCGAGACGATGACCCGAACATCTACGGGAAGACGCGAACATGTACAACTACTGTCTCGGAGACGCACCAAGTACCACTACATACGGACATGTACCACTACCTTCGCCCGGAGACGATGGATGCGCCAAGTACATCTACGAACTCGACGCCCGAACAACAACCGTCGCCGAGACCGCAAGTACCTCTACGAACGTGTACGACTCCGAGACGAGAACGACTACACGTGACGACGAACGCTAAGTACCTCTCCGAACGGGATGTGAACGACTACACGTGTACCTCTACGGAACGGCTACTTCCTCTCCGAACGTGAACGCCTTCTTCCTCTACAATCTCGAACCTCTCCGAGAACAAACGCTTCGAAGGTATAACCCCGAGACGTGCCCGTGTTCGAATGCATGCTTGTGTTGTATGAAATGTTTGTCCTTGTGTGCACCGTGCCCGTTTCGCCCTTTTGTCATGTTCCTCGGTTGCCGCGTCGCCGACCTGTGGGAACCCGGTGACGGGATCACCCCACCTTTCATCTTGTTCGACTCGCTCACACTCTCCGTCATCTTTTGCACCGGACTCTCAACGAGTACCGGAACCGATATGTTGCCATGGCACCTTTTCTTCCACCACGGTGACAAATACTTCATACCTTCTTCATGTCAACTTTTAATAATAATTGCATAAAACTTGATCATGTCAACCGCATCATGTTAACATCATTGATATGTTAAATTGTTGTTTGCTTATAATTACTAAACATGCTCATGGGGATTTTCCGGATATGTTGTTGTTATTTCCGGCCTCATTTAAATTGCCTAAATAGTGTAGTTTCTTTATGCTTCACCTCTTGCCATGTTAACAACATTTAATCTTGTCTTGTAAATAACGAGAGTCAACTAAATAAATAAATGTGGTGTTTCGTCAATATGCAACTCGTTGCATATTGAGCTCCACTTAACTTGTAGTTTTGTTTCTGCACTTTGCTATGCCATGCATATTTAAACCGGACATACATCATACTTGGATGTGCATCGTATGCCATGTTTATGCTTGTGTGTTTACCGTGTTGTTTGCTTCTTTCCGGTTGCTTCTCTTGTTAGCTTCGGTTTCGTTCCGGAGTTGTGAGGAGTCGCTCGACTGCTGCTCCGTCTTTTTCATGGACCCGTTCTTCTTCCTTACGGAATCCCAGGCAAGATGATCATACCCTTGGATACCTTTACTACCATTGCCATGCTTAGTTGTCTCGATTCTATCGTTACATGTCGCGCTACCCATTTTTATGTCAGCCCTCTCCTTGTTGCCATGAAACCTCTAACCTTGACACCTTCCTAGCAAAACCACTGTTTGGCTATGTTACCGCTTTCTCAGCCCCTCTTATAGCGTTGATAGTTGCAGGTGAAGATGAAGTTTGTTCTAGGAGGGAACTTGTTGTTGTTATATCACAATATCTATAATTATTATTAACACACCTATATACTGGGCATGGGTGGAAGGCTTGGCCTTTTGCTCGGTGTTTTGTTTCACTCATGCCACCTTAGGCGTCGATAAACCGGCATTATGTTCCTTGATTTTGCGTTCCTTACACGATGGGTGGATGAGGACCCCTTGACAGTTCGACTTTGAATAAAACTCCTCCAGCAAGGCCCAACATTGGTTTTAATTTGCTCATAATAACAACTTAATTAATTAATTAAATTGCATAGGGAGTTAGCGCTACCCGAGGATTCTTTCTACATAGCAGGGGGGGCCAGTGCTGATGGTGTTGGTCCCAAACGGGGGTTCTGCGGGGCCGCCTTGGGGAAACTCGAGGTATCTGGTATAACCTGTAGAATCGCCCATCCGGTCGTGTCCTGAGACGAGATACGCGCGGCTACTATCAGGGTGTCGACACACCGGGAGGTCTTGCTGGACTTGTTTTACCATTGTCGAAATGACTTGTGCTACCGGGATTCCGAGCCTGGTCGGATTTTCCCTAAGATAAGGGGTGATGATATTATATTTATCACTTCAGCTAATCGTGAGAGCTTGTGATGGGCTAAGTTGGGACACCCCTGCAGGGTTATGATCTTTCGAAAGCCGTGCCCGCGGTTATGTGGCAGATTGGAATTTGTTAATGTCCGGTTGTAGAAAACTTGACAGAGGATCCGAAGTAAAACACACAACTGTGTGAGTAACCGTGACTGTCTCTTTTCACTTTGAGAAGAGAACACGGTGGGGTTATGTTTGATTCGTATGTAGTTCAGGATCTTTAGCGATCACTACTTTTGCGACCGTCTGCGTAGATTCTCATCTTATTCTGGTACTCGTAAGTTAGCCACCATATTATGCTTAGCCGCTGCTGCAACCTCACCACTTTACCTCTTCCTACCCTCAAAGCTTTGCTAGTCTTGATACCCATGGTTATGGGATTGCTGAGTCCTCGTGGCTCACAGATACTACAACACCAGATGCAGGTTCAGCCGAGTTCGATGCAGGAGCTGGTTCAAGTACTTCACTGGGAGCTCGATGAAGATAGTGGCCGTTTGCTTGTGACGTTTTCGACGATCAGTAGTGGTTTCTACTAGGATTCGATCCTGACCTGTGGCTTTATGTTGTTTTGGTATCTTTATTTTGGATCTTCACCCGTAGTCGGGTTGTGATGTTTTGAATGATGTCTTGCTTATGTAATGTATTGTGTGAAGTGGCGAGTGTAAGCCAACTATCTCCTTTTGCAATTTAATCCCTCTTTTACATGAGTCGTGCAAAGATACCAAACTTGAGATCATTCTAGGATGGGCTTATACCTTTAAGTCGTGGCGCGACACGTAGGAGGTATAGTCCCATCCTGGGCATTATAAGTTGGTATCAGAGCCTTCTCCGACCTAAAAGCCCCCACTGATTGATCGAATCGTTGGCGGTTGAGTCTAGGCACACACTTAAAATATTTTGAGTCCTATATATATATCGGAGAGTAGGATTTCTTTTGCTTCTTATCTCTTTTCATTCTGGTGAGGACTCCTGACGATTACTCTTATCTCTTCTACTTTCAAAAATTGCACCAAATTTTTTTTAGGATCTCGCGAGTATTGTTTGAATTGTTTCAGTGTCTTTGTGACGAGAACATTGTTCTCGATGCCTCCTGTCATTAGGGTTTGTGGCTGTGTCCCGGGGAGTTGAGCTCCGAGGTGTTGTCGTCACAAATCCATCACGGCAGTACTAGAATACTTAAGACGACCGACATCGAAAACTCTCCTATGCGGTTAGTGGCAAGATAACCCCGACATCACCCAGTACTGGGGATGTAGTTCGGGAGTATTGCCATAGCTTGTATAGTAGATGCGTTTCGAAGGTCCGAGGTAAACGGTTTCCGAGAACAACTGGTTATGTGTTGAAGGATGGATACAGCTGGATGTAGGTTTAGAGTTGAGTGCGCGGTGCTTCCCCTGTATCCCCAACACCCGATTGCATAACTGGAAACTTTCGGAAATTAATAGGTGGGTTCATCCAGTAGTTCTAGGCATTCTTCCAACGGATGCATGATATGAAGTTTGGGGTTCTACATTGAGTGAAGTGGTTTTATGGACTTGTTCTGATCGGGAGTTGCATCTTAAAGGGTCCTTGGCTATGCTGATCCGGGGATTGCAAAACCCTTTTGTAACACGTTCCATGAGCTTTCAGCACGAATGTGTCGAACGAAGCTTCTATCTTGTATTTGTTCTATCTGATCCTTGTTGCTTTTATTTATCTTTTGTTCTCCCAAGCGGCTTCTCGACTAGTTGATGTAACTACGGAATTCATTCGTTCAATCCTCTGTTCGAATGATATTGTGGAGATGATGCTGCAACATAGCTATCCTTTGTTTTTGTTTTGATTCTGGTATTCGAGTTGCTTCGATGTCAAATGTTGATTCCATACCTTTCCTAATCGATGTTCTCATATTTCTATGGGAGTGCTAATTCTTCCTGACCATCAAGATTGTCACGTTAATCCTTTCAACCGGTGTGCCTTCTCTTCAAGTTATTCCATACGGACGTCGTTGAGAAATCTGACGATTTGTCTGTTTCATTCATCCCAAGTTGTCTTTGTTTTTTTCCCACCCTCCCTCCCTTCTCTTTATGGAGCTGCAATTCTTAATGAAGTATCCATTTTATTCATGTGATATTTCTTCGTTCATTTCCTTCAATGTTTTATCCGGTGATTCATCGTGAAGATGCTCAAGAGCTTCAAGTTTTTCATTCTTTTGTTCTCAAATTCTACCGGTGGATGTAATTCAAGCTTCGGTGTTGATCATATATCTTCCTTTTGTTTCACATGTTTTCACGTGTTGAAATTTCTCATCCGAAGGCTCCCTTTTTTTCTTCACATATCTTTATTCATATCCGGAGTGCTGAAGATTCATAATTCCATTCTTAATCCGTTCAAGCTATTTTTGAGGATTGTTATCTTATTCAAGCCATTTAATTCAACCGGTGCAATATCTCTTAAGCAATCTTTTTTTCAACGGTGATTTATTTGAGTGGGCCTTAACCCACAGGTCTTTTTCCAGGATCTTACCTGACTCTTCTAATTATTTTCCGGTGTTATTTTGAAATTCCTTTCAAGTGTGACGTAAGAATGATCCCCATCAGTCACATGACTTCTCCAAGATCGCTTTCAAATTCTTTTTCATCATTGGTTCAACCTTTTTAATTCTTCATTCCGGAGTGCTCAACAATTCTTCATGGCATTTCACGTCTTCATTCTCAACATTTGAAGAACAGAGAAGAGTTTCTCTTAAATCTTGGCCCGTTCTCTCAAGATTTTTCATGAATTCTTTTCCATTGTGATCCTCCGAAGGCCATCATTTCAGAATATTTCTTCGTTCTCAGTTTTCAACTTTGTCCTCCCAATATTCTTCATTGATGCCTCTTCGTTCGTCTCTATATTCTTACGGTGGCTCATTCAAGATTACCCTTCCGTTGTTATCTTTTTAATTCATTTGTTCTTTCACAATCCTACCGGTGGTTCGTTGAAGACTTTTCTCAAGCTTGTGCGAGATCTCTCTTAATTCTTTCCAACGAGAATAAGTAGTATGCCAAATCCTTTGGTTGTCATCAATTTAAATTGGTGAAGAAGATGCAAACATAATTCTTATTCTTATTCCTTCAAGGTTATTTAATTCTTTGTCTGGAGCTTGTTCATCTTATCATATTCTCGGTTCTAAATTCTTCATCTTGTTTTCCGGAGCTCCAAGTTATTTCAATTATATCATTTCAAGCTCCATCTAATTCATCGCAGGCCTTGAATCTTATTCTTTTCATCTTTCACTTCTCATGTTTTCATTACCGGAGTTCTCATGGAGGTTCATCATGATTTAATTCATCCTCGAAGTCTTCATCAAGATTCTTGTTGGAGCTCAAGCATTCTTCATCATGCTTTCCAATTGCAATTCTTTCTACCTTATCTTTTCAGATGGTGTTATGTCATTCTTGACAATTCCTTCATGTTTCATGATTCACGAGTTATCAAGAATGAGATATTTAAAACCCCTCATTTTCCTTGTTCAGGAGATCTTTCCAACCATTCAATTTATTTGTTGGAGTTATCTTGGGTTATATTTCACCTAAAAGCTTTCCCTAAGGATTGTTGCTTATTATGGTGCTTATAAATGACCCAAGTTCTTCATTTATCCTCTCCGTGAAATAACTCTTTCGTCTCCTTGTTGATCTCAATCAAATCAATTGTTTTCGTCAGTGGCTGGTTGTCACCTCATAATTTTGAGATGTTATCCATAAGCCCACAACGAGCTTATTCTTTTCGTTGTTGAATTTCCAACAACTCTATTCAACCCTTCTTCGTAAGGATGCTCTTTCAAATTCAATTTTGAGAGAAGTTGTCTTTTTCTTCTCCGTTATTTCTTCCCAACGATCTTGCATCTATTCTTTCTTTGATTTATATGCTATTCTTTCATTCCGGAGGCATTGTGATGTTGCTCTCTTTGACCATCATATCGTTTTATCGAGACCATGTTCTTTCCCTTGCTTATCGTTTAACCGGAGTGTGGTGTCGTCCATTCTAGTTCTCTCATCTTATCAAGTTTGCCTCTCTTTTCAACCGGAGTGCTGTCTGAATCTTTCTTACTTTGTGCCTTTCTTTCAATTGTTTCAGAGGCAGTGTGTTGTTGTTTTCATCAAGTATAATCCCAACTTGGCAAGTTCTTGTTAATTCCTTCCATTTTCAGACGGAGTGCTGTCCAAATTCTGTCATTCTTATTCCTTGGCTATACCGTTCTGGTTTCATATTCTTTTGGTTCGTAAGCTCTTGTTTCATGTCTTTCAACCTTCAAGGTTCTCATAATGCTCCTTGTTCCTCTTTTCTAACGGAGTTTTCATATTCGTTCATCTCCGTTGCATTCTTTCTTTCAATTTTGTTCAACCTCTCAAGGTTCCTTGGTTTCACTCGTCTGTCAAAGAAGCAACTTTTTTTTACCTCTTCCTCTTCCGTTTTTACCCGGTGCTATCTCTAGGATCTCGGGTCGAGATCCTCTGTTAGTGTGGGAGAGTTGTGACGCCCTAAGGCCGACGTCCCAGAAGATTCCAGAAGATTCCAGATGTTTCGGGTTCCTCCCGCGTGTTTCATTGTGCTTGTGTTATTTATTTTTGCATTGCATCATGTCATCATGCCATCATGTCATATTTCTTTTGCATCTCAACTTAAATAAACTGTGTGGACCTTCGGTCAATTTAAATTGAGGGAAGAATGTCTTCTCTTTATAACATATATAAGCCTCTCAATATTATTAGGGAGCTATATTAAATATTCCATTTGTTTGGAATTAACCGCAACACACTTGCATATTTTCCCCATGCCTTTTCTTCTTCAAGTTTCCCTCCTACCTTGTCTATAATTCTTTTCCATTGTATCGAGACTCCTCCTAAAGTCTAGACTCCTTTCAAACTCCTTAAGGCAAGCTAATCATTTAGTTTGCTTTTCCCTATTTTTTGTTGGAACTATTTTTGTGGGGTTGGTTTTATTCCATAAAGCCTTACAAAAATGTTCCATAATTTTTATACTGTTCATGGCCTCCTTTCTTATTTTTTTGGGACTCTCTCTCTATTTAGTTCTCTGCTAAGAAATAAATAGAAGAGAGGAACAGCCAAGCAGCCTAGTTCCTTTGGCCCTAACCTCCCAGCCACCAGGCCTGTTCCCAGCCGGCCCAATTGCCCCTCCAGCCCGACCGAACCCTAGCTCCCTCAGCGCCATCTCCCGATCGCTCCTCTCTTTCCCTCGTCCGCCGCAACCCTCATCTCCCTCTGTCGCCTGAACCCTCTCCCTCTCGTCTCCACTCCTCCTCGACCCCGAGCCCCGATCGCACCCTCTCCTCCCAGTCCTCCATCCCAGCGCCGCGAGGAAGTCTGTCTCGCTGCGCGGTGCACGAACCAAGTCCCGATCCTCTCTCGCTCGCGCCCCCTAGCCGTCCTCAGCTTCGCAGGCCCGTGCGCCCGCCCCCAAGCCGAGCGCCTCCTGTGCGCCCCAGGCCCGCCCCTCCGGTCGATCTCCTCTACCTACGCCTCGCCTCTCCAAGGCCTCGGGCTCCCGCACCCTCAGGCCGCAGCGGCGCCTCCCTCCGCGGCTCCCTCCTCCCCGACGCCCCAGCGCCGTCTCCTCGCCAGTGCCTCGTCCGCCTCCCTCCGCAGCTCCCCTGCACCACGGCCAGGCCCCGCCTCCTTGCCCGCGGGCCGGCCAGGACCCGCGCCGGGCACCGCAGCCACCTCGCCCCGAGGAGCTCCCTGCTGCATCCCCGCCATGGAGCCGAGCTCCGAGTTTTACCGCTGCCAGGACCTTGCTGCTCCATGTTGGACCGCCTTGTTATGTTGCTATTTTATTTTGCCAAGTGCTCCTTCCGGTGTGTCCAAGACCGGCAAGATCGACGCGAGACGATGACCCAAACATCTACGGGAAGACGCGAACATGTACAACTACCGTCTCGGAGACGCACCAAGTACCACTACATACGGACCTGTACCACTACCGTCGCCCAGAGACGATGGATGCGCCAAGTACATCTACGAACTCGACGCCCGAACAACTACCGTCGCCGAGACCGCAAGTACCTCTACGAACGTGTACGACTCCGAGACGAGAACGACTACACATGACGACGAACGCCAAGTACCTCTCCGAACGCGATGTGAACGACTACACGTGTACCTCTACGGAACGGCTACTTCCTCTCCGAACGTGAACGCCTTCTTCCTCTACGATCTCGAACCTCTCCGAGAACAAACGCTTCGAAGGTATAACCCCGAGACGTGTCCGTGTTCGAATGCATGCTTGTGTTGTATGAAATGTTTGTCCTTGTGTGCACCGTGCCCGTTTCGCCCTTTTGTCATGTTCCTCGGTTGCCGCGTCGCCGACCCGTGGGAACCCGGTGACGGGATCACCCCACCTTTCATCTTATTCGACTCGCTCACACTCTCCGTCATCTTTTGCATCGGACTCTCAACGAGTACCGGAACCGATATGTTGCCGTGGCACCTTTTCTTCCACCACGGTGACAAATACTTCATACCTTCTTCATGTCAACTTTTAATAATAATTGCATAAAACTTGATCATGTCATCCGCATCATGTTAACATCATTGATATGTTAAATTGTTGTTTGCTTATAATTACTAAACATGCTCATGGGGATTTTCCGGATATGTTGTTGTTATTTCCGGCCTCATTTAAATTGCCTAAATAGTGTAGTTTCTTTATGCTTCACCTCTTGCCATGTTAACAACATTTAATCTTGTCTTGTAAATAACGAGAGTCAACTAAATAAATAAATGTGGTGTTTCGTCAATATGCAACTCGTTGCATATTGAGCTCCACTTAACTTGTAGTTTTGTTTGTGCACTTTGCCATGCCATGCATATTTAAACCGGACATACATCATACTTGGATGTGCATCGTATGCCATGTTTATGCTTGTGTGTTTACCGTATTGTTTGCTTCTTTCCGGTTGCTTCTCTTGTTAGCTTCGGTTTCGTTCCAGAGTTGTGAGGAGTCGCTCGACTGCTGCTCCGTCTTTTTCATGGACCCGTTCCTCTTCCTTGCGGAATCCCAGGCAAGATGATCATACCCTTGGATACCTTTACTACCATTGCCGTGCTTAGTTGTCTCGATGCTATCGTTACATGTCGCGCTACCCATTTTTATGTCAGCCCTCTCCTTGTTGCCATGAAACCTCTAACCTTGACACCTTCCTAGCAAAACCACTATTTGGCTATGTTACCGCTTGCTTAGCCCCTCTTATAGCGTTGATAGTTGCAGGTGAAGATGAAGTTTGTTCCAGGAGGGAACTTGTTGTTGTTATATCACAATATCAATAATTATTATTAACACACCTATATACTGGGCATAGGTGGAAGGCTTGGCCTTTTGCTCGGTGTTTTGTTTCACTCATGCCACCTTAGGCGCCGATAAACCGGCATTATGTTCC
Source organism: Secale cereale (assembly GCA_902687465.1). Lineage (NCBI taxonomy): Eukaryota > Viridiplantae > Streptophyta > Magnoliopsida > Poales > Poaceae > Secale > Secale cereale. The sequence goes on along the minus strand of LR738712.1, from coordinate 435,409,939 downwards.
TTGATTTTGCGTTCCTTACACGATGGGTGGATGGGGACCCCTTGACAGTTCGACTTTGAATAAAACTCCTCCAGCAAGGCCCAACATTGGTTTTAATTTGCTCATAATAACAACTTAATTAATTAATTAAATTGCATAGGGAGTTAGCGCTACCCGAGGATTCTTTCTACATAGCAGGGGGGCCAGTGCTGATGGTGTTGGTCCCAAACGGGGGTTCTGCGGGGCCGCCTTGGGGAAACTCGAGGTATCTGGTATAACCTATAGAATCGCCCATCCGGTCGTGTCCTGAGACGATATACGCGCGGCTACTATCAGGGTGTCGACACACCGGGAGGTCTTGCTGGACTTGTTTTACCATTGTCGAAATGACTTGTGCTACCGGGATTCCGAGCCTGATCGGATTTTCCCTAAGATAAGGGGTGATGATATTATATTTATCACTTCAGCTAATCGTGAGAGCTTGTGATGGGCTAAGTTGGGACACCCCTGCAGGGTTATGATCTTTCGAAAGCCGTGCCCGCGGTTATGTGGCAGATTGGAATTTGTTAATGTCCGGTTGTAGAAAACTTGACAGAGGATCCGAAGTAAAACACACAACTGTGTGAGTAACCGTGACTGTCTCTTTTCACTTTGAGAAGAGAACACAGTGGGGTTATGTTTGATTCGTATGTAGTTCAGGATCTTTAGCGATCACTACTTTTGCGACCGTCTGTGTAGATTCTCAACTTATTCTGGTACTCGTAAGTTAGCCACCATATTATGCTTAGCCGTTGCTGCAACCTCACCACTTTACCTCTTCCTACCCTCAAAGCTTTGCTAGTCTTGATACCCATGGTTATGGGATTGCTGAGTCCTCGAGGCTCACAGATACTACAACACCAGATGCAGGTTCAGCCGAGTTCGATGCAGGAGCTGGTTCAAGTACTTCACTGGGAGCTCGATAAAGATAGTGGCCGTTTGCTTGTGACATTTTCGACGATCAGTAGTGGTTTCTACTAGGATTCGATCCTGACCTGTGGCTTTATGTTGTTTTGGTATCTTTATTTTGGATCTTCACCCGTAGTCGGGTTGTGATGTTTTGAATGATGTCTTGCTTATGTAATGTATTGTGTGAAGTGGCGAGTGTAAGCCAACTATCTCCTTTTGCAATTTAATCCCTCTTTTACATGAGTCGTGCCAAGATACCAAACTTGAGATCATTCTAGGATGGGCTTATACCTTTAAGTCGTGCCGCGACACGTAGGAGGTATAGTCCCATCCTGGGCATTATACATGCCCCAGGACCTGTCAAGAAGCAAGCACACTCTTGCTGAAGGAAAACCCCTGGAAGAAGTTACGATTTTTCTAACGAACGATCTTATAGGTGTTTACGCAAAACCTGAGAGTTGAAAAGAATGATAGATGTTTTGTTCAGCGTGTAGAAGTAATGGATTTTATCCGAACTTAGTTCATTGACAAGAGAAATTCTGCAATGCTTGTGAGGATGGCCGAGTGTTAGAATTCGAGATTCACTAAGCCATATACAAGGTAATGATTTGGGTGTGGAATGGATTGATCACCATACCGACTTACTCTTATTATTCGTCTCTGTTATACGGGATGGAAAATCTGAGTGACTTACCTATTGTAGAGAGACAACAATGTCAAAACCTTGTTTAAACCTTAGAATGGTATGACACATTTTTCCCCTGTACTAGGCAGTTGTTGCCAACCCATAGGTCATACGGTGAGGATGAAGCCCAGAGCCGTTTTCTGCAGAAACCCAATCAAATTGTTTGAAGACCACCATGAGATATCGACACTTTTTTAGTACTAGCGCTAGACCTGCCAGCTAAGAAGGACTAGTCTCAAAAGAGCCTTACCAATATGAAAGGACACAAGAATTTCGGACAAAAGGTTATGCCACTGCCGGAAGAGCCCAGAGAAGGAATGACCTTGAAGATCTGAGAAGAATTGACACTGTCAACTAAGGATGCAGTACTTGAGTTTTGATGGAACTGTAACCATGCTTCTAAGTGTGGTAGCACACTAGACCATATCAATCAATGGATTTGATAGGAGACCCCCAAACCCTAACCAATTTCTTGCCAGCCTCTTCGAATCTCGAGGACGAGATTCATTTTAAGTGTGGTAGGTTTGTAACATCCCAAAATTCTAAATTTTGGAATGTTATATTAAATAGATAGTTTTGATTTCTTGTGTGATGTGATGTGTGAAATTGAGTGAAATTTGAAACTTTTAAAAGTTAAATGAGAAAGAATAAAATGACTTTCCCTAACTTTCACTTTGCATTTATGTTCTCTAGGAATTCAAATTCTTTTCATCATAAAACCCTGGAGTGAAGATAATATGACTTCTTCCATTTATTAAATGAAAAAGGGTTTTTGAAAGGATTTTGAATTTCATTCTCGAAATATTTCAAATTCAGATACTTTATGCAACGTAATGATTTTCCCGAGAGAAGGTAAAATGATTTCTTCAAATTACAAGAAATATGAGTTGGAAGTTCTTTCGAAATATTCTGAAACTCATTTTCAAAATTGAGTTATTGGCTTTCATTCAAATTATTTTTCTCCAAAAATAAAATATATGGAAAATAGGGTAAAAATGATTCCCTACAGTAGAAAATTGGAGAGAAATAAATTTGAAATTATTTTGGAATTTTTAAAATGATTTTTATTGGGTTGTATTGCAACTGTAGCACTTTATCATTTATTTGAATTTGTGAAGATTTTATTTGACTGTAGAAAAATGTTCACGTTGTAGGAAATCTTTTCCTGGAAATTTTGACATATAACATGCCTATATCATTTTTATTTCTATTTTTGTTATTCAGTTTTTCCTCTTTCGTTTATATAAAATAACTGTGTGTGCTGCCTATAACTATCCGTCGCCCAGGCGTGCAACATAGTTAGTAGCGGCGCCCTTTTTTTATTTTATTTTTTTACATGGGCCAGGCCCAGTAAGCCTTTTTTTTCCAGTTTTTTTTCTTAGTCCGAAAATAGAAAAAAAAAGAAAAAGAAACTGTGCGCGTAGGGCGTGCGGCTAGCCGGTGATTTGATTCTTAGCCCGTGCAGTTCCCTTCTATTTTAGTTGTATGTCTACATTTAGTCCCACATTGCCTATCCTTTGACCCCAAGCCTCTTTTCCACCTATAAATATAGACCTATAGAGTCTCCAAAAATCATCCGATTCGGATTAAAACAATATTTTGGTTTGACTAGATTTATTAAACAAAAATATTTTTCTCCTCTCCGGCGGGACTTGTGGAAGTTGTCTCTTCTCTCCAAAGTCATTTTTTTCTCTTCTTATAAAAGGTATCTTTCTTCGTATTTTTTTATATTCATGTAGCTTATTATTTCTAGACTAGTACTGTAGAATAATTAGATTATCAATTAGGCTATCTATTTTTACATTGGACCTAGAATTCTTTTAGCCGTGGCTATTTTTCTTCTGTAAAACAGCTTGACCCTGATTTTTCAAACAGCCATAACTTTTTACTCGTTCGTCCAAATTAGATGAAACCAGCGCCCATAGTTTCGTTCGGATTCCACCTATCCAGCGAATCTATCAAAAAAAAAAACTATTTGCAATTTTCAAATTTTGAAATTTGTTCAGATTCATATTCAAACTTCTTTTGATCATATATTTTTAACCGTAACTTCGTTTGAGTTGATTCTTGTTGCAAATCGAAGCTCTTGACCTAAACTTTCCGATAAGGCCAAATTCACTTCATTTTGGTACTGTTAGAAGTTGTTTCCTGTGACAAGAGTTATTTGCTTGGTTTTGAAGTTTTCCGAAGTGTTTCTTCGTTCTTTCCGATCTTCTGAGTGATTGCTTACGTGTGGTTACTATTGTTTGCTTACGATAAATTGATCGGAGTGTGACGAGTAGATCTATCACGAGTTATGAGTGCGAAGAATCTACATCAATAGTACAAGACAAGTTCACACTTTGATCATACTTTCCAGTACCCAGTTTTATTGCATTAGTTCTATCCTCAAAGATTGCATGAGTAGGGCTTGATCACATGTGGTATTGCTTAGTAGTTCATGAGGTTGGAACCCAATGACTTGAGATCAACCCAAGGGAATATACACTTTGTTACTTATTCTTAGCCATGCGTAGACGTGGATTGGTATGTGAGATTCATGAAAGTTGTGAGAGTAATATTATCTAAGAGGAACTTAAGGTGGCTACTTTAATACACATCTGGGTGGATTGGTTGGGGCACCCTGTAGAACCCAGTGGTTTGCCCGGGCACCTGGAGGGTATAGTGTTGTCCTAGGGGATCTCGGAGGACTCGTGTGATCACCCTATTGGAATGCCACCCAGGCTCAAAGGGATCATATGATATTTTCATGCCTAGAAACTTCCATGTGCAGCCACAAGCCATTATGGGCTCTGGCATAGTTGAGTATGTTGTGTGAGCTTTTTCATTGGTGGACTAGCAGATGTAGGGGGAATGTAGGTGCACCGGTCCACCCGTGGTAAAGAGTGAATGCTTCTGAAAGACTGTGTCTCGGTCATCTGTTTCTCAAACACCATGCAGTGCGAGAAATCAAACGGGGGAGATCGAGTCTTGTGGGGAAAAAATGCACAAACCTTTGCAGAGTGTACAAACTATTCATGAGTAGCCGTGTCCACGGTTATGGACATCTTGAGTATCTAGAAGTGGATTATTTTGTTGATCTCATCACTTGATCTAATAAAATTGTTGGGTTATTAATTTTGGTAACTTGGGGATTTGAGATGGAGGAACCATTCTCAATATTGATTAAATTCAACTGAGTAGTTAAATAAAATTTATTCCTTTGCGGCAGGGAAAATTCAGCTTTATGCAAAACAAACCTTACAACCTCCACCAGCCAAATATGCATGTAGTTGTAGGCATTGTTCATCATTACTGCTACAGTGTGAATTTTCCAGTGCATTCAATGTACTGACCTACATGGCTGCAATGTCTCATATTGCAGGAATTATTCGACGAGTAAGTGTTACGTCAGGGTTGCGCTGTCTACACTCAACTTTGCCGTTGGTGTTGATGGGAATCCACAACTTTGTTGCTGCTTCCGTTATATGGATTGAGGTAATAGTATTTACGTTACTTTATACATGTGATTTACCTCTGTTATAAATCCTTGAGTACTGTGTGTGTCAGCATACCGATCAAGGGATGACACTTAAGCACATAGACTTGATCCATTCGGGTCGGGTCGCTACAAGATGGTATCAGAGGACATGTTGACTGTAGGACGTGACCCTAGAAACTGGCAAGCCCATTGGAAAGGATTTCTCTAAAACTTTGTTTTCATAAAGATTGTTTACCTCTCTTCTTTTCTGAGCTTTGACAAATCTTCCCTTTTACCTTAAATTAGTTAGACAATACCTTATCCCATTTTGACCACTTCAGAGTAAATATGATTTCACCATGCATTAGAAGTGTTGGAGCTGCAACAATGGATACTACAAAGGATTGAAGAGTTGATGGTTTTGAAGAGATATTGACCTTTAGAAGAGAAAACCCCTGTTGTACTTACGTTAGATGCGACGATTGTGTGCCATGAATTGTTTGATGTTTTTTTTTCTGATGGACACAAAATAAAACCCGTCTCTTCAAAAATACTGTTTGTATTGAGTGTATCTCTCTCCATCTCCCGAATCTCATCCCAAAACCCTTGGAACCAATAGAGGATGAATGAAGATAGACTTGTTTTTTCTGGACCAATGACCCAGCCTGAGGTAGAGCTATGGATACAAAACATTGAGGATAATTTCAGAAAAAAATTGATTGCAAGGAAGAATGAAGTTTAATACGCTCTTCCGTACTTCAGAAAAAGTGCTGCAACATGGTGGAAAATGCATCAAGCCATACAAGGATGTAATGGATCAAAAAGTTGGGAGGAATTCAAGAAGACTCTGTTAAAGTCCCGTCTCATCCGAAAGTGTGGTGACAACCCGAAGAAGAAACCTGGTGCCTGTAGGATTTGTGGAGAAATAGGACACACCCAGAAGGAGCACAAGGATGAATGTCCTCATTGTGAAGAAAGTCACCCAGCTGAAGAATGCCCAAGTAGGCATATTACTTGTTTCTTGTGTGAAGTGACTACCCACTACCCTGCCCAATGTAACATTTACCCCATGGTACAACGAACTATCCAGCAGAATAAATAAGCAATTAAAGAAGCCCTCGAGGAAACTTCCAAAGGAATCCGCGATGGAGGAAGATATTGACGACTCTGATGGAGAAGGACTAGACAGATATTACTCACGTGCTTGCTACTCATGTGGCGAAAAGGGACATCTTTCATAGTATTGCACGAAGGAAAGCCATGAGTATCTGGGAGACTTCCCGACAGAAGAGGTGAAGTTTGATCCACAAAAGATAGAAGAATTGATAGGGACGAAGAAGTTGAGGAAGAGAAAGAGCATGTGTCCCCAGAACAACCCAATTTCTGCGGAAAAGGACCTGAGTCACATCACATGTTACAGGTGCAAGGATTTAGGTCATCATGCTAGCAACTGCCCAACAAGGAAGCCAAGAACCTAGTGAACTAAGATAGTCACCATGAAGTCCTTAGATTTGTCTGATGACATTAGTTTACCCCTCAAGGAAGTAGGGAATTATGCCAGAGAAGGTTCAGACCCGAGGAAAGATTGAACAGAGTAGTTGAGATCTAGATATTAGAATGAAGCATGTAGCGAAATGTGGAACACACTTTTATTACGATGTTGAGTTGAGTTATGGAAAGAACATTGTAATAGTTCGTGAAGCAATTGAAGTTGATATTTTTGGAATCTAAGAAGAAAATGTTATGAGCTCTTGGATGATTGTGAGTGCCTCTCTTGCTATGTCACCCAGACCAAAACCTAGAACCCAAGGACAAGCTGACCCCAAGCCTTTCTCGGACAACGAACCACGTTTCACCCAAGGAAATACATACACTATCCTGAGTACCCCTTCTGTCTATTACCTATAGATGACAACCCTTACGAGTCTTTTCTCAAAGGCCCAGAAACGAGCATGACCCTGACTAGCGATCAGGATTACCCAAGAATCCCGAAGGACATGATGAAGCATATTCACCTGGAAGAAGATGCAGTTTATAAGGGTTATCCCTTCATGGAGAATGGAGTTGAACTTTGGTAAGTGGAGGTACACCTCCATCCAGTGAAAGGAGTTTGCCCAAAAACTATGGGACAATACTTTTTCATCTCTCAAGTACGACGAACAACCTTTTTCGGCTCTATTCGTGAAGCTGCTATGGAGGCCATACGTCAGATTGGAGAAATACTTGAAGCAAGGTTGCGTCACACTCAGGAATGCCTGGGTGGAGTGCATGCAGAGATGATGGAGATGAAGCACACGACCACTAGGATGAAGCAAAAACTCGATGAATTGAAGAATCACATTGCACAATTCCGATGGGACTGAAGCATCCTTAGCTAGGACAAGGGAATAAAGAGGGAATGAATGTTGACCAGACCAAACTATGTGGATGACATCATTTGTAGTGAAGCACCCTTGAAATTTGAGTTTTGAATAGTGGTACACGATGAAATAAAAGATTTTATATGATGAGAGTATGGATTAGGATGAACCAGTGCATTTTGTTTAGTGGTACTTTTTTGTGTGAACCCTGGACCAATTGAAAGGAAAATATTGCTCCAAAGAGTGGAGTTTGCACAAAATAAGTTGGAGTTTATTCTTGATATGATGCTTACCCAAGAGTATGAAGGAAGTAAGTACAATTGGATTTAAAGATGGTGTAATGTTGGAGTGTGGAGCAATAGCGACTCCAAGGATGAGTTAAGGATATACAAGTTCGGAAGTGGACCCCTAAGCCGAGGACCTAAGCAGGCTACGTAATCACAAGGGAACCACCATACTTGTCAGAAGTAATACGTTTCTGCTGCAGTGAAGCAAGGCACTTTGCTAGAGACTGTCCCAATGAGAAGGAGATTTGTGCTCAGTAGTTGAGTTGAAGCATGCAATGGAAATGCAGTAGATCGTAGTAAGTTGAGAATCAATATAGTTAGCATCATGGTATTGATTTTGGAATTTATGAGTTGGTACTATATGAGTGATGAATGAAATCATGATGCATGGAATAAGAATTTGAGGAAACTAGTGTTTTCATTTTAAGGGTGGTACAATCCAACACCATTACCCGAATACAAGAGCTTGTTACGCCAGACTTTGGAATGGACCACTGAATGACGAGTTTGAGTAATTACATGTTATTTTGTACCAACAGAAGGAAGGTGATACATTACAATTGGACGGATTTAAGAATGCTAGGAAGCTGGATGTTGGAGGAATAATCAGTTGAAACCTAATGATGATACCAAATGTTACTAGTGACAAGTTGCAGATGAGCCATAACCCACATGCCCCAGGACCTGTCAAGAAGCAAGTACACTCTTGCTGAAGGAAAACCCCTGGAAGAAGTTACGATTTTGCTAACGAACGATCTTATAGGTGTTTACGCGAAACGTGAGAGTTGAAAAGAATCATAGATGTTTTGTTCAGCGTGCAAAAGTAATGGATTTTATCCGAACTTAGTTCATTGACAAGAGAAATTCTGCAATGCTTGTGAGGATGACCGAGTGTTAGAATTCGAGATTCACTAAGCCAAATAGAAGGTAATGATTTGGGTGTGGAATGGATTGATCACCATACCGACTTACTCTTATTATTCGCCTCTGTTATACGGGATGGAAAATCTGATTGACTTACCAATAGTAGAGAGACGACGATGTCAAAACCTTGTTTAAACCTTAGAATGGCATGACACATTTTTCCCCTGTACTAGGCAGTTGTTGACAACCCGTAGGTCATACGGTGAGGATGAAGTCCAGAGCCGTTTTCTGCAGGAACCCAATCAAATTGTTTGAAGACCATCATGAGATATCGACACTTTTTTAGTACTAGCGCTAGACCTGCCAGCTAAGAAGGACTAGTATCGAAAGAGCCTTACCAATATGAAAGGACACAAGAATTTCGGACAAAAGGTTATGCCATTGCTGGAAGAGCCCAGAGAAGGAATGACCCTGAAGATCTGAGAAGAATTGACACTGTCAACTAAGGATGCAGTACTTGAGTTTTGATGGAACCGTAACCATGTTTCTAAGTGTGGTAGCACACTAGGCCATATCAATCAATGGATTTGATAGGAGACCCCCAAACCCTAACCTATTTCTTGCTAGCCTCTTCGAATCTCGAGGACGAGATTCATTTTAAGTGTGGTAGGTTTGTAACATCCCAAAATTCTAAATTTTGGAATGTTATATTAAATAGATAGTTTTGATTGCTTGTGTGATGTGATGTGTGAAATTGAGTGAAATTTGAAACTTTTAAAAGTTAAATGAGAAAGAATAAAATGACTTTCCCTAACTTTCACTTTGCATTTATGTTCTCCAGGAATTCAAATTCTTTTCATCATAAAACCCTGGAGTGAAGATAATATGACTTCTTCCATTTATTAAATGAAAAAGGGTTTTTGAAAGGATTTTGAATTTCATTCTCGAAATATTTCAAATTCAGATACTTTATGCAACGTAATGATTTTCCCGAGAGAAGATAAAATGACTTCTTCAAATTATAAGAAATATGAGTTGGAAGTTCTTTTGAAATATTCTGAAACTCATTTTCAAAATTTGAGTTATTGGGTTTTATTCAAATTATTTTTCTCCAAAAATAAAATATATGGAAAATAGGGTAAAAATGATTCCCTATAGTAGAAAATTGGAGAGAAATAAATTTGAAATTATTTTGGTATTTTTAAAATGATTTTTATTGGGTTTTATTGCAACTGTAGCACTTTATGATTTATTTGAATTTGTGAAGATTTTCTTTGACTGTAGAAAAATGTTCACATTGTAGGAAATATTTTTCTGAAAACTTTGACATATAACATGCCTATATCATTTTTATTTTTATTTTTGTTATTCAGTTTTTCCTCTTTCGTTTATATAAAAAAACTGTGTGTGCTGCCTATAACTATCCGTCGCCCAGGTGTGCAGCATAGTTAGCAGCGGCGCCCTTTTTTATTTTATTTTTTTTACATGGGCCAGGCCCAGTAAGTCTTTTTTTCTTTCCAGTTTTTTTCTTATTCTGAAATTAGAAAAAAAGAAAAAAAAACTGTGCGTGTAGGGCGTGCGGTCAGCCGGTGATTTGATTCTTAGCCCGTGCAGTTCCCTTCTATTTTAGTTGTACGTCTACGTTTAGTCCCACATTGCCTAGCATTTGACCCGAAGCCTCTTTTCCACCTATAAATATAGACCTATAGAGCCTCCGAAAATCATCCGATTCGGGTTAAATCAATATTTTGGTTTGACTAGATTCATTAAAGAAAAATATTTTTCTCCTCTCCGGCGGGACTTGTGGAAGTTGTCTCTTCTCTCCAAAGTCATTTTTTTCTCTTCTTATAAAGGTATATTTCTTCGTATTTTTTTAAATTCCCGTAGCTTATTATTTCTAGACTAGTACTGTAGAATAATTAGATTATCAATTAGTCTATCTATTTTTACATTGGACCTAGAATTATTTTATCCGTAGCTATTTTTCTTCTGTAAAATAGCTTGACCCTGATTTTTCAAACAGCCATAACTTTTTACTCGTTCGTCCAAATTAGATGAAACCAGCGCCCACAATTTCGTTTGGATTCTACCTATCCAGTGAATCTATCAAAAAAAACTTTTTGCAATTTTCAAATTTCGAAATTTGTTCAGATTCATATTCAAACTTCTTTTGATCATATCTTTTTAACCGTAACTTCGTTTGAGTTGATTCTTTTTGCAAATCGAAGCTCTTGACCTAAACTTTCTGATAAGGCCTAATTCACTTAATTTCGGTACTGTTAGAAATTGTTTCCTTTGACAAGAGTTATTTGCTTGGTTTTGAAGTTTTCCGAAGTGTTTCTTCGTTCTTTCCGATCTTCTGAGTGATTGCTTATGTGTGGTTACTATTGTTTGCTTACGATAGATTTAACGGAGTGTGACGAGTAGATCTATCACGAGTTATGGGTGCGAAGAATCTACATCAACAATACAAGGCAAGTTCACACTTTGATCATACTTTCCAATACCCAGTTTTTATTGCATTAGTTCTATCCTCAAAGATTGCATGAGTAGGGTTTGATCACATGTGGTATTGCTTAGTAGTTCATGAGGTAGGAACCCAATGACTGATTAATCCAAGGGAATATACACTTTTTTACTTATTGCTTAGCCATGCGTAGATGTGGATTTGTATGTGAGATTCATGAAAGTTACGAGAGTAATATTATCTAAGGGAAACTTAAGGTGGCTACTTTAATACACATCTTGGTGGATTGGTTGGGCCACCTGTAGCACCCAGTGGTTTGCCCGGGAACCTAGAGGGTCCTGTGTTGTCCTAGGGGATCCTGGAGGACCCGTGTGATCACCCTATTGGAATGCCACCGATGCTCTAAGGGATCATATGATATTTTCATGCCTAGAAACTTCCATGTGCAGTCACAAGCCTTTATGTGCTCTAGCATAGGTGAGTATGTTGTGTGAGCTCTTTCAGTGGTGGACTAGCAGATGTAGGGGGGATGTAGGTGCACAGGTCCACCCGTGGTAAAGAGTGAATGCTTCTGAAAGACTATGTCTCGGTCATCCGTTTCTCAAACATCATGAAGTGAGAGAAATCAAACGGGGGAGATCGAGTCTTGTGGGGAAAAGTGCACAAACCTTTGCAGAGTGTACAAACTATTCATGAGTAGCCGTGTCCACGGTTATGGACATCTTGAGTATCTAGAAGTGGATTATTTTGTTGATCTCATCACTTGATCTAATAAAATTGTTGGTTATTAATTTTGGTAACTTGGGGATTTGAGATGGAGGAACCATTCTCAATATTGATTAAATTCAACTGAGTAGTTAAATAAAATTTATTCTTGTGTGGTAGGGAAAATTCAGCTTTATGCAAAACAAACCATACAGCCTCCACCAGCCAAATATGCATGTAGTTGTAGGCATTGTTCATCATTACTGCTACAATGTGAATTTGCCAGTACATTCAATGTACTGACCTACATGGCTGCAACGTCTCATGTTGTAGGAATTATTCGACGAGTAAGTGTTACGTTAGGGTTGCGCCGTCTACACTCAACTTTGCCGTTGGTGTTGATGAGAATCCACAACTTTGTTGCTACTTCGGCTATATGGATTGAGGTAATAGTATTTACGTTACTTTATACATGTGATTTACCTCTGTTATAAATCCTCGAGTACTGTGTGTGTCAGCATACCGATCCAGGGATGACACTTAAGCACAGAGACTTGATCCATTCGGGTCAGGTCGCTACAATGAATATCCAATTCCCCTTTGTAGATGCAAATAATCCATATGTTGTTGCTAGATCACCTAATGAGCACAATGTATCGGTTAGCCCTAGTTTTATCAATCATGCATCTAATTATGCGCTAGGGCCAATGCAAAACAATCTTCATGCTCCAAATTCTTACGATTTTAGCAACGTACAACATATGTATCCAAACTCTCATGCATCGTCAACCCCACAAATCCATATGCCGATGAACAACATGATGGACTTTGTTAATCAATTTGAAATACCACATGTTAAAATTTTCATTCGCATACAAGAAAGTGTTTCACCCTTTTATTCATCGGCAACTAATTTGCAATATGTGAATCCAACCTTGCCGATGGATACGAGAATTGGCCATACTGCTACTAGTTATTCGGCCAGTTACTCTCAACCATCATATGCTACACCTCATGATAGTAATTTTTCAGCACCATACACAACTGTAGATGTTCATAATTCAGCTTCATGCCTTTCTGGTCATAGCCGAATAAATGTAAATTTTACAGGAGCTGTTGTGCCAAATATTGTAGAAGATGAGGTAGTGGTGGCTGCATTGAAGAGTTTAACCCAAAATAAGAGGATTAGTGCTATTTTCCTTGAACACCTTGAAAAAGGCTATTTCCTCATTATGTGGCAATAAAAATTAGAGTTTTATAAGAAGATGAATCATTGCCAATTGATAAAATCGGCGAGCGAAAATATGATTTTACAACAATGCATATGCCTTCACCTAGTACTACATCATATTGTACACCCCCTACATAATTGCAAAATTTCGGCAACACCCATGAGTCATTGATGGAAGAATCTAAAAGCATTGGGGGGCTTCCATCAATGACTCATGGGTGTTGACGAAATTTTGCAATTGTGTAGTGGGATGAAATTGAGAAAAAACTTAAAGCCAATTTTGCCGCTCGCTGTCAGAAACAAAAAGAAACAAAATTGGCTCAAGTAAAAGAAGCATTGCCAATTGGTAGAATCACTGTAAAGAAAGATGATTCAGAACATGAAAGTGCTTTGGTTGAGAAAGCCAAATCAAGAAGTATATATTATGAATCCATCAAATCGAAAGAGGCAAGCGTTATTGAGAAAGGGCATGGCAAGCATAGCAAAGCGACCATACTTGATTTTTCTAAAGTTAATGGAATCTACTTACTGCCCTATATGTTTCGTGCCATAGAAATTGACGAACTTCAAGGACAAGAACAAGTAGGTGAACAAAGTTCGGCCGACAAAAATCATCAATATAATGATGCACGGAATCAAGAAAAAGATGATGAAGAGGCGTTGGGGAGCCATCCAAAGGTGGAGCATGATATTGTTCAAGTCACACCACCATCATGCTCTCCCAACATATTTGAAGAGGTATGTTTAGCAAGTAATTTACCTATTTTCATATTTGGTCAGAACTTTATTGTTGATGCATCTATTAGAAAATTTCTCATAAGTAATTTCGAAAGACCAATGATTAAGGGTAATTTATTTGTTAGCAATAAAATTGTTACTAAGCATATCGGTCAATATATTGTACCATTCAAAGAGATCGATACTGACTTATTACTGCAATCGAGGCTTTTCCCATTGCTTTATTTAAAGTTCATATCTAATTGGGTAGCTTTGCTTATTTCATACTTGGCATACGCATGGTCTCAATTAAGACATGTATGTTCTAACTGCTTTGATTTCAGAAATTTAAAGCTAAGGTTATACTCTATTGAGAAAACCGATGATAGTATAATTTCATTTTCGAAGACATCGAAGATTGAGTGCAAAACACAATGCATGGCCGAATGGGGTAATTCAAAATCTGAACCATTCGTTTGCTTACCTCCAAAGCTGTTCTCACACCAAGATCGGTTAGAAAATAAGAAGTATACCTTCAATTCAAGCATGTGTGATCAAATATTTGATTTGTTGTTGAAAAATAATTACATAAGAATTCTTGATCACCATGTCAAGCCATCAATTCAAGGACTAATGTACTGTAGGTTGCATCCTTCATTCAAACATAATTTTCAGGATTGCAATATGTTTCACCAAATAGTCAAATCATCCATTGATAAGGGACGCTTGAGAATTGTTGAAACACCAAAGGATGACCAGTCCATTCCGATTGGTCTTGATGGCAAAAAGTTTTTGCATCGGCTGCTTCAAGACGATCCATCTAAAGAGAAGGTAAAAACTACAGGTGACGGGATCAAGCTTTCAAGTGAAGAATTTGTTGAAGAGCAGAATGAACACAAACTTGAGGGTGGGAATTCCATTGAAGATACAATGAAGACGCCAAGGACTGGGGGGCAACAAGCAAATCCAATGATCGAGGAAACCAAACCAAAAGAAAACAGTGGCCGGAATAAGCGCGAGTGTAAGAAATCAAAATTAACTTTCACTGAACTATTGGATAAATATCAAAAGAAGAGAGAAGACAAGAATGCTTATCGGCCAAATCATGCAATGAAACCAAGATCACCCCCAAGGCGCAAATATGAGGACCGGTATTGGCAAAGTGAGAATCTTCATCCAACATATTGATATCCTTATTTTGAGCAGCCAATGCCAATGCCGTGGATGCCTCCCTATACTCATGTAGATCCATATCCATCATGGGATAAGTATGATACAAGGGCACATTCTCCATCTTATTTTAGACCATCTCACCAATATTATGCAGCTCTGAGAAGATCAATATTTGAACAATCACATGTTAAAGACCGTTTCAATCATAAGGAATCGGTCCAGAGCTCAAGGAAGAAGAAAGAGGTGGTCAAGCAAGTTTACCGTGTTAAAAGTGATGGTCGTAAGAGTGCAACTTCAGATTTGATCTCAAATGAAAAAGAGCCAATTAAAGTGTTGACATTGGCTACTAAAGGCAATGAGATGAAGCCACTAATTATTGAGAGTCAAAGTGCCAAATCTAAAGAAAAGAAGTTGAGAGTGCATAAGGCCAAAAAGTAATTTCCATTGGTCAGGACAGAATCACAGCCGAGATGCCCACTCGGCTTATCGTATTAGCAAAACAAGAAATTACAAAATCTTAGCACACAAGAGCTGAGACAGAAGAACATGGCATGGGTTCCCAAGAGGATCAATCATAACAAACATGATGTGCATGCTTCTATTGCAACAAGTACAATAAAAGTGAAGGAAGAGAAGAATGGAAGCAACAAACAATTAAGCCAAAGGTGTGCATCACAACATCAAAATCTTCGGTTAGCACGTCATCCATATTCGTCAAACATGCCATTGATGTCTTTGCCATGGAATTCATCCCCAGTTATGATTGGTTACCTTCCCTGGGCTTATTTTGATCCATGTATGCAATATAATTTCTTATATCATGAAATGGTATTACCAAATCACTATACATTTGCTTAGTTATAATTTCTTGCAGATCTAGAGGGCAGAAATACTTGATTTGTCATTTCATTTGTTTATTTCAGCTATACATGCTTTGGTAGATGAAGTTTACATGGACCTTATGTTAACGGCCGATATTTACCTATCGCCCTAAGAATATGTCAAAGTATGGACGCTGTAGTATTCTAACATCATCCTTAGTTCGATTGGAGAGCGAGACAAATACTATGGAGATTATGTTTTCATAGTTGAATTCATAACAATGGATGGTGTTGGTGTTGTTTATATATCTCCATATGGTGCTATTTTTTGAAGCCTCATGTCGCTTACAATGTTTATGCACAAATGATAAAAGCCAAATACGCATTGTTATTCGGATTGGAGCTTCTCCTTTCTATAGCTTCTATGCATATTGAGTCTTCCGGTGATTCGTTATTAGTAGTGTAACAAATATCCAATGGTTATCAATGTTTTGACGAATCACTTTTAGTTTATCTTGCGGTATGTCTAGACGTAAAAATTGCCTTGGGTTGTTTTAATATCCATCATATATCTAGGCATGAAAATTGGAGAGGGTTGACATAGCAAACATATGGCTACTATGTTTGGTGATGGTGTATTGCACGTCTATCAATAGTCGATGCTTGTTCTTGCCAACATATGTAAGGCCGAGTTGGAGCTCACCACCTCGGTGTCGGTGTACTATGATAGGGGTACCTTAGTACCCCAACTTGTGCACGGGCAGTAGCAGCTTCCCGCGGCAGGGCTCACCACGTGCTCGCCGGAAACCTTCTCGGTCCTTATGAAGCCATTCAAAAACAAAGTATACAAGTCAGAAGATCGAGGCCCCGGCAAGAGGAGCTTGCCGGGAAGGCCGCACCAGGCTCAAGATTACCACTTTAGCACAAGGCCCTGGCAAGAGGAGCTTGCCAGGAAGACCAAGGAATGCATACCCCAAGAGACGCCTCGGCGCATCATGCGCCCCGGCAGGGCCCGGGGAGCGACAAGCTTCAGGGCCCGGCAAGGTCAAGGCCCCGGCAAGGTGCTTGCTGGGGGGAACTCACGCTGTGTGCCCGCGCTCCAGCTCATTTGCCCACGCGTCGCCCTGGGGCCCTTCCAGGGACGCGTGGCGGATGGCTGTGCAGCCTGGGGCACACGGTGGCAATCCACGGTGACGAGGCTACCGCCGTGTCGAACGGAGAAGCATGGACGGACACTTTTGGGGTCGACGGTGACAGGCATTTAATGCCCTTGTCCCCCACTGTCAAGAGTAGGTGAAGAGCACTGTTCATCCACTGTTCCCGCACTGTTACAACTACCATCAAAGTTACATTTCTACCCTCCTCTGCGTTGACACCTGTCGGTGACCCCTTGAGCTATAAAAGGAGGCCCATGCACAACGTAGATAGGGTTCGTAACCTAGACAGCTCTCTCGCTCGGTGTAGCTAGCTCTTCAAGCTCTCGAGCTCAAGAACTCAATACAATCCAAGCAGGAGTGGTTTTACGCGTCCGCGCGGCCCGAACCTGGGTAAACTGCCCGCGTGCATTCCTCGATCTGCTCTTCGTGCTCCCTCCGCTCCCTTACCGCAACGTAGAAGGGGCTCCGGTCCCATAGGTGCTCGTGGGAGGACAGTTTCCCCCGACATCTTTGGCGCGCCAGGTAGGGGGCGTCGAGGTTGTGCGAACCTGATCCGGCGCTCACGCGGGTGCATTCTTCATCAACCTCTCAAACTTCATCAACTTCACCAGCTGCAACAACATGGCCCCGAAGAAGAAGGCTTCGGAGGTCGCAGGCCCGTCTGCGTCGATCCCACCACCACCAGAGCCAACGGTTGGTGTAGGAGATGCCGGCGGAAGGGTGGTCGCCGGCGAGGAAACTCACGGCGCCACCAAATCTAAGGACAAGACGGACGACCGGGCAAATTCCAAAGCCTCGGTGTCCGTGGACGCACCGCGTCTTTCTCAGCAGACGCCAGGCCAGCAGCGCCGTGGTACAGGAGGTACCATTCGCTTGCTGGGGCAAGGACAAACCGGAGGATCGCGGGACGCTCAAGGCCACCGTCCTGGAACGAGCAAGGCGCGGTCGCCGAGGCGAGAGACTGCTCCTTCTAACCCTGTTAGAAGTCCGAGCATATCTCGCTCCTCGCACCGCTCGCCGCCGCTTCCCTCCTCTCCAGCGGAAGCTCTACCAAGAGCGCAACCGCTCCTCGATTTCCCTCCAGCGGCAGACAAGGCCGAAGACTGGAGGGCGACGATCCAGAGCCTCATTGCCTTCGCCAACAACGACACGCCGCAGCAGCCGGCGACGTCGCGGCCACGGCAAGTCGATCAAGCGAAGGCCGATGGCGACAAGACCGCCGGGGGTGCAACCACCGTGCACTCCCCGCCGCGGAAGCAGAAGACGCCACCACGCCGGATTAACGTCGACGACGACTCTACGGCATCGTCGGATCCACGGGCTCGTCGGGACCAGCGCCAAGTCCTCGATGACCGGCGACAAGAAGACGCTCGAACGCGCATCGAGCGCCGACGAGAAGCCCGACGACAATCGGACCACCGCGCTGGGACCGCTGTCGACACGCACGCGCCCGGTGAACCAGGCGACTTGCCGTACGCGGCAGGTTGCCCTGCGTTCACCCATGAGCTGCGGCGCGTCCAGTGGCCCAGCATGAAAAACTTCAAGCCCGACGTACCCGAGAAGTACGACGGCAAGACGCACCCCTCGGAGTTCCTCAGCATCTACACCATCGCGGTGCAGGCTGCCGGGGGACGCGACGAGAAGATACTGGCTAACTACTTCCCGCTGGTGCTTAAGCCAAATGTCCGCTCTTGGCTGATGCACTTGCCGGAAGGCTCCATTTCTTCATGGGCAGATCTGTGCCACCAATTTGTTGGCGCCTTCACGGGCGGCCACAAACCCCACGGCCAGGAGAGTGATCTCCACATCTTGGCCCAGAAGGAAGGAGAATCCCTGCACAAGTACATTCAACGATTCAGCCGCGTGCAGCACAACATTCCCGACGTCCACCCCGCCGCGGTTATCAGCGCGTTCCACCAGAACGTGCGTAACCGCCGCATGCGGGAAGAGATGGCCATGACCAAGATTCGGGATGTCAGCGAGCTCTACGCTCTGGCTGACAAGTGCGCGCGCGCCGAAGAGGGGAGGAGACTCCCCGGGGAGGATGCTGGCGTAGGAGGAAGCGACAGTGAGGACGCCGCCCCGGCAAAGAAGAGCCGGCGGCGGAACAATAGAAGAAAGAAGAGCAAGGAAGTGCTGGTCGTTGAGCAGTCCGGCAAGGAGGCTCCCGCCAAGAAGGTACAGGCTGGCAGTTCCGGCAAGGAGCCTGCCCCTGTAGCGACAGCCGACAAGCAGGACGGCTCCGACAAGCAATACTGCAAGATCCACCGCACCAAGGGCCACGACCTTTCGAACTACAAACGAGTCGAGTACCTCGTAGAACAGCAGAAGGCTGAGTACGAGCGTCGCGACAAGGAGAAGGCCCAAGGTGGCGGAGGAGAGCCAAGCAAAAAGCGGCCATTCAATGGCCGGGGAGGACGCCGCGGCAAGGCCAAGCAACGGCAAGGAGATCGACCTCCCCGGGGCCGCGACAAGGATGAGGAAGAAGACGACGACGACGACATGGAGGAAGGAGATAACAGCGAGCAGGAGTTCCAGAAGGCCACGGAAGTTCTGTGTGTCGATGGAGGCGCCTCTCTGCACGCTTCCCACCGCCAACTCAAGCAGTGGGTGCGGGAAGTAAACGCAGCTGAGCCGCCCGTCGAGTCACGCAGGCTGCTGAAGTGGTCCAGCACGCCCATCATTTTTGATCTTGAGGATCACCCTGACCGCACAACTGCGGTCGGGTGCTTGCCGATGTTGGTCTCACCAACCATCCGCAACCTCAAGGTCACCAAAATGTTGGTTGACGGCGGGGCCGGCCTGAATTTGATATCCTCGGCTGTGATCAAGAAACTCCAGATCCCAGACGGCGAGCTCGAAGAAACCGGGTCGTTTCAAGGAATAAACCCGGGGAGGAGCAAGCCGAAGGGGAAGATTACCCTGCCAGTGACCTTTGGCGGGGAGCTCAACTTCAGGACGGAGAGGATAACCTTCGACGTGGCCGATATCCCATTGCCATACAATGGGATACTTGGACGTCCTGCCATCGCCAAGTTCATGGCAGCTTCCCACTATGCCTACAACGTACTCAAGATGCCGGGGCCGATAAGCGTCATCTCTGTCCCTGGCGACAAGAAGGACGCGCTTATCTGCGCCGACAAGATTTACCGGGATGCAGCAGCCGCAGCGGAGAGCAACGCACTTGCCGCTGAAGCTCCTTGGGGGAAGACCAAGACCAAGTCCGGCAAGAGCTCTGGGGCCCACTCCTGCAAACGCACCTCTTCGGAGTGTTGCGCTGCCGTCGAGGACGTTCCATCGAGCTCCACCGGCAAGTGCAAGAAGGGGATGGCCGCTCCACCGGCAACCAAGAAGGTGTCCGCTAAGGAGGACGGCACTGGTGGTACCTTCACCATCAGTGCTACACTTGACAACAAATAGGAAAGCGCGCTCGTTGCCTTCCTGCGGGCGAATGTCGATGTGTTTGCGTGGCAACCATCTGACATCCCCGGCGTTCCCAGGAAGGTAATTGAGCACAAGCTTGCTGTTTGTCCTCATGCGCGGCCCGTCAAGCAGAAGATCAGGAAGCAAGCCGTGGAGCGCCAAGAATTCATCGCCGAGGAGATAAAGAAGCTAGAAGCAGCAGGCCTGGTTAGAGGCGTCATCCATCTAACGTGGTTAGCAAATCCAGTTGTCGTACACAAGGCTAATGGGAAGTGGAGACTTTGTATAGACTTCACTGATGTGAATAAAGCATGTCCCAAGGATCCATTTCCCTTGCCGCGTATTGACCAGATTGTTGACTCAACCGCCGGATGCGAGCTGCTCTCCTTCCTTGATGCATACTCAGGTTACCACCAGATATCCATGGCCAAGGAAGATGAAGAGAAGACTGCATTTATCACTCCATGCGGCACATATTTCTTCATACGCATGCCCTTTGGATTGAAGAATGCAGGTTCAACATTTGCAAGGGTGGTGCACACTGCTTTTGAGCCACAGATTCACAGAAATGTGGAAGCTTACATGGATGATATAGTGGTCAAGAGCAAGAGCAAAGATACCCTAATCCAAGACTTAGAAGAAACTTTCGAGAATCTGCGCAAGATCCAGCTCAAGTTGAACCCCGAGAAGTGCGTCTTCGGAGTTCCCTCTGGCAAGCTTCTCGGGTTCTTTGTGTCCCAGAGGGGGATTGAAGCCAATCCCGACAAGATAAAAGCCATCGAGCAGATTGAAGCCCCAAAGCGCGTCAAGGACGTAAGGAGACTTGCTGGTTGTGTAGCTGCCCTCAGCAGGTTCATTTCAAAGTCTGCAGAACGCGCCCTGCCTTTCTTCAAGATTTTGAAAAAGGCAGGCCCTATGAAATGGACTCCGGAAGCGGAGGCAGCGCTGCAAGACTTGAAAGAATACCTATCCTCCACTCCAATACTTGTCGCACCTAGGCCACAAGAGAAGTTGCTGCTGTACCTAGCAGCAACCAATCAAGTGGTTAGTGCTGCGTTAGTAGCGGAGAGGTTGGCATATGAGGAGTCTACACCACCGGCAAGCGAATCTAGCGACAAGCAGGGGGCTTCCCCGACAAGCTCTGACCCCGACAAGGACAAGTCTGCGCAGGAACAAGGAGAAGTGCGAAGGACGATGGTCCAGCACCCAGTGTATTTTGTAAGTTCCCTCTTGCAGGGAGCTAGGTCAAGATACTCTGGGGTGCAGAAGTTGCTTTTCGGCCTCCTCATGGCCTCGAGGAAGCTGCGCCATTATTTCCAAGCACACGAGATAACAGTGGTCACTCGCTTTCCGTTGAAGAGGATATTGCAGAATCCAGAAGCAACAAGAAGGATCGTCGAGTGGGCACTGGAGCTGTCAAGCTTTGGTCTCAAGTTTGAGAGTACTTCAACCATACAGAGCAGAGCTTTGGCAGAATTCATAGCTGAATGGACCCCAACGCCCGATGAAGAAGTTCCAGAGACAAGCGTCCCCGTCCAAGAAGCAAGCATAGAGTGGGTAATGTACTTTGACGGTGCTTTCTCGCTGCAAGGCGCCGGTGCCGGCGTGGTACTCATACCGCCCACCGGAGAACACCTCAAGTATGTTATCCAGATGCACTTTCCCAGGGAGCAAGCGACAAACAATACTGCCGAGTATGAAGGTTTGCTTGCCGGCCTCAGAATTGCGGCCGAACTTGGGATCAAGAAGTTGATTGTGCGGGGGGATTCTTAGTTGGTGGTCCGACAAGTAAACAAGAGTTACCAGAGCCCTTTGATGGAAGCCTATGTTGATGAAGTGAGAAAGCTTGAAGAGCACTTTGAAGGTCTGCAAATGGAGCACGTCCCGAGAGCTCAGAATGATATTGCGGACGGCCTTTCAAAGTGTGCCGCAATGAAGTTACCTGTGGAACCAGGGACCTTCCTGCTCAAGCTGACTCAGCCATCCGTTACACCATCAATTGGGCAAAGCAAGAAGAGAAAGTTGGTCTCCGGCGACTACTTGCCGGCGGATCTTCCCGAAGCCGCCGTCAAGGTCCCCAGGATCAACAGTCAAGATGCTGAGGAACAGTTTGCTCCTGCAGACCCAAGGGTCTGCAGGGTTGAAGCAAGCGTTCCCGACAAGCCCTGCCCCGGCAGGCTTGCCGGGGGACCATCCGCTCCGGAAGAACCGCAGGTTCTTGCCGTAGAAGCTGAGGTTCCCGCAGCAGCCCTCATGCCTTTAGTCCTTGCTGTTGAGCGTCGGGCTCCGGCATGGGCACAGCAGATCGTCCGTTTTCTGCGAACTGGAGAACTTCCCGACGACCCAGAAGAGATAGAAAAAATAACCAGGCAGTCAAGTATGTACCAGTTCGTTGACAATGAATTGTACAGAAGAAGACTCAATGGTGTCAGGTTGAAGTGCATTTCCAGAGAAGATGGACAGAAGCTGTTGGCAGAAATACATGGAGGCATATGTGGCCACCACATTGGCGCAAGGGCACTTGCCGGGAAGGCGTTCCGGCAAGGGTTCTTCTGGCAAGAAGCCCTCCAAGATGCAACTGCACAAGTAACCAAGTGTGAAGCGTGCCAGTTCCATGCCAAGCAAATTCACCAGCCAGCTCAAGCTCTCCAGACGATCCCTTTGTCCTGGCCCTTCTTGGTCTGGGGGCTCGATATCCTCGGCCCCTTCCCCCGCGCAGTTGGGGATTTTGAGTACTTGTACGTAGCAATCGACAAGTTCACAAAGTGGCCAGAAGTGGAACCGGTGAGAAAGGTGACAGCACAGTCAGCAGTCAGGTTCTTCAGGTCAATTGTTTGCCGTTTCGGAATCCCTAACAGGATCATCACCGACAACGGCACACAGTTTACAAGTCGCACCTTCATGCAGTACGTCCAAGACCTTGGCGCCAAGGTCTGTTTCGCTTTTGTTGCTCACCCGAGGAGCAATGGTCAAGCGGAGAGGGCCAATGCTGAAGTGCTGCGCGGACTCAAGACAAGAACTTTCGACCGGCTGCGCAAGTGCAGAAGAAACTGGATAGAGGAGCTACCGGCGGCTCTTTGGTCAATCAGGACGACACCAAGTCGAGCCACCGGACAGACACCCTTTGCTCTTGTCTATGGAGCAGAGGCAGTTCTCCCCACGGAACTCGTATACGGATCTCCTCGAGTGCTCACTTATGATGAGCTCGAGCAAGAGCAACTGCGACAAGATGATGCATTGCTCCTCGAGGAGGAACGTCTCCAGGCTGCTGTACGAGCTGCTCGATACCAGCAAGCCTTGCGCCGCTATCATAGCCGCAAGGTCAAGGCCAGGAGTCTCGAGGAAGGCGACCTTGTTCTTCGGCGTGTTCAGTCCGCCAAGAATTCCAACAAGTTGACGCCAAAGTGGGAAGGCCCTTATCGGGTGAGACAAGTCACAAGGCCCGGCGTTGTCCGCCTTGAGACCGAAGAAGGCTTACCGGTGAGCAACTCCTGGAACATAGAGCTGAAGGAAATATGCCCTAGAGGCAATAATAAAGATGTTATTTGTATTTCCTTATATCATGATAAAAGTCTTCTATTCATGCTAGAATTGTATTAACCGGAAACTTAGTACATGTGTGAATACATAGACAAAACAGTATGTCCCTAGTATGCCTCTACTAGACTAGCTCATTGATCAAAGATGGATATGTTTCCTAGCCATAGACATGAGTTGTCATTTGATCAACGGGATCACATCATTAGGAGAATGATGTGATGGACAAGACCCATCCGTTAGCATAGCACTATGATCGTTTAGTTTAACTGCTATTGCTTTCTTCATGACTTATACATGTTCCTATGACTATGAGATTATGCAACTCCCGAATACCGTAGGAACACCTTGTGTGCTATAAAACGTCACAACGTAACTGGGTGATCATAAAGATGTTCTACAGGTGTCTCCGAAAGTATTCGTGGTGTTGGCATAGATCAAGATTAGGATTTGTCACTCCGAGTGTTGGAGAGGTATCTCTGGGCCCTCTCGGTAACACACATCACAATAAGCCTTGCAAGCAAAAGACTAATGAGTTAGTCACGAGATGATGTGTTACGGAACGAGTAAAGAGACTTGCGGTAACGAGATTGAACTAGGTATAGAGATACCGACGATCGAATCTCGGGCAAGTAACATACCGTTTGACAAAAGGAACAACGTATGTTGTTATGCGGTTCTGACCGATAAAAGATCTTCGTAGAATATGTAGGAGCCAATATGAACATCCAGGTTCCGCTATTGTTTATTGACCGGAGATGAGTCTCGGTCATGTCTACATAGTTCTCGAACCCGTAGGGTCCGCACGCTTAACGTTTGATGACGATCGGTATTATGAGTTTATGAGTATTGATGTACCGAAGGTAGTTCGGAGTCCCGGATGAGATCACGGACATGACGAGGAGTCTCGGAATGTCTGAGACATAAAGATTGATATATTGGACGACTATATTCGGACACCGGAAGTGTTCTGGAAAAGTTTCGGATTTATCGGGAATGCCGGAGGGGGTTACCGGAACCCCCTACGAGAGGGGATGGTCCATAGTGGGCCTAAAGGGAAAGAGAGAGGCAGCCCATAGGGCTGGCCGGCGCCCCCACCTAGGGTTCCTAGTTGGACTCGGATTGGGGGGTGGGGGGGGGGCGCCACCTCTCCTATTCCTTTCCCTCTTCCTTCTTTTGGTGAATCCTACTAGGAATAGGATTGCAATCCTATTCCTAGTAGGAGTCCACTCCCTAGCCGCACCAGGAAGGGCCGGCCGGCCTTCCTCCCTTGCTCCTTTATATACGGGGGCAGGGGGGCACCCAAAGACACACAAGTTGAATTGTTTTAGCCGTGTGCGGTGCCCCCCTCCATAGAATCACACCTCGGTCATACCGTCGCGGAGCTTAGGCGAAGCCCTGCGCCGGTGAACACATCATATCCGTCACCACACCGTCGTGCTGACAAAACTCTCCCGTGAAGCTCAACTGGATCAAGAGCTCGTGGGACGTCATCAAGCTGAACGTGTGCTGAACGCGGAGGTGCCGTACGTTCGGTGCTTGATCGGTTGGATCGCGAAGAAGTTCGACAACATCAACCGCGTCACTTGACGCTTCCGCTCCCGGTCTACGAGGGTACGTAGACACACTCTTCCCTCTCGTTGCTTTACATCTGGTAGATAGATCTTGCGTGATCGTAGGAAAATTTTAAAATACTACGTTCTCCAACAGTGGCATCATGAGCCAGGTCTATGCGTAGATGATATGCACGAGGAGAACACAATGAGTTGTGGGCGATACTAGTCATACTACTTACCAGCATGTCATACTTTGCTTCGGCGGTATTGTGAGATGAAGCGGCCCGGACCGACATTACGCGTATGCTTACGCGAGACTGGTTTCACCGTTACGAGCACTCGTTGCTTAAAGGTGACTGGCGGGTGCCTGTCTCTCTCACTTTAGCTGAATCAAGTGTGGCTATGCACGGTCCTTGTGAAGGTTAAAACAACACATACTTGACGAAACATCGTTGTGGTTTTGTATGCGTAGGTAAGAACGGTTCTTGCTAAGCCCGTAGCAGCCACGTAAAACTTGCAACAACAAAGTAGAGGACGTCTAACTTGTTTTTGCAGGGCATGTTGTGATGTGATATGGTCAAGACATGATGAGTTATACGGTTTTGTATGAGATGATCATGTTTTTGTAAAGTTATCGGCAACTGGCAGGAGCCATATGGTTGTCGCTTTATTGTATGAAATGCAATCGCCATGTAATTGCTTTACTTTATCACTAAGCGGTAGCGATAGTTGAGGAAGCAATAGTTGGCGAGACGACAACGATGCTACGATGGAGATCAAGGTGTCGCGCCGGTGAAGAAGGTGATCATGATGGTGCTTTGGAGATGGAGATCAAAAAGCACAAGATGATGATGGCCATATCATGTCACATATTTTGATTGCATGTGATGTTTATCTTATTATGCTTCTTATTATGCTTAGATCGACGGTAGCATTATAAGATGATCCCTTACCAAATTTCAAGGTATAAGTGTTCTCCCTGAGTATGCACCGTTGCGAAAGTTCGTCGTGCCGAGACACCACGTGATGATCGGGTGTGATAAGCTCTACGTTCAAATACAACGGGTGTAAGCCAGTTTTGCACACGCAGAATACTCGGGTTAAACTTGACGAGCCTAGCATATACAGATATGGCCTCGGAACACTGGAGACCAAAAGGTCGAGCGTGAATCATATAGTAGATATGATCAACATAAGATGTTCACCATTGAAACTACTCCATCTCACGTGATAATCGGACATGGTTTAGTTGATTTGGATCATGTGATCATTTAGATGACCAGAGGGATGTCTATCTAAGTGGGAGTTCTTTAAATTAATATGATTAAATTGAACTTTAATTTATCATGAACTTAGTCCTGATAGTTTTGCATATCTATGTCGTTGTAGATCAATGGCCCGTGCTACCGTTCCTTTGAATTTTAATGCATTCCTAGAGAAAGCTAAGTTGAAAGATGATGGTAGCAATTACACGGACTGGGTCCATAACCTGAGGATTATCCTCATTGCTGCACAGAAGAATTATGTCCTTGAAGCACTGCTAGGTGACAAGCCCCCTCTCGCTAATGTAGACGCTTTGAACGTCTGGCAGTCGCGGTCTGATGACTACACGATAGTTCAGTGTGCCATGCTTTACGGCTTAGAACCGGGACTTCAACGACGTTTTGAACGTCATGGACCATATGAGATGTTCCAGGAGTTGAAGTTAATATTTCAAGCAAATGCCCGAATTGAGAAATATGAGATTTCCAATAAGTTCTACAGCTGCAAGATGGAGGAGAATAGTTCTATCAGTGAACACTTGCTCAGAATGTCTGGGTACTACAATCATATGACTCAACTTGGTTGCAAAGTTGACGAGGATAGTGTTATTGATAGAGTTCTTCAATCACTGCCACCAAGCTATAAAGGCTTCGTGATGAACTATAACATGCAAGGGATGCAAAAGACAATTCCCGAGCTCTTCGCTATGCTCAAAGCTGCGGAGGTAGAAATCAAAAAGGAGCATCAAGTGTTGATGGTTAGCAAGACCACTAGTTTCAAGAAAAAGGGCAAGGGAAAGAAAGGGAACTTCAAAAAGAATAGCAAGTCAGTTGCTACTTCCACGAAGAAACCCAAATCTGGAGCCAAGCCTGAAACTGAGTGCTTGTACTGCAAGGGGACTGGACACTGGAAGTGGAACTGCCCCAAGTATTTGGCGGATAAGAAGGATGGCAAGATGAACAAAGGTATATGTGATATACATGTTATTGATGTGTACCTTACTAATGCTTGTAGTAGTACCTGGGTATTTGATACCGGTTCGGTTGCTAATATTTGTAACTCGAAACAGGGACTACGGATTAAACGAAGATTAGCTAAGGACGAGGTGACGATGCGCGTGGGAAACGGTTCCAAAGTCGATGTGATCGCCGTCGGCACGCTACCTCTACATATACCTTCGGGATTAGTTTTAGACCTAAATAATTGTTATTTGGTGCCAGCGTTGAGCATGAACATTATATTTGGATCTTGTTTATTGCGAGACGGTTATTCATTTGAATCAGAGAATAATGGTTGTTCTATTTTAATGAATAATATCTTTTATGGTCATGCACCCTTAAAGAGTGGTCTATTCTTATTGGATCTCGATTGTAGTGACACACATATTCATAATATTGAAACCAAAAGATGCAAGGTTAATAATGATAGTCAACTTATTTGTGGCACTGCCGTTTAGGTCATATTGGTGTAAAACGCATGAAGAAACTCCATAATGATGGACTTTTGGAATCACTTGATTATGAATCACTTGGTGCTTGCGAACCATGCCTCATGGGCAAGATGACTAAAACTCCGTTCTCCGGAACTATGGAGCGAGCAACAGATTTGTTGGAAATCATACATACTGATGTATGTGGACCTTCGAGTGTTGATGCTCGCGGCGGGTATCGTTATTTTCTGACCTTCACTGATGATTTGAGCAGATATGGGTATATCTACTTAATGGAGCACAAGTCTGAAACATTTGAAAAGTTCAAAGAATTTCAGAGTGAAGTAGAGAATCATCGTAACAAGAAAATAAAGTTTCTACGATCTGATCGTGGAGGAGAATATTTGAGTTACGAGTTTGGTCTTCATTTGAAACAATGTGGAATAGTTTCACAACTCACGCCACCTGGAACACCACAGCGTAATGGTGTGTCCGAACGTCGTAACCGTACTTTATTAGATATGGTGCGATCTATGATGTCTCTTACCGATTTACCACTATCGTTTTGGGGTTATGCTTTAGAGACAGCTGCATTCACGTTAAATAGGGCACCATCTAAATCCGTTGATACGACACCTTATGAACTATGGTTTGGCAAGAAACCAAAGTTGTCGTTTCTTAAAGTTTGGGGCTGCGATGCTTATGTGAAAACACTTCAACCTGATAAGCTCGAACCCAAGTCGGAAAAATGTGTCTTCATAGGATACCCAAAAGAGACTGTTGGGTACACCTTCTATCACAGATCCAAAGGCAAAATATTCGTTGCTAAGAACGGATCCTTTCTAGAAAAAGAGTTTCTCTCGAAAGAAGTGAGTGGGAGGAAAGTAGAACTTGATGAGGTAATTGTACCTTCTCCCGGATTGGAAAGTAGTACATCACGGGAAATTGTTCCAGTGATTCCTACACCAATTAGTGAGGAAGTTAATGATAATGATCATGAAACTTCGGATCAAGTTTCTGCTGAACGTCGTAGATCAACCAGAGTACGTTCCGCACCAGAGTGGTACGGCAACCCAGTTCTGGAAATCATGTTACTAGACCATGATGAACCTACGAACTATGAGGAAGCGATGATGAGCCCAGATTCCGCAAAATCGCTTGAAGCCATGAAATCTGAGATGGGATCCATGTATGAGAACAAAGTGTGGACTTTGGTTGACTTGCCCGATGATCGGCAAGCCATCGAAAATAAATGGATCTTCAAGAGGAAGACCGACACAGATGGTAATATTACTGTTTACAAAGCTCGACTTGTTGCGAAAGGTTTTCGACAAGTTCAAGGAGTTGACTACGATGAGACTTTCTCACCTGTAGCGATGCTTAAGTCTGTCCGAATCATGTTAGCAATTGCCGCATTTTATGATTATGAAATCTGGCAAATGGATGTCAAAACTGCATTCCTAAATGGATATCTCAAAGAAGAGTTGTATATGATGCAACCAGAAGGTTTTGTCGATCCAAAAGGTGCTAACAAAGTATGCAAACTCCAGCGATCCATCTATGGACTGGTACAAGCATCTCGGAGTTGGAATATACGCTTTGATGAGGTGATCAAAGCATATGGTTTTATACAGACTTTTGGAGAAGCCTGTATTTATAAGAAAGTGAGTGGGAGCTCTGTAGCATTTCTAATATTATATGTAGATGACATATTGTTGATAAATGATATAGAATTTCTAGATAGCATAAAAGGATACTTGAATAAGAGTTTTTCAATGAAAGACCTCGGTGAAGCTGCTTATATATTAGGTATCAAGATCTATAGAGATAGATCAAGACGCTTAATTGGACTTTCACAAAGCACATACCTTGATAAGATTTTGAAGAAGTTCAAAATGGATCAGTCAAAGAAAAGGGTTCTTGCCTGTTTTACAAGGTATGAAGTTGAGTAAGACTCAATGCCCGACCACTGCAGAAGATAGAGAGAAAATGAAAGTCATTCCCTATGCCTCAGCCATAGGATCTATCATGTATGCAATGCTGTGTACCAGGCCTGATGTGTGCCATGCTATAAGTCTAGCAGGGAGGTACCAAAGTAATCCAGGAGTGGATCACTGGACAGCGGTCAAAAACATCCTAAAGTATCTGAAAAGAACAAAGGATATGTTTCTCGTATATGGAGGTGACAAAGAGCTCGTCGTAAACGGTTACGTCGATTCTAGCTTTGACACTGATCCGGATGACTCAAAGTCACAAACCGGATATGTATTTTTATTGAACGGTGGAGCTGTCAGTTGGTGCAGTTCCAAGCAGAGCGTCGTGGAGGGATCTACGTGTGAAGCGGAATACATAGCTGCTTCGGAAGCAGCAAATGAAGGAGTCTGGATGAAGGAGTTCATATCCGATCTAGGTGTAATACCTAGTGCATCGGGTCCAATGAAAATCTTTTGTGACAACACTGGAGCCATAGCCTTGGCGAAGGAATCCAGGTTTCACAAGATAACAAAGCACATCAAAAGACGCTTCAATTCCATCCGCGATCTAGTCAAGGAGGGAGATATAGAGATTTGCAAAATACATACGGATCTGAATGTTGCAGACCCGTTGACTAAGCCTCTTCCATGGGCAATGCATGATCAGCACCAGGACTCCATGGGTGTGAGGATCATCACTTTGTTATCTAGATTATTGACTCTAGTTCAAGTGGGAGACTGAAGGAAATATGCCCTAGAGGCAATAATAAAGATGTTATTTGCATTTCCTTATATCATGATAAAAGTCTTCTATTCATGCTAGAATTGTATTAACTGGAAACTTAGTACATGTGTGAATACATAGACAAAACAGTATGTCCCTAGTATGCCTCTACTAGACTAGCTCATTGATCAAAGATGGTTATGTTTCCTAGCCATAGACATGAGTTGTCATTTGATCAACGGGATCACATCATTAGGAGAATGATGTGATGGACAAGACCCATCCGTTAGCATAGCACTATGATCGTTTAGTTTAACTGCTATTGCTTTCTTCATGACTTATACATGTTCCTATGACTATGAGATTATGCAACTCCCGAATACCGTAGGAACACCTTGTGTGCTATCAAACGTCACAACGTAACTAGGTGATCATAAAGATGCTCTACAGGTGTCTCCGAAAGTATTCGTGGTGTTGGCATAGATCAAGATTAGGATTTGTCACTCCGAGTGTCGAGAGGTATCTCTGGGCCCTCTCGGTAACACACATCACAATAAGCCTTGCAAGCAAAAGACTAATGAGTTAGTCACGAGATGATGTGTTACGGAACGAGTAAAGAGACTTGCCGGTAACGAGATTGAACTAGGTATAGAGATACCGACGATCGAATCTCGGGCAAGTAACATACCGTTTGACAAAAGGAACAACGTATGTTGTTATGCGGTTCTGATCGATAAAAGATCTTCGTAGAATATGTAGGAGCCAATATGAACATCCAGGTTCCGCTATTGGTTATTGACCGGAGACGAGTCTCGGTCATGTCTACATAGTTCTCGAACCCGTAGGGTCCGCACGCTTAACGTTTGATGACGATCGGTATTATGAGTTTATGAGTATTGATGTACCGAAGGTAGTTCGGAGTCCCGGATGAGATCACGGACATGACGAGGAGTCTCGGAATGTCCGAGACATAAAGATTGATATATTGGACGACTATATTCGGACACCGGAAGTGTTCCGGAAAAGTTTCGGATTTATTGCGAATGCCGGAGGGGGTTACCGGAACCCCCTACGAGAGGGGATGGTCCATAGTGGGCCTAAAGGGAAAGAGAGAGGCAGCCCATAGGGCTGGCCGGCGCCCCCACCTAGGGTTCCTAGTTGGACTAGGATTGGGGGGGGGGGGGGCGCCACCTCTCCTATTCCTTTCCCTCTTCCTTCTTTTGGTGAATCCTACTAGGAATAGGATTGCAATCCTATTCCTAGTAGGAGTCCACTCCCTAGCCGCACCAGGAAGGGCCGGCCGGCCTCCCTCCCTTGCTCCTTTATATACGGGGGCAGGGGGCACCCAAAGACACACAAGTTGAATTGTTTTAGCCGTGTGCGGTGCCCCCCTCCACAGAATCACACCTCGGTCATACCGTCGCGGAGCTTAGGCGAAGCCCTGCGCTGGTGAACACATCATATCCGTCACCACACCGTCGTGCTGACGAAACTCTCTCGTGAAGCTCAACTGGATCAAGAGCTCGTGGGACGTCATCAAGCCGAACGTGTGCTGAACGCGGAGGTGCCGTACATTCGGTGCTTGATCGATTGGATCGCGAAGAAGTTCGACAACATCAGCCGCGTCACTTGACGCTTCCGCTCCCGGTCTACGAGGGTACGTAGACACACTCTTCCCTCTCGTTGCTTTACATCTGGTAGATAGATCTTGCGTGATCGTAGGAAAATTTTAAAATACTACGTTCTCCAACAAGAGCATCTTCGCAAGTTTCACCCATAAGGCGCGGTTGTCGTGATCCGCTCCGGCAACCACCTTTTGTACAAGTCTTGCCGCTGTTGCATGTAAACCTTTGTACAAAGCCGGGCGCAGAACCCGTGCATCAGTAAAGCTTTTGTGTTTCGCACTATTTGCCATTTCCATGCATTTCTTTGTTATTTGCATACATTGCTTGGCACTCTGTGCAACGCACATCCCCGGTAAGCACTACCAAGCCGTGAGGCTATATACTTGTTTTCCCTCCTCTTTTTCTTTCCCTCTTAAGCAGAAGGAACATTCCTCGCGCACAAGTTTGCCGGGGGGGAATGAGGTGGAGGATGAACCAAGTGCTGTTCAAGAAAGAAAAGCCTTGTCGGAGGACAAGCAATCTATGAATGCTAAGTCACCAGAATTCGAGCAGTTCAAATTTTTAAATTTTAGTTGTCTTCCTTGAACAACAACACTTTGTATGGAAAACCTGTGCGCGGAGGAACCTACCCGTGGCTAGCCGCACCCTTACTTTGTTTCCGAGCACGCTCAACGACTTAAGAGAGCTGCGACAAGTGTCGCGCCCTTACCTCGTTTTCGAGTTCGCTCAGCAAGCTAAGTGTGTTGCGACTAGCTGCGGCAAGGTTGCTTGCCGACAAGGTCCTTTGCCAGCAGGCTGCTCAGAGTCCAGCACTCAGCGCTCGCGGCAAGGGCCCCTTGCCGGCAAGTTCCCTAAAAAGCGTAGGGTAAAAAGCATACAAAGTAAAGGACCAAAGCAAGGGAGATAACACTGCACTGATTGACCAAAATAAGACTGTATATTACAAGGATAACTTGCCGCAATAACTAATCGATTCATGTCCATAACATAATTTGCAGCGGCAAAAGAAACAGAAAAGAAGAAACCTAATCTACGCGGTCGCCTTCACGCCTCGAGATCTTGTTCACCTTGGCGACGATGTGGGCGACCTGCGTCTTCAACGCCTCCTGGTCAGCGTCGTCCGGCAAGGAGCGGAGGACGTTGGTGAGCTTGATGCCGGGATTGCGGTAGACGATCTTCGTCAAGACGCGCTCCAAGGTGCCTGCGCAGAGCTGGCGCGACTCGTCGGCCAGCTGCGCGGGGAGCTTCTCCTGCAGCCGTGCAAGCGCCGGCGCGATTCCCCTGAAGAAGAGACTTAACTTGGCGCTGTGGGGGAGATTCTCGTCCGGAGAGTACACAAGGTGCTCCACCCTCAGCGCCATCAGCTCCTTGTCGATGTTGGCAGCGGAGGCGACCAGATCGTCAGTCCACTGCCCCACCGCCCGGCTGAAGTTGTTCGCTGAGACGGCGGCGCTCTCCACCAGGCCTCGCTCCTTGCGGAGCTCATCCTTCAGCTTCGTCTCGCGATCCCGGGCGGCGTCGAGCGAATTGGTCGGAGTGGAGACCGTCAACTCCAAGTCAGCAATCGAATCTTTGGCGGCAGTAAGCTCGTCGCCCTTCTTGGAGAGGCGTACCTGCAAGTCAGAGTTGGTGTGGGCGTCATTCTCCCGCTCGACATTGAGCGCGGTGACCCTATCCTCACTCGCCTTCAGGTACCGCTCCAGCTGGTCCACCTTAAGCTCCAGGTCCTTCTTGGCGGTTTCCGCGGAGGCCGCGGCATCCTTTGCCTCCTTCAGGGCCCCGCCAATGGCCTGCTCCCGGGCGGTGAGCTCGTCGTCATGGGAGTCGAGCTCGACCTTCCGCTGGTTGAGCGCCCCCTCCCGCCGAGACAGCTCCTCGGCGGCCAGCCGCTGCCGCTCTTCTGCCTCCGCCTTCTCCAGGAGGAAGGCTTGCTGCTCCCCGGCAAGCTCTTCCCGCTCCTCCGCCAATTGGCGGAGGGCTGCCTGGTTGGCGGCGCGGAGCTCCGTGGCGTGCTTCTCCAAGTCAACTCCAGCCTTGGCGGCAAGAGCTTCCCGGGAGTCCAGCTTCGCCTGCCTGGCCCAGTAAAGGGCCAGGAGCCGACGAAGGAGCTTCTCCTCTTCGGGTTCGTCTCCAACGCCAAGTGCTTCAACGACCTTCAACCCCGCGGAGGCGAGGACCTCTCCATCATAGGCCTCTCCCTCCACGGGGGCTCGCGACGAGGACGCCCACGGGACTTGTATAAAGATCCCGTTGGGGGCCTCAAGGTAGACACCCGACCACTCCGCGGTGGCGGAGGGGTCGGCGGCCGGTGCAGCGCTTGTCGCTCCTGCTGCCTCCGGGCCAGCAGTGTGGTCGCCGGCCTCTTCTCCAGCCGCGGTGTCGGCGGCCGGGGCGGTCTCTGCGGCGGTCAGCTCGTCAGCGGCAGTGGCGTTGCCGTCGCCACCATGCACCTCCTCCTCGACGGTGGCCTCCGTCTCCATCTGCTCCGGGGCAGGAGGATCTAGCAGAAGAAGAAGAAAAGAGAAGATCAAGCAAATATCCAAAAAAGACAAGTCCGAGAAGAAGAAGCTACAAGACTTACCTTCGCGGACTTCTTCGACGACAGGCTCCCTCGCCGGGGAATCCACCCTTGGAGGGGGAGTGGTGGTTCCTGCTGGCGGAGGGCCGCCCGCGCCCTCCCTTGGCGGAGTGCTCACCCTTGTCGGGCTGCTCGCCCTTGGCGGGGTACTCGCCCTTGGCGGAGTACCCGTCCTTGGCGGAGCGCTCTCCCTCGCCGGGGAGCTCGCCCTTGGCGGGGATGGTGGGGCATGCAACTCGTCGGGGGCAGTCTCCGGGCGCTCCTGCTGCTGCGGCTCCACTTCTGCACAAGACAAACAAGACAACAAGACATTAGTACAAGCAGAAACCTCGAGCGCGCCTGACAAACAGAAAACTCAAGACCAGACTTACGCTGGGGGCTGCGCTGGGGGCTGCTCCTCGGAACAGCGGGTCGATCCGGCAAGTTCGCCGCTGGCGCGTCCCCAGTCGCCGCGGCGGGCGAGTCGTCTTCAACCTCGACCACAGGGATCTTGGCCCTCTTCGCCATCCGCTGGGCCAGGGACCTGAAAGCAAAGCAAAAACAAGATCAGAATCAACAAGGAAAATCAAGACAGAATCAAAGAAGTTACAAGTTGCGAGTACTTACTCCTCTTCCTCGTCGTCGTCGGAGCTGAGGGCTGAGAAGTCGAACTCCACCTGAGATGCTCCCACGCGAGTAGCAGGAGGAGAAGGCTCCCTCGGGCGCTTGGCGGTCTCCGGGGCTAGGGGCTGCGAAGACCCAGCTTCCGTTGACGCCGAGGCCCGAGGAGCAGCCGGAGCGGCCGTTTCGCTCCGGGAGGATCCCCCTCCGCTTGGCGCCGGTGCGCGGGGCGCCTCCGTCGCGGCTTGGCTCGCCCTGGTGGCGCGCGTCGCCCGGCGCGCAGGCTGCTGTCTAGGCACCTGCGGCCTCGTCGCTGTAGCCGTCTTGCGGAGGCGCTTCCTCGGTGTTTGCTTAGTACTTGCCGGAGGTGGGGAGTTCTCTGAGGACGAGGAGGCATCGTCGTCAAGCGCCAGAGATCCGCCGGTGTCTTCATCGGCCTCGACGTCCTCCTCCTCCTCCTCCCCGACAGGCCCGCTGGGCCCAGCACCTTGTCCGGCGGCTCCGCTCCCTCCGGCGGCCCCGCTCCCTCCGGCAACCCCGCTCCCTCCGGCGGCCCCGCTCCCTCCGGCAACCTCGCTCCCTGCGGCGGCCTCGCTCACAACCCCGGGTATCCCGGAAAGCCTCAGGGAGGGGACCCCAGCAAACTCCTCGGGCGGAAGCTTGAGCAGCCTGCGGATCTCTGCCTCCTCTGCTTGGCACGCCTCGTCCGCGGCCTGCACCTCGTCGACGGTGAATCCGAAATCTCCCGCCGCTGCAGCTGCGGCGGCCTCTTCCATCCTGGAAGCAATGTAAGCTATGTCCCGAGCCGTAGTGTCCCGGGTAAGGCCCCTGTTCTCCTCGGGGTTCTTGGGCACCTCGACCAGATTGTCGAAGAAGCTCAGCACTGTATCCGGCGGAGGCTCGATCCAGGTGGGAACGATGCCATGGGAATCGCACTCCGGCATCATTGCGCGCAAGGAATCACAGGCGGTGCTGTTGCACAATGGCACCACTCCCTTGGCGGGTTTGAACCACTCCGGATGAGCTGGGTCGTGCTTGAAGAGCTCTCGGACCATTCCTTTCAGCTCCAAAGCGGTGAAATTGAAGTTTAATCCTGGGCGCAGCCTCATGATATCCGCCGCATTGCCAAATTCCCATGCGGCCCTCTTCCTCTCTTGTAGAGGGGCGATGCGGCGGCGGAGGAAATCTGCCCCAACCTCTCCGATGGTCAGATTAGCTACCCGGAGACGGATGATCCTAACGAGGGCAATACTGAGCTTGTTGTCCTCCGGGGCTAATTCGCTCCAATTCCTGCCGCGCACTATGGCTGTTGTGCGCGGCGCAGTGAAAGGCTCCGGCTTGTCCTCTACTACCCAGCACCAATCTGCACGCCATTCTTCCCACTTGCCGCGGAGTTCTCCCTTCAGGTATGAATCCTTCTTGTTCAACCGGAAGATCCAGGAGATGCCGCCGGAAAGGGGAGCGCCAGCCTCTACTCTAGGCATAAAGAAATGGCGAAAGAGTGCTACGTTTGGATGGATCCCAACATAGTTTTCGCACAGATGTGCGAAAACAGCCATCGTAAGGATGGCATTGGGGGTAAAGTCTAGGAGGTGGAGGCCATATGTGTTCATAATGTCACAGAAAAACTCCGAGTACGGAGGGCACAATCCACAGTGAAAGAAAGCAGCGAAGAAGAAATACCCGCCGGGGAACAAATCTCTGGCGACGGCAGGGAAGGCTCTCGTGCGGGGATGAGCTTTGGTCTCCCCGGACCAGAAGAGATAGTACTTGTTCCGCAGCTCCTTCGCGCTGAGCCTCGGCGCGAAGACCACGTTCCTCTTCCACAGGGCGGCAAGCTTCGCCGCCTGCTCGGATTTCTCCTTCTTGGCCTTGTCCGCTTTCGCCTTCTCGCTCTTCGGAGCCATGGCGGAGGCGGCGAGGGAAGAGGCGAGGAGCTCGACGGCACCGCGGATGCGGAAGATGGCGGAGGAGGGGTGGAGGCAAAGAGCAGCGGAGGATTTCTAGAGGATGAAGATGCAATGAAGACGAAGGAGGGAAACTGCCCCTGCTTCCTCTGCTTTTAAGGGGGGAGTGGGGGACGCTCCGCATTTCCCATTAAAGAACGAGGCCACGATCTCTCCCACGACGCCGCAATCGACGCGTGCCGTTAGGGAGGGACGCGGCGGATACGGAAGGAGATACGGCGTGCCGTGGGCCGCGTGTGCCCGTGCACTGTCTTGGGCCTGGCCCAACAGCGCTAGGCACCGTGTGTGGCCCAGGCCCGGGGGCTCCTGTCGGTGCACTAAGATAGGCGTACCTTAGTACCCCAACTTGTGCACGGGCAGTAGCAGCTTCCCGCGGCAGGGCTCACCACGTGCTCGCCGGAAACCTTCTCGGTCCTTATGAAGCCATTCAAAAACAAAGTATACAAGTCAGAAGATCGAGGCCCCGGCAAGAGGAGCTTGCCGGGAAGGCCGCACCAGGCTCAAGATTACCACTTTAGCACAAGGCCCTGGCAAGAGGAGCTTGCCAGGAAGACCAAGGAATGCATACCCCAAGAGACGCCTCGGCGCATCATGCGCCCCGGCAGGGCCCGGGGAGCGACAAGCTTCAGGGCCCGGCAAGGTCAAGGCCCCGGCAAGGTCAAGGCCCCGGCAAGGTGCTTGCCGGGGGGAACCCACGCTGTGTGCCCGCGCTCCAGCTCATCTGCCCACGCGTCGCCCTGGGGCCCTTCCAGGGACGCGTGGCGGATGGCTGTGCAGCCTGGGGCACACGGTGGCAATCCACGGTGACGAGGCTACCGCCGTGTCGAACGGAGAAGCATGGACGGACACTTTTGGGGTCGACGGTGACGGGCATTTAATGCCCTTGTCCCCCACTATCAAGAGTAGGTGAAGACCACTGTTCATCCACTGTTCATGCACTGTTCCCGCACTGTTACAACTACCATCAAA
This sequence comes from Secale cereale, assembly GCA_902687465.1. NCBI lineage: Eukaryota > Viridiplantae > Streptophyta > Magnoliopsida > Poales > Poaceae > Secale > Secale cereale. The sequence continues at coordinate 435,371,441 of LR738712.1, read as the reverse complement.
GTTACATTTCTACCCTCCTCTGCGTTGACACCTGTCGGTGACCCCTTGAGCTATAAAAGGAGGCCCATGCAGAACGTACAAAGGGTTCGGAACCTAGACAACTCTCTCGCTCGGTGTAGCTAGCTCTTCAAGCTCACGAGCTCAAGAACTCAATACAATCCAAGCAGGAGTAGGGTTTTACGCGTCCGCGCGGCCCGAACCTGGGTAAACTGCCCGCGTGCGTTCCTTGATCTGCTCTTCGTGCTCCCTCCGCTCCCTTACCGCAACGTAGAAGGGGCTCCGGTCCCATAGGTGCTCGTGGGAGGACAGTTTCCCCCGACACTCGGCCACTAATAAAACTTTTATGCAGGTGAAGTAAGGATTGAAGGAAGTTCATTATTGATTATCTGTAAAATCCTAGTGAACGGGTGAACAATATGGTTCAGAGGATGGTTTTGATCTATGGAACCTTATTACCGGATTGTTATGGAAGTTGAGAAGTTTTCACCCAAGTTTGCGTCAAGAGGTTCAAACAAGAAATGGCCGATATATACTTATCCTCCTGAGAACATGCAAAGTGGCCGATGGAGTGTTGACATCATCCTTAGAACAAGCTATGTGCAAGTTATTTTTCGGCACACAAGCTTTGCCGAAAAACAGGGGGCATGTGTTGACACCAGATTTTGGCATGGTCAAAAACACAATTAAGATGGACTTAAGTTGTGTTCGAAGTACTGGGATTTTGTATTCAGAAGTACTGGGATTTTGTATTCAGAATACTATTCAACTGATTACGCCCCCAAGATAGCCTCATATGAAAAAATGATCTACATGAATTGTCTTTGCCTCGTCAAATCGATAGATTTTGGTATAAAAATCGTCCCAATCCGAGTTGATTTGCAAAAGTTACGGTCAACGTGGTGCGGACCGGTTAGAGATCAAAATATTACGTGGACACCAGACACATTTTTGATGGAGGTCTGATACAATACGTGAGTAATTACCCCTTCAAGATTTCCTCGAATCGTAAAATGTACAACACGAACGTTGTTCATCTCGTTGGAACGACCAAGTTTGCTTTAGAGCTCATCTTCATATGAAGTCGTTTGTGGCATGTGGAACCTAAAAACCGAATTGTTGTCCCAGACTTACCTAAATCCGAGTTCGGTTAATTTTGAAAAGTTCGGACAAAAACCATCTAAAATTGACTAGGGTTTTGGACGTGAATCCAAGCCTTTTCCTTGCACGGGAAGTCTAGCCGCCTCTTATATACCTAAGGGGTGACGGTCGATTGAACAACACACAATCGACAAATCAATCTATCATCTTTTACCTTTACTTTTATCTTCTCCCTTGTTCTTCTTCTTCCTCGTTCTTCGTTCGTTCTTCTTCATTGCATGGCAGCAAACCTTCTTCATTGCATAGCCAAGTTCGTTGCCCTGCAATGAAGAAGAACGAACGAAGAACGAGGAAGAAGAAGAACAAGGGAAAAAATAAAAGCAAAGGTAAAAGATGATAAATTGATTTGTCGATTGTGTGTTGTTCAATCGGTCGTCAGCCGTTAGGTATATAAGAGGCGGATGGACTTCCCGTGCAAGGAAATGTTTTGGATGCACGTCCAAAACCCTAGTCAAATTTGGCTGATTTTTGTTCGAACTTTCCAAAATTAACTGAATTCGGATTTAGGTAAGTCTGGGATAACAGTTTGGTTTTTAGGTTCCACAGGCCACAAACAACCTCGGATGAAGATGAGCCCGAAAGAAAAATTGACCGTTTCGATGAGGCGAACAATTTTCGTGTTGAACATTTTTCGATTCGAGTTTATCTTGAAGGGATAATTACTGACACATTGTATCAGACATCCATCAAACATGTGTCTCGTGTCGAGCGTAATGTTTTAATCTCTAACCGGTCCGCACCGTGTTGACCGTAACTTTTGCATACCAACTCTGATTGGGACGATTTTCATATCAAAATCGATCAGTCGATGAGGCGAAGACAATTCGTGTAGATCATTTTTCTATATGAGTCTGTCTTGGAGGCGTAATCAGCTGAATAGTGTTCTGAATACAAAATCTCAGTACTTCGAACACAACTTCGGTCTTAGAGATGAGATCGGATGGCTATGGTCCAAATAGCAATGTTTCTCCTTTTGACAATATAGAACTGTCACACCCTGATTTTCATGCCACAACACTAAAGATAATAATCATGCTAAAATGTGGTTTGACAAAAACTTTTAAGTGTTTTTGACCATGCTTGATTGGTTTTCTGTTTGCTGTTTGCTCATGCTCTAAAAATAAAATAAATCCTCCTACTATTATACTCCTTCTCCTTGATCCAAACCTTTTGCCCAATAATCATGCCACGTGTATATAACATACTAGTATTTTCTTACAAAAATATTTTGGCCAAAAGGTGTTTTCTAAATTTAGTTTTCCAAAAACCCCCGAATTGAGGTTTGCACTACGAACACTTAATTAAGGGTGTGAAAAATCTTTCAAAAATTATATTTGAACCATATTAGATATAGGACTCCCCAAAACCACAAAAATATTATTTTCAAAGTTATTTTGCTATTTTATTTAAAGGCTTTTCCTTAAGGCCAGAAATGGTTTTTAATATGTTAAAATTATTTTATTGTTTCAAAAATATTTAAGAAAAATTAGGGAATCTCATAGGACATATATTGTCCATATATAAGAGTTTCAACACATGGTCATGTTCAAAATGTTGGTCAAATCCCTCAAAAACCCTTTCTGGATATTTCAAGCTTTTGAAATATTTACAAAGGAAATATTCCCTAATACTTCCAATAAATATCTAGCGTGTCACATATGACATATTGGATGATCTTGCCAAGCCTCATGCCTTGAAGATCAAGAAAACATCATCAAACCCCCTTAAAATCATTTCTGTCTATTTTGAAGTTTGAGCAACTTTACATTTTCAAACTTGTCCAAATGCTCGCAAACTTGGTGCACATGCTAAAATTGTGTAATTATACATCTATACCAAATGGCAAAAGTTTTGAAGAAGGATAACTTGACCAAAGTGCCCCAAAATCCTTTCTGACCAAATCCAAATTTAAACGACTCTACATTACCAACTTTTTACTTGTGACCTCAAATTTTGTGGACATGCTCACAACCCCAAATGATTACAATACACCAAGTGGTGCATCAAGGAGGAATGATTTGCATGTATAAATCTTGGAAAACTCAGTTCTGTTGATTTCTAGGGTTTACCAAAGTTACATTGGCAACTTTGCCCAAATGAGCTAAAACTTGGTGGAACACCCTATTCCTATATGCCACTTGACCCTGTTAATTTTCATGTCAATTGGAATCCATTTGCTTGACCGAACTAACATCAAACACCTTGTGTTAAGTTTCCAAAAGCATCACTTTGACCTCTTCCACTAATCTCCATGAGCCCAATTTTTTACCACGGCTATTCCTAGTCCCCTTTTACCTCCAGTAAAAATTGCAGCTTCACATCTCAATTATTTGTGGGTGAAACCCACCTCTTTCTCTCTCTGAACACCCATGGCAACACCCCCTCTCTCTCTCCCATATCTATATACAACACCCCCACCTAGCTCCTGTCCACTCTAGAGCATCCAAGGTAACCCCAAGAGACAAGAGGACATGCCTGGGCCTTTATAAAATGGCCATGCCGACCATATGCACAGTCCAGAGCGCGCTACAGTGCGGCCAAGCACTGTAGCCGCCCTCTACCAAGCACCTCCGACGACCTTGGCCCTCCCCCTCGCGTCCCCTGAGGCTTCCTCGACATCCGCAACACGTTAAGCTGTCGGACCTTTCCTCCCTTGCCCTCCTTCTCCCTCGGCGAGCTCACTCGGGCGCGCCCTAGATCGCGCCCGCGATGCACTACCGTGCCCGCTATATATAGCTCTGTTGAACTCTATCTGGTCTCCGCTCTCTCTCCCTCTCTCCCAGCAAGCTCTCAGACACGCCCACTCGCCCCCGCGTGCTCTCTGTCCACATCCACGGCCGGAGAGCCACCGCCATGCGCTTGGACGTACCCGAGCGTCCGCTGCTCCCCTGCTACCACTTACCAATCCCGAAAACTCCCACGACCCCAAGAAGCCTCTCCCGCGCGCAAGTTCCTCCTCCCTGCGGCCGCCTCGCCGTGCCCAGTCCTCGCCATCGGCCCCGTCCGCCTCGGCCGGTGGCCACCTCGACCCGTACCACCCCAACCCATGCAGATTGGCGGAGCAGAAGCACGCCGACCCCCTGAGTGCGCCCATACCTTAGGCGCCCAAATGACGGCCTAAAGCTCCGGCCATCGACGTCGTGAGCCACCCCTTCCCTCAACAGAGTGTGCGCGGGAGGTAGGCGACGGCGGTAGGTCAGCCGCGAGCCCCGCTTGTCAACGGCTCGGCGTAAGGCCTGAGCCACCGATAGGTGGGCCCATCCCATTTAAGTGGAGATGGACCAGGTGAGATCCGCCTTCCCCAGGCGAAGGCGTACTCCAGCAAAACTGCCTCCAACGTGACCTCTTCGCGTGTGCGAACGAGCCGCTGGGCCGGCCCAGTAGCGCCCTACCGCTAAGCCTCGCTCAGTGCACACATGCGCCGCCTAGATCCAGCCCGATCTGGTAATTTCATTTTTGTTTTAATTTTTAAGAAATATTGTAAAATCCATAAACAAATCAAATAGACTCCAAATTTGATGATTCAAATTTGTAGCGACTCCATAAATATTTGCACATTTGCACATTTGGTGCTATTTGCACATTTTTCCAGAAAAATTTTCTTCAAAAATATTTATCAAAATGTTATTTTTCCATTTCTGTGATGAATTTAGAAAATCACAGAGAGCTCATAGTTGATCCAAACCCATTGATTCAAATTTCTAGGCACTTCTAAGATCCTAACCTAGTTTATGAACATTTTTTCCAATGCTTTCTGTACGACATCAAATATTAGTCTATTTATCCATGTATAGCCAACTTTGCAAAATCATAGGAAATTCTTTTGAACTCCAATTCAAGTGAAACCATTTCCTAGATGCTTCTAAAATCCTGCTTTGTTAAATGGGTTCCTTTGCTCTTTTTCAAAATAATGTTTCTGTGCACCTCTTGCAAATCCAAAAATCCCTTGATATGACCATATTGAAATGTTTAGAAATATCCATGGTTCCAATCCCAATGAAACGACTTTGGTCATTCCTCATATGACCAAAGGTATCCTAGAAAAGTCCAACTCTCATTTTTAGATCACTTTTATGTTTGCCTTGTTGTGTTGCTTATTGTGTTGTTTCCGGCGATAGTTGACGAAGTAGACATCGGAGAAAGACCAGAGGATTTGAAGACCCCAAGGACTTGGTTAAGACAGGCAAGCAACCCTTTGACTATGATGACCCATTTTACATCATAACAACATTTTCGTTGCTTCACTGAGTGCATGATATACCTTGAATGGCAACCGTGTTAGGCTTGCCTCCGTTGCATACCCCGTTGATACTTGCATTGTTCATGACACTATCCTTGTTTAGAGTTATATTGGTAGGTTGTACAAATATGCTATAGTAGTTGGCTACACAAAATGGATTAGGATTATGCATTGGAAGAAATAGGTGTGGTTTGACATACTTGCAAATAACCCAGTGGGTGCCACTAATGCCTATGGGAGATGATGCGGAACGTTCAAATTACATGGAGTTGGAGGAAGCTCACAATTCTCCTCCTCCCTCCAACCCTGATTCTCATATACCTTATTTTGTCGCCGCTAATGCTAATATGGATTACTTGAACTTTTTTAAAATGCAGATGTAGGGCACTACTTGGTGGAGAAGTAGTGTACTGAGGCTTGATGAAAGTGTTGTTTACAGAGACGGAATAGATTTAAGATTGGTTGACTGTCCCAACCAAACATGTGCAACAACTCTACCCCTTTATGAGACATGGCATTATTGATTACTTAGGCTGATACTAGCATGGTGCCCGCATTACTAGTGACGGGGGTGACTTGAGGTCACTCTCTGGACGGGGTCGTGCTTGGATAGGCGGCCATGACTGTTTTTATAGGGCACCGGACACATCGTTGGTCCCTTCGTGTATGCATGATAATGTGAATAGGGCAGAGTCCCACGATCTTTTGCTTATACACGAGGGCCGTGTATCAATGAGTAGACCCTATGTTTGTGTCGTCTAGGGTAAGATAATGATCGAGTGCTTCCCCCGAGTACTTGAGATACCCGGGATCGTGGATGACACGAAAGCTTCCCGGATCTTGTGGGTAAAGTGCGCAACCTCTACAAAGTGTCAAACTATTCGAATAGCCGTGTCCACGGTCAAGGACAGTTGGGTGGTGCTGCTTAGACTATGTCCATATGTTTATGGAAAACACCATGGTTTGGGTAAATCTGTTGCCGTGATTCATGAGGAAGTCCCAATGAGCTTGAGCAGGAGTTGTTCGCAACTCTTTCTCGATGTTGATGTCTGTGACCTTCTATACTTGTTGCAGACACATTCATTTCCTTGATAAATGTTGATCATACTTGCATGAGAAAAACTAGCTTTCTGCAAAACTACTAATTTAGCAGTAGAGCCTTGCATTATTATTCTGTTATCACTCTCTTGGGTTGCTTGCGAGTACATTCAAAGTACTCATTGGCTTGCCACTGGTTATTTTATTGGCCAGGCATGAAAGAACATGATATGATGAAGATTTCTTGGTGACAAACATGCGCGCTAGGACACTTCCCAGTTAGAATGCCTGTAGGGTTAAGGCAGATGGCATGGGTCCAAGTTGTTATTGAAGATTTCCGCTGCCATGATATACTTACGACTTGTCCATAATGGTCCTACTTGTGTAAGATGGTATGTATGGATGTAAGACTCTTGTTATTCTGCTTCTATGTGTTCAGTGAGCATTGATCTCTGGGATCACTGTACACGTGCATTTGGTGATCTTGACTTATGAGTGAGGGTCCCCGCAGAGCTGGTATCAGGGCCATCCTGAGTGTAGGAAGCCTTAGTTAGCATGGTCGTTAGTTAGGGTAAAACTATTCCCAAAACTATTACTAGTTTCCAAAACTATCTATACTTCTGTTACCTTCTCAGTTTTTCAAAAACTAGGGTATACTTTCCTTATTGATCTCTTCCCCTTCAAATTTTTTGGTCGTTAGCACCCTCAAGCCCCTGACCACAGGATTCCTTGTAATCCTCGTGGATAGCCTAGAAGATTCACCCACATCTTCTGAACACAAGATTGGCGACACCACAACAATACCAACAGAAGAAACATCCTTGAGGAATGAGGACATGAAGACCCAGAAGATGGTGACACCCTGGACGCTGCCCCAAGATGATGCAACCTTGGCCTACAATGAACATGGCATAAGTTATGCAAGATCATGATATACGTCGCTAATAGAGCAGCCATGTCCTTATCGTTGTTGTATCGGCAACCTCCGGTGGATGAGAACCTCGCCATTTGGTCCGCCTCACTATAGTGACCAGGAAAATAGTTCTCTTCATTCCCCGCTCTCGGTGACGTTATTGTCAACAATGTGTCCGACAGATTGGACCTCTACTATGCCTTGTTAATGTCATTACATAAAGTATTGCCACCTGGAACCGCCGACGCCTTAGAATGCAAAAAGGGTTCATCATGAATAAGAAGACAAGGGAAGACCAAGTCAATGCCAGCTACGAGGAGCCACCTTCACCCCATCACCTCGTCAGGAGAGAAGTTGTTGAAGATTCTTCAGGCTTAACCCAGGTTGTTTCATCGAACAAGAGACATAGCAACACCTGAGGAAAACTCAGAAGACTGCACGAGGCACAAGACACGACTACTGAGTCTGAGAACCCCTAGGGTAGGATGAGTCGTGAACCCGCTATGCGCAGTCGAGTCCTTATGATGGTTCGAATGTAACCATGATTGTATGTTGCTTGTTTTTATTTGCTTGTGATTTTATATAAGTTGCACTTTTATCCTAGGCAACAAGTACATGACTATATCACCTTCCTTACCTTGTTTCTTTTGTTTGGCCCTTTTTGCACCTGGTTGTCTGCACTTGCACTATAGAACCCCCTTAGGCATTCTCGTCCTTTATGCTATTTTACCCTCTCATCTCTCTCATCAAAAGAAGACCAGCAAGACAAGATGCACCAAGGATTCCACCTCGGCAATCAACTAACAATGAAGATTTCTGCTACAACCCCCACGACCAAGTGCAAACCCGTAGAGTTATGTTTAACCCTCCAGATTAGAAACCCATCCCCAGACCCTTCGAGACTTCACGAGATACCCCAACTCGAATCCTTAACCATGTGCTTAACCCTTGGAATTGCAAGAATACCAGTTAAGCTTCCGTAACCTTTACCCATCACTGGGTTCATTATGAAACTAGTGGGCATAGTGAGCGAACTCATTGTCATCCTAATATAGCACAAGAACTGATGATGCCATAAGGTAGACCGATCTGAGGATATAGGGATAGAGGAAAAATGACTTGATGAGATTATATCCACAACTTTGAAGAATTATCTCTACTCTTATAAAAAACAGAGTTGGTGATGATGGTGTGCCTGCCATCCTACAATATAGGCCGTCCGATCTATATCTAACGGATAGGAAGAAAACTAAGACAATTTTGCAAAAAGATACCCGTACTCCTTTCCATATTTGTAGATAAGGCCTTCCCTCGTTCATCCTTACCTCCCACAAAATAAACAATTTATATAATTGCATCTTGATGTTCCGTGCAACGCACGGGCGTCTTGCTAGTATGAGACTAATTGGTGGATTATGAGGTCTTCATGATGGCAGATGAATTTGGTGGGATCACATAAATAGAGTAGCATAGCCTTCATTACCCCCGAGTAAATTGGATTTTGTAGGACAATTATGATCGCAAATTGAAATTCTTGGAGGTATAAGGATTTGACCTAGCCAGGGGATATTGATAGAAGATAGTTGACATTGCGAGAATGACTTGGGGGAACATGTAGGAATTCTCGTTGGACATGATATTTGCAATTAAGTAGGTGATTCTAGTTGAGTATAGATGTTGAGTATGTCTACATGATTTTGGGTAAATAGGATTGAGACTGATCATGATACCATGTTTCTCGGTGGACAATAAACTGGGAGATTGGATCAATTGTCGGAGTTGATTTAGGTATCTATATAAGCCTGACCTTGGAGTTTACTTGACCCCGATAATGGGAATTGGTGGACTGGCTATAGTAGAGATACCCCTTTCAAGTATTTGGGATCGCAGGACAATAGAAGATCATAGACATTGGATTTGTTAAATAAATGGATTATGTAGTGATTGATGGAAGTTATTGGGCTGTTGGAGTTTGTTCATAGGAAGGAAACAAGATCTTGGAGTGGCATACGACGCGTTTCCTTAGGATAGAGATGCACTATCATGGACCTTGGAAGAATAGGCGGAGCACTTGGATTGTGGTGTTTAATTCAACCTTAGCAGCTTGTATGCCCAACCCATGGATTCTTAGTGATAGCCATACATATGATTTTGGGGATCGTAGACATGTATGATTCGGTTAGAGCTCCTCTAAGGAGCCATGAGGATATCTATAGCATGAGTGATGATTGGAGCGACCTATGCGAGATGATGCTTTCGGTGGTATAAGGTTATTTGTTTAAAGGACTGGGTGGAACTATTGGCATCTCAGGAACCGTTCTTAAGGATAAGATAATCAACGTTCACTTGCACACTAGAATCCTTGAAACCATTAAGACCCACCAAGCCACAACATAGTGAGATCTTAACCACGGGCCTTGACTCTAGGTCATGAAGACCGTTGACAATACTCAACCGAGACCACCACCAATACCTTGCATACCCCATAGACTTCATGGAGTACTTATACAAGTTAGTTGTCATCTTTATTTGGCAACATACTTGACTAACCGAAGACGGAAGAAGATCCATTCAGCTGGATAGAAGACATTTGAAGACCGGCATGTCAAGAAGGAAGAACTACACGCACCACCGTCATCAAGAAATAAACTTCCGCATTGAAGACCAGGTGTGTCTGCAAACCACTCCTCTCGAAGGAACCAAACATTTCCATGTCGAAGGGACACTCACACAAAGATTTAACCCTCCCCTCCAAGGCAACTGCAAGACGAGGAGTACATAGTTACCAGCTGGAGTTACCACCTGAGTTACCCCCTGTGCACAACGTCTTTCCACACGACACCACTCCGGAAACGTTTCGAACTTCCTAACTAGCCCGGCCTCTGCGAGGGCATTGGTCACCAAGCCATCGACCTCCAGGTCATTATGACCTACGTGAGGATCCATTAGCAACCAGGATCAAGCAGATTGTCATACACAAAGCCACACCACCAAGTACTTCAAGGTTCAAAGGAGCACCACTCGGAAGAATAAGCTGTATGAGGACGTGAAGACTACCCCAGATCCAAGTTTCCATATTCCTTTCCACACCTAGTCTGGGAATCTCAGGGATGAGATTCCTGTAAGGCGGGTAGGTCTGTCACACCCTGATTTTAATGCCACAACACTTAAGCTAATAATCATGCTAAGATGTGGTTTGACAAAAACTTTTGAGTGTTTTTGACCTTGCTTGATTGGTTTTCTAATTGCTATTTGCTAGTGCTCTAAAAATAAAATAAATCCTCCTACTCTTATACTCCTTCTCCTTGATCCAAACCTTTAGCCCAATAATCATGCCATGTGTATAGAGCATAATAGTATTTTCTTACAAAAATATTTTGGCCAAATGGTGTTTTCTAAATTTAGTTTTCCAAAAACCCCTGAATTGAGGTTTGCACTACAAGGACTTATTTAATGGTGTGACAAATATTTCAAAAATTATATTTGAATCATATTAGATATAGGACTCCCAAAGCCAAAAAAATATTATTTTCAAAGTTATTTTGCTATTTTATTCAAAGGCTTTTCCTTAAGGCCAGAAATGGTATTTATTAGGTTAAAATTATTTTAATGTTTCAAAAATATTTTAGAAAATTCAGGGAATCTCATAGGACATATATTGTCCATATATAAGAGTTTCAACACATGGTCATGTTCAAAATGTTGGTCAAATCCCTCAAAAACCCTTTCTGGATATTTCAAGCTTTTGAAATATTTACAAAGGAAATATTCCCTAAAAATTCCAATAAAATTCTAGCGTGTCACATATGACATATTGGATGATCTTGCCAAGCCTCATGCCTTGAAGATCAAGAAAACATCATCAAACCCCCTCAAAACCATTTCTGTCCATTTTGAAGTTTGAGCAACTTTACATTGTCAAACTTGTCCAAATGCTCTCAAACTTGGTGCACATGCTCAAATTGTGTTATTATGCATTTAGACCAAATGCCACAAGTTTTGGAGAAGGATAACTTGACCAAAGTTCTCCAAAATCCTTTCTGACCAGATCCAACGTTAAACAACTCTACATTACCAAGTTTTTACTTGTGACCTCAAATTTTGTGGACATGCTCACAACCCCGAATGATGACACTACACCAAGTGGTGCATCAAGGTGGAATGATTTGCATGTACAAATCTTGGAAAACTCATTTCAGTTGATTTCTAGGGTTTACCAAAGTTACATTGGCAACTTTTCCCAAATGAGCTAAAACTTGGTGGAACACCCTATTCCTATATGCCACTTGACCCTGTTAACATTCATGTCAATTGGAATCCATTTGCTTGACCAAACTAACACCATACACCTTCTGCAAAGTTTCCAAAAGCATCACGTTGACCTCTTCCACTAATCTACATGAGCCCAAAATTTTACCACAACTATTCCTAGTCCCCTTTTACCTCCAGTAACAAGCAGCTTCACAACTCAATTATTTGTGGGTGAAGCCCACCTCTTTCTCTTTGTGAACACCCATGGAAACACCTCTCTCTCTCTCTCTCTCCCATTTTTATATACAACACCCGCACCTAGATCGTGTCCACTCTAGAGCATCCAAGGTAACCGCAAGATAGAAGAGGACATGCCCTGGCATTTTTAAAATGGCCATGACAGCCATATGCATGCTCCAGAGCGCGCTACAGTGCGGCCAAGCACTGTAGCCGCCCTCTGCCAAGCGCCTCCGATGACCTCGGCCCTCCCCCTCGTGTCCCCCGAGGTTTCCTCGACACCCGCAACACGCTAAGCTATCGGCCCTTTCCTCCCTTGCCCTACTTCTCCCTTGGCGAGCTCACTCAGGCGCGCCCTAGACCGCGCCCACGATACACTAGCATGCACGCTATATATAGCCCCGTTGAACTCTATCTGGTCTCCGCTCGCTCTCCCTCTCTCCCAGCAAGCCCTTAGACATGCCCGCTCACCCCCGCGTGCTCTCTGTCCACCTTCACGACCAGAGAGCCGCCGCCGTGCGCTCGGACGTACCCGAGCGCCCGCTACTCCCCTTCTTCCACTTACCTATCCCGAGAACTCCCACAACCCCAAGAAGCCTCTCCCGCCCGCAAGTTCCTCCTCCCTGTGACCGCCTCGCCGTGCCCAGTCCTCGCCGTCAGCCCCGTCCGCCTCGGCCGATGGCCACCTCGACTCGGACCACCCCGATCCGTGCAGATGGGCAGAGCAGAAGCACCGATCCCCTGAGCGCGCCCATGCCTCGAGCACCCCAAATGGCAGCCTACAGCTTCGGCCATCGCAGTCGGGAGCCGCCCCTCCCCTCAACCGAGCGTGCGCGGGAGGTAGGTGATGGTGCCAGGTCAGCCGCGGGCCCCGCCTGTCAACGGCTCAACATAAGGCCTGCACCACCGATAGGTGGGCCCATCTCATTTAAGTGGAGTCGGGCGAGGCGAGATCTTCTTTCCCCATGCGAAGGCGTACTCCAGCGAAACCGCCTCCAACGTGGCCCCTTCGCATGTGCGGCCGAGCCGCTGGGCCGGCCGAGTAGTGCCCTGCCGCTAAGCCTCTCTCAGTGCGCACGGTTACCGCCCAGATCCAACCCGATTTGTTAATTTCCTTTTCTTTTTCTTTTTCCAACAATATTGTAAAATCCATAAACAAATCAAATAGACTCCAAATTTGATGATTCAAATTTGTAGTGACTCCATAAATCATGCTCTATCACATGGTGCTATTTGCACATTTTTATAGAAACATTTTCTTCACAAATTTTTATCAAAATGCTATTTTTCCATTTCTGTGATGAATTTAGAAAATCACAGAGAGCTCACAGTTGATCGAAATCCATTGATTCAAATTTCTAGGAACTTCTAAGATCCTAACCTAGTTTATGAACATTTTTCCCAATGCTTTCTGTACGACATCAAATATTAGTCTATTTATCCATGTATAGCCAACTTTACAAAATAATAGGAAATTCTTTTGAACTCCAATTCAAGTGAAACCATTTCCCAGATGCTTCTAAAATCCTGCTTTGTTAAATGGGTCCCTTTGCTCATTTTTCAAAACAATGTTTCTGTGCACCTCTTGCAAATCCAATAATCCCTTAATGTGACAATATTGAAATGTTCAGAAATATCCATGGTTCCAATCCCAATGAAACGACTTTGGTCATTCCTCATATGACCAAAGATATCGTAGAAAAGTCCAACTCTCATTTTTAGATCACTTTTATGTTTGCCTTGTTGTGTTGCTTATTGTGTTGTTTCCGACGATAGTTGATGAAGTAGACGAACTACTCGGAGAAAGACGAGAGGATTTGAAGACCCCAAGGAGTTGGTTAAGACAGGCAAGCAACCCTTTGACCATGATGACCCATTTTACATCATAACATCATTTTCGTTGTTTCACTGAGTCCATGATATACCTTGAATGTCAACCTTCCTATGCTTGTCTCCCTTGCATACCCCGTTGATACTTGCATTGTTCATGACTCTATCCTTGTTTAGAGTTATGTTGGTGGGTTGTAGAAATATGCTATAGTAGTTGGCTACGCAAAATCAGGGTTATGCATTGGAACAAACAGGTGTGGTTTGACATACTTGCAAATAACCCAGTGGGTGCCACTAATGCCTCTGGGAGATGATGAGGCATGACTTAGAGGCATAATTGCATTTTGGTATGATCACAAGATGGTCATCTTCACACATTCCCATGTACAAGAACAAAGGGAATAAAATACATAGTCGGCTTACAATCGCCACTTCACACAATGCATAAATAAGTCATACATTCATCCAAGTACAAACATGGTCCGACTATGGACGAATCCAAAAGAAAGAAGATAACCACCCACTATGCCCGATCGGCCCTAGTAGGAACCACTACTGGTCGTCGGGGTATGTCACATACATACGCCCACGCTCTTCATCGAACTCCCACTTGAGTTCCTAGCCATCACCTGAATCATACACGGTTGCACCTGCACCTGTGTTTGTAGTAAACTGTGAGTCACGAGGACTCAGCAAACCCATTCCTGGGTATCAAAACTATCAAAGCCTTTGGGTAAGGAGAAAGTGTATAAGTGGGCTACTGCAAGCACTAAGCGTAGATGAGGTGGCTAGCTTACGTATCATCAGAGCGAGAAGAGAAGTGAAAGCCATCGGTCGTGAGCTAAATCATGATCACTAGATGATCATGTCTACCTACGAGTCATCCATAACCCAGCCGTGTTCTCTTCCCGAACTCCCTCAAAAAGAGACCATCACGACTACTCACACGGTAGTGTATTATGTTTGAGTTTTGAGTCAAGTTATCTACAACTAGATATTAACAAACCAATCCGCCACATAACCGCGGGCACGACTTTCGAAAGATCATAACTCTGCAGGGGTGTCCCAATTTAGCCCATCACAAGCTCTCACGATCAACAGAGGTAAAACCCCTTATCTTAGGAAACCCGATCAGACTCGGAATCTCGGTGTACAAGATATTTTGACAATGGTAAAACAATTCCAGCAAGACCCTCTGATGTGCCTACACCCGGATAGGAGCCGTGTGTATCTCATCTTAGGCCACGATCGAATAGGTAAGCCTACGGGTAATACCAGATACCTCGGGTTTCCCCGAGGCACCCCCGTAGTGCACCCGGTTTGGACCAACACTAATGAGGAGCACTGGCCCGGGTTGTAAATGAAGTCCTCGGGTGCTAGCCGGTCCCTATGCAAGTTTTAGTAATTAGGCAAATGGTAAAACCAAAGTTGGGCCTTGCTAGGGGAGTTTTATTCAAATCAAACTATCAAGGGGGGCCATAAACCCCAACCGCGTTAGGAATGCACAATCAAGGAACATGACACCAGTTTATCGGTTCTTAAGGCGGCATGAGTGGAACAAAACACCGAGAAAAAGGCCAAGCCTTCCACCCATTGCCATGTATATAGGTGCATTAATGAAAATAATAGATGTTACATTATTCCCCAAAACCCATCCACATGGAGCAAACTTCATCTTCACCTGCAACTAGCAACGCTAGAAGAGGGGGCTTGAGATAAATCGTAACTTAGCCAAACAATGGTTTCCTAGGTAGGTAGTTAGAGGTTTCATGGCAAGATGGTGGCTGACATGCAAAAGGATAGGTATCGCGACAAAGCAATAGAACGAGGCATCTAGCATGGAAACAATAGAGGTGATACCAAGGAATGGTCATTTTGCCTAGTAAGTCTTTGGTGTTATCGGGACCTTGCTCTTCTTAATCGTACTCAGCGGCTGTCTCGACCTCGGACTCGAACTTGTCTCCCGGTGCTACCCAAACATAAACAAGAATCCAAATAAACACACTTGAAAAGAAAAGAACACGTGCTATGCAAGAGAGATGCAAGTATGAGGCTACAGAGCTAATGGTAAGGAAGGAGATGAAGCCGGGAAGTACATGTGAATACATGATGGATGTGGGCAAGATCTTGGCAAACCAAGCATGTCAATGGATAGATTGAAAGTTTTCGGTCGAAATCGATATAGGGATCATCAGAATCAGATGCACGGTTTGCAAAAGACAAGCAAAATAAGATGCAATGCAAAACTGATGTTAACAGCAACATGCCATCTTTGGAGCAAGGTCTAATTATACTACATCACCCAAACATGATGACAAAAGTCATGATTGTGAAGTAGACATGATTGTCAACATATATAAACTCAGAGCACATGCAAAAACGCACTGGAACACAATTACAATAGGATGGCCAAATGCAATAAGTTAACAGGTTTTCAAACGTAGTGAAAATTACTGGGCATGCAACCAGGAACAATATGTTGCTGCCTTTACATGCCAATAACAGCAAGCATATCAATTATATCAAGCATGGATTGATAGAAAATTACATGGACATCAAGACATGCTCACTGGTTATTCCAAAACATGCATGGAAAAGACTGTAGCATCAAGTTTACATGGCATCATGTTATAACAGATTCCAAACTTAGAAGTTTTTCACTAAGTGTAAAAATAGCAACAATGACATGGCATGTTTGCAAGCTTGTGAAAGTCACCACAGGGCATATCATGAAAAACCAATTACACCACTTCAAAGATAACATGATTATTCTCCTAATACATGTTGGTATGTGGCTCAAAAGAAAATCATACTAAATGCTACGAAAAATAAAAAATAACAAGTTATAACAATTTCAGCATCTTAACAGCAACAAGAACTTTTGTAATAGGGATAATCATGGCATAATTCAACCTAACATGTATGTAAGTGCATCAGAGCATCACAAGACGAACATTTTGACATATCATACACTCCATTTGGACCAACATGAGCAAAGTTACACCATGTTAAACACGCAACAACGGTTTTGCAACAAAGATTAAGACATCAAGATGAACCCTAACATGCATGCAAATGATTCCATCATGTAGAGCACTCTGATACAAACAAATCCAGATATCATACACGCAAATCGAAGCTACGAGCATGGAGATATGGCATGGCAAAGAGGGCATCATGATATTGGGATTGAGGGACGTAGTGGAATTTTTACCCCGCGAGAAGTTGGACGAAGATATTCCGGGACGGAGGGATCTAGGGATGCGGGGCGCGATTGGATGGGGGAGTGGTGGATCTCGTCCACTCCCAAATCCAGATCGGGTTCCGGCCCGGCGATGATGGCGGTTGGGGCCGGCGGTGATGACGGCGATGGCCGGAGGCGGAGACGGTGAGGTCCGAAGCGGCCAGCGGGCGGCGCGGGGTCGAAACGGCGGTGTCCGGCGGTGGTGCTCGGCGGCGAAGGCGAGGCCGACGCGCGAGGTGGCGGCGTGCGGTACCGGGCGATGGAGGCGGTGGTCCGGCGGCGGATGCGACCTGGGCGCGGGGCGGTGAGGAGCTCAGGCCCCAGTGCGCCCCGGTTCGGCCCCGGGGCGGGTCGGATCTAGGCCCCGGGCATCGGTTGCGATGTGGGCGCGGTGGATGCGACGTGGTAGCCTGTGATTGGTCAGGGGGGCGGCGGCGGACGTGTCCGGTGCGGTAGGAGTGGATGGGCTACTGGGCTAGGAGGGGCTGTTTTATAGGTAGAGGGAGCTAGGAGAGGGCTATTGAGGTGCAGTTTTCTCCCACACGTTCGTGATCCAATGGCGAAGAGCATGAGGGGTTTTTGGATGGGCTAGTGGGCTGGTGAGAAGGGGTGCTGGGATAAAAGAGAAAGGGCTTCCGAAGGTTAACACGGTTAACCGTTGGGGCAGCAAACGACCCCCAAATGGAATGAAATTTGACAGGCGGTCTACGGGTGATATACCAAGACCACTCGAAAACTCTCGGCCCATTCCGAGGATATTTTTATCCCGCTCACAAAACAAGACTTGAGAGGTGCGACGGGTGCCGTGTGAGAGAGTCGGAATCCGAAACAGACAACGGAGAGGACGGGGACGATGCCACTACTCACGGATGCAAGTGAGACTATGCAAATGCAATGCACATGATGATGATGACATGGTTATATGCAACACATGCTCAAAGTAAAACACAAAGACCCGAAATGATGAAGCCCAGAATGGAATTGATTAAGTCAATGATGAATATATTGCCATATTGGGAATTGTTCCATCTGGGGCGTTACAAACTCTCCTCTATACGAAAAGATCTCGTCCTGCAATCTAGGACTGAATGAACTCCGATATTCGGAACGGAGGTGATCCTCGCATTCCTACGTAGCTTCTCGATCGGTATGGTGTGACCGCTTCACTTTCAGGAATTTGATTGATTTGTTGCGAGTCTTGCGCTCGGTCTCTTCAAGGATAGCAATGGGGTGCTCATCATAAGACAAGTCGGCTTGAAGATCAATTTCTTTGAAGGCGACGGTGTGCTCGGGCATCTTGAAACACTTGCGGAGTTGTGACACATGGAACACATCGTGCACGTTGGAGAAGTTTGGAGGAAGCTCGAGTTGGTAGGCGAAATCGCCTCTTTTCCCAACAATCTTGAAAGGAACCACGTATCTTGGAGCTAGCTTGCCCTTGATACCGAACCTCGGAGTGCTCTTCATAGGAGAAACACGGAGATGTAAATGTTCTCGAAAGCCGAGTCACGATGCTTGCCGTCATAGTAGCTCTTTTGGCGCGATTCCGCGGCCTTGAGATTCTCATGTACGACTTTGCACATTTCTTCGGCATCTGAGATCAAATAATTTCCAAGGAGTTGACGTTCACCAGTCTCGGACCAGTTGAGAGGGGTACGACACTTTCTGCCATAGAAAAATTTCAAATGGTGCTTTGCCTGAACTTGCTTGGAAGCTATTGTTGTAGGAGAACTCGGCAAATGAAAGACAATTTTCCCATTTCATACCGAAGGAGATGACACATGCCCTGAGCATATATTAGAGTATTTGGTTCACCCTCTCGACTTGACCACTTTTCTGAGGATGGAAAGCTGTGCTGAAGCGAATCTTGGTACCCATAGCTGTCTGGAAGGAATCCCAGAATTTGGAAGTGAATAAGCTTCTACGATCTGAGGAGATTACTTGAGGGATACCATGCAAAGAGACAATTCTGGGGGTATACATCTCTGCCAGCTAGGCTTTATTGATGGATTCCTTGACTGGAAGAAAATGAGCCACTTTTGTGAGCTTATCAATGACCACAAAGATAGCATCCTTTCCTCGCCTGGACTTGGGGAATCCGGTGACGAAATCCATCTCAATGTGATCAAATTTACACTCGAGAATATGCAAAGGTTGGAGTAGTCCGGCTGGACATTGATGTTCTACTTTGACTCTGTGGCAGACATCACACTTACTCACGAATTGAGCAATTTCTCTTTTTGTGCGAGTCCACCAATAGGATTGCTTGAGGTCATGATACATCTTGGAGCTGCCTGAATGTATCAAGATAAGGGAATTATGAGCCTCGTTCATTATGACCTTCCGTAGGTCACCTTTTGGAATCACAATCCGGTCCTCAAAGAATAAGGTGTCCTTGTCATCAATGCGGTAGCACTTGTACTTTGGAGTACCTTTGGCAATACCATGCTTCACTTATTTCACCATAGCATCAAGATGTTGAGCTTCACGGATTTTATCTTCCAAGGTTGGAGCGACTTGAAGGTTGGCAAGAAATCCTTGCGGGACAACTTGAAGGTTGAGTTTCCGGAAAGCTTCACAAAGATCCAGTAGGAACGGTTTGAGGATGAGACTGTTGCAATAAGCCTTTCTGATCAAGGCGTCTGCAATCACATTGGCCCTGCCAGGAGTGTATTCAATGTTTGAGTGGTACTCTTGAATCATTTTGACCCAACGAGTCTGACGGAGGTTGAGATTTGGTTGTGTGAAGATGTACTTCAAACTCTTGTGATCGGTGAAGATGTCAACCTGTCTTCCCAACAAGAGATGTCTCCACGTGATCAAGGTGTGGAGAACTGCCGCCAACTCAAGATCGTGAGTAGGGTAGTTCTTCTTGTTTGGCTTCAGCTGCCGAGAAGTGTAGGCGACAATCTTGTTCTCTTGCATAAGGACACCACCAGACCATGCAAAGAGGCATCGCAAAACACTTGGTATGGTTTGGATTCATCAAGAGGAGTTAAGACTAGAGCGTAGACAAGCTTCTGTTTGAGTGTATTGAATGCCACATCACACTCAGGAATCCAAGAATACTTGACATTCTGTTGCAACAGGTTGGACAGAGGCTTAGCAATCTTGGAGAAGTTCTCGACGAACCTTCTGCAATAGCTTGCAAGCTCGAGGAAGCTTCAGAGTTGCTTGACATTTTGAGGAGGTTCCCATTTAACAATAGATTCAAACTTCTCGGGGTTAACTGAAATGCCCTTAGCAGAGATGATGTGACCCAGATAGAGAACTTCATCAAGCCAGAATTCATACTTTAAGAATTTCGCATAAAAGCGGTGCTCTCTGAGCTTGTCGAGAACCAAACGGAGGTGCTTGGCATGGTCTTCTTTTGACTTGGATAATACCTAAATATCGTCGAGGTAGACGAGGACGAACTCATTGGTGTAGGGGTTGAATATGAAATGCATCATCCGAGAGAAGGTGGGGGGGGGGTGCATTTGCAAGCCCAAAGGAAATGACTGTGTACTCATAGGAGCCAAAACTTGTCCTGAATGCGGTCTTGGGAATATCCTGCTCGCGGATACGAATTTGATGGTAGCCCATTCGGAGATCAAGCTTCGAGAAAACCTTGTCTCCTTTGAGCTGCAAGAACAGTTCATTGATGTTGGGGAGAGGGTACTTATTCTTAATTGTCTTCTTGTTCAATGGCCGGTAATCAACGCAAAGCCGTTCTGTGCCATCCTTCTTCTTGACAAAAAGAACACCGCAGCCCCAAGGAGAAGAACTCGGTCTGATCAAACCCAAGCATTCTTGCTCGTCGAGTTGCTTCTTCAATTCCTTCAACTCTTTAGGAGAAAGTTTGTACGAGCGCCGACAGGATGGCTCCGTACCAGGTTCAAGTTCAATGACAAATTCAACCGGACGGTTGGGAGGCATCCCTGGCAATTCTTCAGGAAATATGTCTTCCTATTCACAAACCACCGAAATCTGGGATATGGCATTAATCTCTCCCTTGTCATTGAGAGAGAATAACCTGATTGTGTTATCTCGAGCTGCAAAGATAATCACGTCTTCGGGAGGATGAGTTAGATTCATCTCTTTGTTAGCACAATCAAGAAGGGCATCGTGCTTAGAGAGCCAATCCATTCCAAGAATGAGGTCGATGTCCGAATTGCCGAGAACAACTAGGGGAGCTACCAGACGGGAAGTCATGTGCTTGACCGGAGAAATAATTGATAACTTCTTATCCAGAAATGCCGAAGTGAAATCATGCTTTGCAAAGAATGGTCTTGATAGGAAACAAAGCGATGCACCAGAATCAAACAATACTTTTGCAGGAATAGAGTTAAGTGGAAGTGTACCCATGATCACTTGAGAGGAATCTTCTGCTTGGGCTGCATTCATTAGGTTGACACTTGCATACTTGGGGTTGTGCTTGACAATAGCATTGCTTGACGACTTGATAGGAGGAGGAGGCGGAAGGCGCCTTTGGGTGCACTTGTTAGCATAGTGACCTTTCTGACCACACTTGTTGCACGTAACCTCAGAGAGTGGCCGATGATTAGGACCGCTTAGCCTTGGCGATTGAAACTGATACTTGTTCTAGTTGTTTGGGTTGGGTGGGTGGGAAGATCCATGACCACATGAGTGCTTGTTCTGACTTGGAGGACGAAACACTAGAGGTGGCGGAAGCCAGAACTTCTGCTGCTTAGCAACCACTTGTGAGGAGGAAGAGGAGTTGACTGCATCTCTGATTCTTTTCTTTGAAGCCTCACACTTGAGCTGGGCAGCTTCTTGTTTGAGAGCCATGTTGTAGAATTGATCAAATTCGACTGGCTCGAAGAGAGTGAGAGCAAGCTGGAGTTCATCTTTCAGACCACCTCGGAATTGGTATATCTTGCTCTTGGCATCGGGAATGTCTTGCTTTGCATAACGGGCCAGATTCGGGAACTTGACATTGTACTGGTACACAAACATGTTGCCTTGCTTGAGGTTGCGGAACTGTACACGCATGCCTTCAATGACACTAGTAGGGATGTGGTGCGAATGAAAATCACGACAAAAGTCGGTCCAGCTGACCACTTGACCTTCCCTAGAGTCTTTCTACTGTTGCCACCAATCTGCAGCTTGCTCTTTGAGTTGGAATGCGGAAAACTTGACATAATCCTCAGGTCTAACATTGATGCACTAGAAATGCTTCTTGGTGTTAGTGAGCCCATCCTCGGCATCGAGCGGATCGACACAGTAGTTGAAGGACTTGGGCTGATTTGCGAGGAATTGACTCAGAGTAGCAAAATGAGGCTGATTGTTGAAGTTAGCTTGGCCTTGATTCCCTTGGTTGTTCTGGTTGTTCTGAATAGCTTGAAAAGCTTGCATCATCTGAAGCATCATCTGAGTATTGGCGGTGGTGGCTTGCATCACAGCGCGCCATGCCTCAGGCGGAGGAGGAGGGGATGGTGGTTGTTCATCCTCAACCTCCGGGTTCTGGTTGGGAACTCTTTTGGATGCCATCCTGGAGATGATGACAACTGTTAGAATCCCAATTGCAAGATAGATTAGCTGAATCAAAGGCTAGACATGGTGCAACATAAATCTGCACAAAATCATTCAAACGGAGCAATGAACGAATTAATTCCATAAGCTTAAATGACACATCAACTTGTTGAGAAGCCACATGAAGGAGATTGAATAGTAAACCAACAAGGCAACAACTGGAACAAATACATGATAGAGGTTTCGTCCAAAAATTTTGTGATGATGCCCCCCAGGCATGGCGTTACAAAGGACTTTACATCCCCGAATTAGCATAGCCAAGGATTCATTAAGATGCAACCCCAGTGTAAAATTGACTGTGACAAATGAACCACTAGACATTGAACCCCAACCTCATATCATGCATCCGTTGGAAGATTACCTAAGAGCTACTTGAATTCCCACCTATTAATTGCTGAAACTTTCTGGTTTTTCAATCTGGTGTTGGGGATACAGAGGAAGAAATATATCTCACCCAACTAACAATACCTACATCCAACTGTATCCATCCGTCAACTCATAACCAGGCACCTTTGGAAACCGTTTACCTCAGACCTTCGAAAAGCATCCGCTATACTAGCTGTGGCAATACTCCCGAACTATCCCCCCAGTACTGGGTGACGTCGGGGTTATCTCACCACCAAACATGCATAGAAGCGTTTTCGATGTCGGCCACCTCTGGTATTTCGGTACTGTAACAATGCACAATGCAACGACAAGACCTCAGAGCTCAACTCCCCGATACTAAGCCTAAACTGACGTGAGGCACCAAGACAGAATTCTCGTCACAAAGATATCGGAACGATACCAACAATACCCGCGTGATCCTAAAAAAAATTTAGTGGAAAAGAGGGTAGGAAGACAAAACTTCTATGCCAGGAGTCCTTACCAGAGCGACGAAGGGGATAAGGAGAAAAAGAATTCCTACTCTCCGATATATATATAATCCTAAGACTCAAAACATTTTTTTAAATTCTAGACTCAACATCGGCAGCGGTTCGATCAAGCAGGAGCTCCTAGGTCGGGGAAGGCTCTGATTACCAACTTGTAACGCCCAAGATGCGACTATATCTCCTACATGTCGAGGCGCAACTTAGAGGCATAACCGCATTTTGGTATGATCGCAAGATGGTCATCTTCACACATTCCCATGTACAAGAACAAAGGGGAAAAACATAGTCGGCTTACAATCGCCACTTCACACAATGAATAAATAAGTCATACATTCATCCAAGTACAAACATGGTCTAACTACGCACATATCCAAAAGAAAGAAGATAACCACCCACTATGCCCGATCGGCCCTAGTAGGAACCACTACTGATCGTCGGGGTATGTCACACACATGCTCTTCATCGAACTCCCACTTGAGTTCCTGGCCATCACCTGAATTGTACTTAGTTGTAACTGTACCTATGTTTGTAGTAAACCGTGAGTCACGAGGACGCAGCAATCCCATTCCTGGGTATCGAAACTATCAAAGCCTTTGGGTAAGGAGAAAGTGTATAAGTGGGCTGCTGCAAGCACTAAGCGTAGATGAGGTGTCTAGCTTACGTATCATCAGAGCGAGAAGAGAAGTGAAAGCCATCGGTCGTGAACTAAATCATGATCACTAGATGATCCTGTCTACCTACGAGTCATCCACAACCCAACCGTGTTCTCTTCCCGAACTCCCTCGAAAGGAGACCACCACGACTACTCACATGGTAGTGTATTATGTTTGAGTTTTGTGTCAAGTTATCTACAACTGGATATTAACAAACTCCAATCCGCCACATAACCGCGGACACGGCTTTCAAAAGATCATAATCCTGTAGGCGTGTCCCAACTTAGCCCATCACAAGCTCTCGAGATCAACAGAGGCAAAACCCATTGTCTTAGGGACTACCTGATCATACTCAGAATCCCGGTGTACAAGATATTTCGACAATGGTAAAATAAGTCCAGCAAGACCTCCCGACGTGCCAACACCCCGATAGGAGCCGCACGTATCTTGTCTCAGGCCACGTCGGATAGGTCAGCCTACGCGTAATACTACATACCTCGGGTTTCCCCGAGGCGGCCCTGCAGTCCACACGGTTTGGACCAACACTCATGAGGAGCACTGACTTGGGATGTAAATTAAGTCCTCGGGTGCTTGCCGGTCCCTATGCAAGTTTTAGTTATTAGGAAAATGGTAAAACCAAAGTTTTGCCTTGCTGGAGGAGTTTTATTCAAAGCAAACTATCAAGGGGGGCCCATAAACCCCAACCGCGATAGGAACGCAAAATCAAGGAACATAACACCGGTTTATCAGTTCTAAAGGCGGCATGAGTAGAACAAAACACTGAGCAAAAGGCCAAGCCTTCCACCCATTCCCATGTATATATGTGCATTAATGAAAATAATAGATACTGTGTTATTCCGAAAAACCCAATCCACATGGAGCAAACTTCATCTTCACCTGCACCTAGCAACGCTATAAGAGGGGGCTTGAGCAAAAGCGTAACTTAGCCAAACAACGGTTTGCTAGGTAGGTAGTTAGAGGTTTCATGGCAAGGTGGGGGCTGACATGCAAAAGGATACGTATCGCGACAAAGCAATAGAGCGAGGCATCTAGCATGGCAACAATAGAGGTGATATCAAGGATTGGTCATCTTGCCTGGTAAGTCTTCAGTGTTATCAAGACCTTGCTCTTCATAATCGTACTCAGCGGCTGTCTCGACCTCGGACTCGAACTCATCTCCCGGTGCTACCCAAACATAAACAAGCATCCAAATAAACAAAATTAACAAGAAAAGAACGCATGCTATGCAAGAGAGATGCAAGTATGATGCTACAAAGCTACCGGTAAGGAAGGAGATGAAGCCGGGAAGGATATGTGAAGACATGATGGATATGGGCAAGATCTTGCTAAACCAAGCATGCCACGGGATATGTTGAAAGATTTTGGTCGAAATCGATATAAGGATCATCGGAATTGGATGCACGGTTTGAAAAGACAAGCAAAACAAGATGCAATGCAAAACTGATGTTAAAAACAACATGGCATCTTGGGAGCAAGGTCTAATTATGCTACAACACCAAAACGTGATGAAAAAAGGCATGATTGTGAAGTAGACATGATTGTGAACACATATAAACTCAGAGCACATCCAAAAACTTACTGGAACACAATTAAAATAGCATGGCCAAATGTAATAAGTTAACAGGTTTTCAGACTTGGTTAAAATTACTGGACATGCAACCAGGAACAGTATGTTGTTGCCTTTACATGCACATAACAACAAGAACATCAATTATATCAAGTATGAAATTTACATGAGCATGAAGAAGACATAATATACTTCCAATTAACCCAAAGAAGGAATACATTCCATGCAAGGGTTGATTAACATGAGCTTTGCCAAGTTGAATATTCTGTTAACAGGCTGACAATTCAGATTTCAAGCACTTGAGAGCAAGATACTAACAAGCTACAGCAGGTCATATATGCAAACAAAGGCATGGATTGATAGACAATTACATGGACATCAAGACATGCTCACTGGTTATTCTAAAACATGCATGTAAAAGATTGTAGCATCAAGTTTACATGGCAACATGTTATAAAAGATTCCTTCACTAAGTGTAAAAACAACAACAATGACATGGCATGTTTGCAAGCTTGTGCAAGTCACCACAGGGCATATCATGAAAAACCAATTAAACCACTTCAAAGATAACATGATTATGCTCGTAATACATGTTGGCATGTGGCTCAAAAGAAAATCATACAAAATGCTACGAAAAAGACAAAACAACAAGTTATAACAATTTCAACATCTTAACAGCAACAAGCACTTTTGTAACATGGATAATCATGGCATAATGCAACCTAACATGTATGCAAATGTATCCATCATGAGGAGCATCACAAGACTAACATTTTGACATATCATATACTCCATTTGGACCAACATGCACAAAGATACACCATGTTAAACATGCACACATGCTGTTGACAGACAACTTAAGCTGAAATGTAACAACAACAAGAGTTTGGCAACGAAGATTAAGACATCAAGATTAACCCTAACATGCATGCAAATGATTCCAACATGTAGAGCACTCTGAGGTGAACAAATCCATATATAATACACGCAAATTGGAGCTACGAGCACGGAGATATGGCATGACAAAGAGGACATCATGATATTGGGATTGATGGACCTAGTGGAATTTTTACCCCGCGAGAAGTTGGACGAAGATGTTCTGGGACGGAAGGATCCGGGAACGCGGGGCGCGTTTGGATGGGGGAGTGGTGGATCTCGTCCACTCCCAGATCCAGATCGGGATCCGGCCCGGCGGCGGCGGCGGTTGGGGCCGGCGGTGATGACGGCGATGGCCGAAGGCTGGGATGGCGAGGTCTGAGGCGGCTGGCGGGCGGCGTGGGGTCGGAATGGTGGTGGCTGGTGGTGGTGCTCAGCAGCGGGGGCGGAGCAGGCGCGGGCGGCGGCGATGGCGGAGACCAGTGGCGGCGAAGGAGAGGCCGGCGCGCTAGGTGGAGACGTGCGGTGGCGGGCGGCGGTCCAGCGGTGGCGGGCCGCCGGCGGAGATGCGACCTGGGTGCGAGGCGGTGAGGAGCTCGGGCCCTGGTGCGGCCCGGTTCGGCCCCAGGGCGGGCTGGATCTAGGCCCCGGGCATCGGCGGCGATGTGGGCACGGTGGAGGCGACGTGGTACCCTGTGATTTGTTGAGGGGGCGGCGGCGGATGTGTCCGGCGTGGTG
The DNA here is from genome assembly GCA_902687465.1 of Secale cereale. Taxonomy (NCBI): domain Eukaryota; kingdom Viridiplantae; phylum Streptophyta; class Magnoliopsida; order Poales; family Poaceae; genus Secale; species Secale cereale. Next base: position 435,344,268 of record LR738712.1, on the reverse strand, counting down.
GGAGGAGTGGATCTAGGGTCTTTGCCTGAAATTTGGACGTGGGGGGCTGTTTTATAGGTAGAGGGAGTTAGGAGAGGGCTATTGAGGTGCGGTTTTCTCCCACACGATCGTGATCCAGCGGCGAAGAGCATAAGGGGGTTTTGGATGGGCTAGTGGGCTGGTGAGAAGGGGTGCTGGGCTAAAAGAGAAAGGGCTTCTTACGGTTAACGTAGTTAACCGCTGGGGCATCAAACGACCTCCAAATGGAACAAAATTTGACAGGAGGTCTACCAGTGATATACTAAGACCACTTGAAAACTCTCGGCCCATTCCAAGGATATTTTTGTCCCGCTCACGAAACAAGACTTGAGAGGTGTGACGGGTGCCGTGTGAGAGAGTCGGAATCTGAAACGGACAACGGAGAGGACGGAGACGATGCACGTACGCACAGATGCAAGTGAGACTATGCAAATGCAATGCACTGGATGATGATGACATGGTGATATGCAACACATGCTCAAAGTAAAACACAAAGACCCGAAATGATGAAGCCCAGAAAGGAATTGATTAAGTCAACGATGAATATATTGCCATATTGGGAATTGTTACATCTGGGGCGTTACACACCGGACACACCGTTGGTAACTTCGTGTATGCGTGATAATGTGAATAGGGCAGAGCCGCACGATCTTTATCTTATACACGAGGGCCGTGTATCAACGAGTGGACCCTATGTTAGTGTCGTCTAGCGAAAGATAATGATCAGGTGCTTCCCCCGAGTACTTAAGGTACTGCGGGATCGTGGGTGACAAGAAAGCTTCCCGGATCTTGTGGGTAAAGTGTGCAACCTCTGCAAAGTGTCAAACTATTCGAATAGCTGTTTCCACGGTCAAGGACAACTAGGTGCTGCTGCTTAGACTATGTCCTTATGTTTCTGGAAAAAAACACGGTTTGTGGAAATTTTAGTTTCTTGTTGAGCACATATTTAGAGTATAACACAATTCATAAACTGGCTATTGGTAGTGTCAAAGGGGTGAGCGAGACTACGAGTAATCAAAAGATTTTGCATGTGATCGCTCAAACAAAGCTGTATTCCCCTTAGAATACCAAAATAATGGAACATTCATCGAAAAAACAATGTATTGTAAATATATTCCAACATGCTATAAATCCTACCTCGGTAAAAAAGCTTGGAAACTTCCATAGTACAACTATGTGTGATGCTCACTTCTTGTAGACAAATATTTTTCTAACAGGGCAAACGGTTTTTTAGAATAGGTAGGAACTGCTCAGTTCTATTTTCCATCAGAAATGAAACTCATCGGCCAAAAGAAGGGAAACTGATAATGCCACTTGGAGATATTGTTTAGAAAAGGTGAAAAAGGTTGGTTGCATCACATACAACTATACATCACAAATTAAACACAGAACACAGCTCACAAGCAAACCATACCCACAGTTTCCCCTTTGTTGTCTCTCATGTTTGTCTCTTCGTATTTTTGGTTGGAGCAAGCTTGTTGGCCGAGGCACAATATCTGAGGCTTTGCTGATGGTTTGGGAACAACATATAGCGTATGCCAGCTACTTATTCAGTTGGTGGATTGAATCGACAAATTTAAAAGCATGAATAGATCATCTTCTTAAAATGGCCACTGGAAACCAAAGTATCGTGTTTGTGGAAATTTTCAAACATCAGTAACAATAAACTTAATACAAACATAAAACTCTGTACCAAAGTTATCTTGATCTCCATAAAGAATGAATGAGTCAGAATATCATAAATTGTGTTGTATACTCTCTAGGAATCAAAAGCAAAACAAGCTCGACCTCGAATGAAAACTTTACAATGTAGCATTGTTGGGAAACGTTTCATGGAGAACAAAAAAAATCTACGCACACACAAAGATCTATCCATGGAGATGTATAGAAACGAGGGTGAGAATGTGTCTATGTACCCTTGTAGACCGTAAGCGGAAGCGTTTCACAACACGGTTGATGTAGTCGAACTTCATCGTGCTTCAACCTATCAAGTATCGAATGCATGGCACCTCTGTGTTCTGCACACATTCAGCTCGGTGACGTCCCTTGCCTTCTTGATCCAGTAAGATGTCAAGGTAGTAGATGATCCAGTAAGTGAAGCACTAGAGAAACTGCATAGCTCAAAACAGTACTATCTGCGGAGATCACTTCACCATCACCGTCACGACACCATCGTGCTAACGGAAATCATCTACTACCTTGACATCTTACTGGATCAAGAAGGCGAGGGACGTCACCGAGCTGAATGTGTGCAGAACACGGAGGTGCCATGCGTTCGGTACTAGATCGGTTGAAGCACGATGAAGTTCGACTACATCAACCGCGTTGTGAAACGCTTCCGCTTACGGTCTACAAGGGTACATAGACACATTCTCACCATCGTTTCTATACATCTCCATGGATAGATCTTTGTGTGTGCGTAGATTTTTTTTTTGTTCTCCATGAAATGTTTCCCAACAATGCTACATTGTAAAGTTTTCGTTCGAGGTCGAGCTTGTTTTGCTTTTGATTCCTAGAGAGTATACAACACAATTTATGATATTCTGACTCATTCATTCTTTATGGAGATCAAGATAACTTTGGTACAGAGTTTTATGTTTGTATTAAGTTGATTGTTACTGATGTTTGAAAATTTCCACAAACACGATACTTTGGTTTCCAGTGGCCATTTTAAGAAGATGATCTATTCATGCTTTTAAATTTGTCGATTCAATCCCCCAACTAAATAAGTAGCTGACATACGCTATATGTTGTTCCCAAACCATCAGCAAAGCCTCAGATATTGTGCCTCGGCCAACAAGCTTGCTCCAACCAAAAATACGAAGAGACAAACATGAGAGACAACAAAGGGGAAACTGTGGGTATGGTTTGCTTGTGAGCTGTGTTCTGTGTTTAATTTGTGATGTATAGTTGTATGTGATGCAACCAACCTTTTTCACCTTTTCTAAACAATATCTCCAAGTGGCATTATCAGTTTCCCTTCTTTTGGCCGACGAGTTTCATTTTTGATGGAAAATAGAACTGAGCAGTTCCTCCCTATTCTAAAAAACCGTTTGCCCTGTTAGAAAAATATTTGTCTAGAAGAAGTGAGCATCACACATAGTTGTACTATGGAAGTTTCCAAGCTTTTTTACCGAGGTAGGATTTATAGCATGTTGGAATATATTTACAGTACATTGTTTTCTCAATGAATGTTCCATTATTTTGGTATTCTAAGGGGAATACATCTTTGTTAGAGCGATCACATGCAAAATCTTTTGATTACTCGTAGTCTCGCTCACCCCTTTGACACTACCAATTGCCAGTTTATGAATTGTGTTATACTCTAAATATGTGCTCCACAAGAAACTAAAATATACTCCATAAATTTAGAGATGTTGTGGGGACCCCGACTTAGAAGTCGAGATCACCGAATGCACGTGTACAGTGATCCCAGAGATCAATGCTCACTGAACACACAGAAGCTGAAATAACAAGAGTCTTACATCCATACAAATAGTCTTACACGAATTAAGGCCATTATGGCCAAGTCTTACATAGATAGAGCCTCACGGGCTGAATAGCAAACAACTCAAGTAGCGGAAGTCTTCGATAAACGGGTAGAACCCATGCCATCTGCCTTAACCCTACAGGCATTCTGACTGAGATAGCGTCCTAGTTCGCATGGTCGTCTCCAAAGAACTCTTCCTCATAATCCTGCTCTTCCATGCCTGGCCAATTAAATAACCAGTGGCAAGCCAATGAGTACTTTGAATGTACTCGCAAGCAACCCATGATGTGGTTCAAGTAACAGTGCAATTGAATAATAATGAACAATCTAGCAGGAGGCTAGAACAATATGCTATCATCAAGCTTATGCATCAATAACCTCGCGTAACCTCGAGGACAGGTTACCGACATCAACATGAATATAATTCATCTCACCGAGTCAAGTCACCATCTTGACTCATCACACACAATGTATCACCAAAGAAGTAAAATTCTGGACATAGTTTAAGTAGCACCACCCAACTGTCCATGACCGTGGACACGGCTATTCGAATAGTTTTACACTCTGCAGAGGTTGCGCACTTTACCCACAAGATCCGGGGAACTTCCGTGTCATCCACGACCCGCGGTACCTCAAGTACCCGGGGTAAGCACCCGGTCATTACCTTTCCTTAGACGACACTAACATAGAGTCCACTCGTTGGCACACGGCCTTGGGGTACAAACAATAGATCACGGGACATGCCCTAATTCAATGTTTACGCGTACCCGAAGGGACCAACGGTGTGTCTGGTGCCCTGTAAAAACAGTCATGGCCGTCTATCCAAGCACGACCCCGTCCCGGGAAAGACCTCAAGTCCTCCCGTCACTAGTAATGCGGGCACCATGCTAGTATCGACCTAAGTAATCAATAAAGCCACGTCCCATAAGGGGTAGTGTGGTTGCACATGTTTGGTTGGGACGGTAGTCACACATAAATCTAATCCATCATTCGACCATGCACATGATATTACCGGCACATCACTTCTTTCTCAAGTGATGACCTAACACTTCATCACCCTCGGGCATTAGGGGCACCCGATGGGTTCATGCAAAGTTTTCAACTACGGGGGTTCATATCACACATGCATCACATAAGCATCAAGACCAACTATTGCATGTCATCTAGCATATAGCAAGATCAACAATAAAGCATGCATTATGTGGTGGTTCATCTAGGTTACCATCGTAACCCTAATCATCATGCATCGGAAACAAACGGGTTCCGAAGAACAGTGAATCATGGTCAAAGGGCTGCTTGCCTGGATTGGCTTGGTCTTCAAAGTCTTCTAGTCCTTCTCCTTCTTCTTCCACAGCAACTTCGTCAAATACGGGATCTATACGTCGCGTAATAATAATGGAAAAATAAGAATACAACTAAAACAGAAAAACCAAAGTGCTCAGAAAAATGTCAACTCATTTTTGTAAAATACTAGAGGGTTTTCTAAGATGGGGAAAATATCTTAGTTGGAGTTTTGGAGTTGCAGAATAGGACATATTGATTTTTGAACAGGAGTTATACTGCTCAAATTTGAATTTAAATTTGAACAGTACAGAAAAGTTTCATGGATTTGAACGAAAGTGGTACCATTAAATAGGTTGGAATATTGCAAGTTTTTAGGAGTTGGAATTATTTAATTTGGATCAATATTCTTTCTGCATAAATGTTTGAAACATTAACAGAAAAGAAAAAGAAAAAGGGGTCCTGTGCACTGGGCCAGAAGTGGCCACAGTGCACGGCCCAGACGGCTCGGCCTGGCCGCACGGAGCCAGCACGCGCGCACGTCAGGTTTCAAACCTGACGGGCGGGGCCCATGGGTCAGCGGCTCAGAGGAGGGGAGAGAGGTGGGAGGATGACAGGCGGGGCCCGCCTGTCATCTCTAACCCCGCGGTCACGGCGGCGGCGAGCTCACCGGCGACGACTCCGGCCATGGCGACGGCAACGGAGGCCAGGGACGGATTCAGCGGCGTGCTGCGGTTGCAGTGGTGGTAGCGCGGCACGGCGGGGAGCCCTGGTTCGCCGTCGACGAGGTGCGACGGCGGAGTCTCGTCGGAGGTCAGTTGCAGCGGCCGTTTCCGACTGCAAACAGAGGGGGAAAGAGAGGGGAAAGGGTCAGGGGTGTGCTGCGGTTCCAAAACAGGCGGAGGGAGAAGCAGGGGAGACATGTACCTCGAGATCGCCGGCGGCCCAACGCGGCGGAGCTCCGGTCGATCCCGACCACGGGGGCACTCCGGGGTTGAACTGAGGGTGCAGGAGGGACTAGGGGAGAGTTGTGAGGCTGGTGGTGGTGTTGGAAGAGCTCGGGGAGGCCTATTTATAGGGCCCCGACGAGGACCCGTGGTCCAGTGCGCCGGCGAGCTCCGGCTCGTCGCTACAGCGCACGGGAGGCTGCGGGAGTGAGTCAGGGGAGTTGCTGGATGAGTCCTACGCCCAGCTGAGGCAAGAGGAGGAGCGGGGGAGCAACAGGGAGGCGCGCGCGTGTGGAGCAGAGGACTGGCCGAAGCGGGCGGCCGGTGCGCGTGCGGCGACGGCCACTGGAGGGCGCAGGAGGAGGGGGACAGCACCGGTGGGGGCTGCGGACGTCGAGGCACGTTGGGAGGTGCGAGGGGGAGGCTTGAGGTTGTCGGGGATCAGTGATTGGCCCGAGCCAGCGTGTGAGCTGCACTGTTCACGCGCTCTGGAGCGCGCGTATGGCTGGCATCAGCATGCTCTCGCCGGCTTGGTCCGTTCCAGCGTGCCCAACAGTGTCTGGTGAGTAGAGGGAGTAGTAAAGAATTGCCCTAAGGCATTGGATGCTCTGGGGTGTAGAGAGAGAGGGAGAGTGCTGGTAAAAATGGTGAAAGATGGGTGCACAGCAAGGTAAAGCTGGGGTTTCACCCCCCCAATCATGGAGATGAGGTGCTGGGGGAGTTACTGGGGCTTGCTAGTAACCCCATGAGTCTGTGGTAAAGAGCTGAGGCCATGGAGAAAAGTGAAAGTGGTAAAAATGGGGGTTTTAAGATTTCTGCAGAAGGTGTTTGATCATGGTTTGATCAAGTAAATGAGGTCCAATTGACATGGCACTTGACAGGGTTGAAAGACATGAGAAAATAGGGTGCTTCACCAAATTTGGGCTCATTTGAAGAAACTAGCCAATGTAACTTTGGTGAACCCTAGAAATCAACAGAAACAGTTTCATCTTGATTGAGTCAAGCTAATCATCTCCCCTTGATGCACCACTCGGTGTAGCATCATCATTTGGGGTATTGATCATGCTCACAAAGCTTGAGGCTCCAGATAAAAAGTTGGTAATGTAAAGTTGTTCAAATTTGCATTTGAACAGAAAGGGTTTTGAGGTGATCTGATCAAGTTGCTCTATTCCAAATCTTGTGCCATTTGGTCTAGGTGCCTTATTAGGCCATTCTAGAATGTGCACCAAGTTTGAGATCATTTGGACAAGTTTGGCAATGTGAAGTTGCTGAAACTCCAAATGTGGACAAAATGGTTATGAAGGGGTTTGAGGAGGTTTCCTTGATCTCCAATGCCTGAGGCTTTGCAAGATCATCAAATATGTCATATATGACATGATAGAATTTCCCTGGAATTTTTGGAGAAAAATTCCTTTGTAAATATTTCAAAAGCTTGAAATATCCAGAAAGGGTTTTAGAGGGTTTAGCCCATTATTTTGAACATGACCAAGTGTTGAAACTCTCATATATGGACAATATATGTCCTATGAGTCTCTCTGAATTTTGGCAAATATTTTTGAAGCAGTTAAATAATTTTCCCCTATTAAAGACCATTTCTGGCCTTAAGAAAAAGCTTTTAAATAAAATAGGAAAATAACTTTTAAAATTATACCTTTGTGGTTTATGGGAGTCCTATGACTACTAGGTCTCCAATAAACCTTTTGAAAAAGTTTTCACACCCTTAATCAAGTACTTGCAGTGCAAATCTCAATTCAGGGGTTTTTGGAAAAACTAAATTTATAAAATGCTTTTTGGCCAAATTAATTTTGTAAGAAAATACTATACTGCTATATATCACTTGGCATGATCATTGGGCAGAAGTTTTGGATAAGGAGATGAATTCTACAAGAGATCATAGTTGACTTTAATGAGCACATGAAAAAGCAAATGAAGAAACTCAATTCCAAATAAAAGCCAAATGATACTAAAAATTTTTGCTGGTCCAAATTTTCATGCTTCAAAGTTACAAATAACATGTTACAAAATGCAGGGTGTGACAGACCTACCCCCCTTACAAGAATCTCGTCCCCGAGATTCCTAAACTAGGGCTTAAAAGAGGTCGGGAAACTCAGATCTAAGATAGTCTTCTCGTTCCCAGGTTGCTTCTGCTTCGGTGTGGTTGCTCCACTGGACCTTGAAGTACTTGATGGTACGGCTCCGCGTACGTCGTTCTGCTTCGTCCAGAATATGAATGGGCTTCTCGCGGTAGGTCAAATCAGGCTGCAGATCAATGGCTTGGTGATCCACATCCTTGTAGAAACTGGGCTTGTCTGGAACCTGGAGACATTTCCGGAGTTGTGACACATGGAACACATTGTGCACATCGGATAGCTCTGGTGGTAGTTCCAACTGATAAGCCACTTCTCCTCGTCGTGCAGTGATCTCAAAGGGTCCAACGAACCTTGGTGCGAGCTTCCCCTTGACATGGAAACGCTTGGTTCCCTTCAGAGGAGTTACCCGCAGGTACACATGGTCCCCAACACGGAAACTCATGTCTCGGCGTCGAGTGTCAGCATAACTCTTCTGCCTTGACTTGGCTGCCTTTAATCGCTCTCTGACTAGTTGGACTTGCTCTTCTGCTGCACGGAGAATATCCGGTCCAAAGACTAGTCCTTCTCCAGTCTCCGACCAGTTGAGGGGTGTGCGACACTTGCGTCCGTACAACACCTCGAATGGTGCCATCTGAAGGCTTGACTGGTAACTGTTGTTATAGGAGAACTCGGCAAAAGGGAGACAGTCTTCCCACTTGGCTCCATATGCCAGGACACAGGCTCGGAGCATGTCTTCGAGAATCTGATTGACTCGCTCAGTTTGACCTCCGGTCTGTGGGTGGAAAGATGTGCTGAAAGACAACTTGGTTCCCAAGGCTTCTTGGAATCTCTTCCAGAACCTTGAGGTGAACTGGGTTCCTCGATCTGACACAATCTCCTTGGGAACACCGTGAAGACTTACGATTTGGTCGATGTAGAGAGCTGCCAGCCGGTTGCCATCATAAGTGGTCTTGACAGGAATGAAATGAGCTACCTTGGTCAAATGATCGACTATGACCCAGATAGAGTCATGTCCTCTATTCGACCTTGGTAATCCAGTGATGAAGTCCATTCCGACTTTGTCCCACTTCCACTCAGGAACCTTGAGTGGTTGAAGCAATCCAGCGGGTCGCTGATATTCAGCCTTGACCTTTTGGCACACATCACATTTTGCAACATAGGTTGCAATCTCTCTCTTCATACCGTGCCACCAGAATCGTGCCTTCAAGTCTTGGTACATCTTGGTTCCTCCGGGGTGGATGGAATACGGGGTGTCGTGGGCTTCTTGCAGAATCAGCGTCTTCAACTCGGGGTTGTTTGGTACGCAGAGACGACCTTTGTACCAAACAATCCCGTGCTCGTCCTCGGAGAATCCTGGGGCCTTGCCCATCTTCATCTTCCTCTTGATACCTTCAATGCTTGCGTGTCCATCTTGAGCCGTCTTGACGTCGTCCATCAGGGTTGGTCTGACTTCCAAATGATCCAGAAATCCGGGGGTAACCAATTCCAAACTGAATTGTTCGATCTCCTTAAACAAGGCTGGCTGTCTTTCTTGAATAATGACATTCAAAGAGCAAGCCTTCCTGCTTAAGGCATCGGCCACCACGTTAGCCTTCCCAGGGTGATACTGAACACTGAGGTCATAATCCTTGATGAGTTCCAACCATCTCCGCTGCCTCATGTTCAACTCTTTTTGGGTGAAAATATACTTCAGACTTTTGTGGTCTGTGTAAATCTCACACCGTTTCCCTAGGAGGTAATGCCGCCATGTCTTCAAGGCATGAACTACTGCCGCTAGCTCAAGATCATGAGTAGCGTAGTTCTCCTCATGAGGTCGTAGCTGCCTGGAGAGGTATGCTATGACGCGGCCTTCTTGCATCAGGACGCTTCCCAATCCGGTTCGAGAGGCATCACAATATATCACGAACTCCTTGTGAATATCAGGTGTTGCCAGAACTGGGGCGGTGGTCAATCTCTTCTTGAGCTCTTGGAAGCTCTCTTCGCATTTTGGCGTCCACTCGAACTTCTTGTCCTTCTTGAGGAGCTGAGTCATTGGTCGTGCAATGCTAGAGAATCCTTCCACGAACTTGCGGTAATAGCCCGCCAATCCGAGGAAGCTTCTGACTTCCTTGACGGTCGTTGGATATTGCCATAGGGTCACAGCTTCGATTTTTGCAGGATCAACAGATAATCCTTCCTCGGTCAAGACATGACCTAAGAATCCAACTTTGTGCAGCCAAAACTCACACTTGCTGAATTTGGCATATAGTTGGTGCTCACGAAGCTTGTCTAGGACCATCCTCAGATGCTGCTCATGTTCTTCCTCCGACTTCGAGAACACAAGGATGTCATCAATGAAGACAACAACGAACTTGTCCAAATATTCCATGAAGACTTTATTCATGAGATACATGAAGTAAGCTGGGGCATTGGTTAACCCAAAAGACATGACCGTGCACTCATACAGGCCATATCTGGTTACGAATGCCGTCTTCGGAATATCTCGGGGTCTGATCTTCAGCTGGTAATACCCAGATCTGAGGTCGATCTTGGAGAATACCTTGGCTCCGCTGAGTTGATCAAACAGATCTTCGATCTTGGGAAGTGGATACTTGTTCTTGATTGTAACTTCATTGAGGGAACGATAGTCAATGCATAAGCGGATGGTACCGTCCCTCTTTGCCACAAACAGAACAGGAGATCCCCAAGGGGAGGCACTCGGGCGGATAAATCCTTTCCTTAGCTGCTCTTCTAGCTGCTTCTTCAACTCGGCTAGTTCTTCCGTTCCCATTCTATAAGGCTTCTTATAGATGGGTCCTGCTCCGGGCACGAGCTCGATGATGAACTCAATGTCACGGTCAGGGGGCATTCCCGGTAGTTCGTCCGGAAGGACATCAGGATACTCACATACCACTGGTACTTGGTCTAGCCCAACTTCAGATAGACAGTTGACTTTAGCGGCTTGAGCGGAAGAGGAGTTGGGGGCAAACTTGACTTCTACACCTTGGTCATTGGTCACAGTGACTGTCCGATTGGCACAGTCTAACAAGCCTTGGTGCTTGCTGAGCCAATTCATACCTAAGATCACATCCAAGCGTTGCAATCTCAGGATGATAAGGTCTGCTAGGAAGTCTACACCGTTAATGGTAATACTGACTCCTTTACAGCCTATCTTGGCTCTCATCTCGGCTCCGGGGGTTTGTACCACCATAGGGTTATTCAGGGGTGTAGGGGTCATGCCACTTCTTAATGCAAATCTTTGAGTGACAAATGAATGCGTTGCTCCAGAATCAAACAAGACAGTTGCAGGTGCTGAGTTGACAAGGAACGTACCCAGCACGACGTCCGGGTCTTCCTGGGCTTCTTCAGCAGTGACGTGATTCACACGCCCCTTCCCATAGTTCGGCGGATTGCGAGGAGCTGGGTTCCTTGGTGGCATTCCACGGCCTTGTCCCTGGTTCTGCGCATTGGGGCGCGGGGCATCAGGCTTCTTGTTGGGGCACACCCTGGAGATGTGTCCGGGCTGACCACACCCAAAACAAGTGACTTGGTTTGGAGTGTTGATCTTGTTGCCACCATTGGTATTGGGGTTGAAAGCTGGCCTGGGGTTGGCATACTGCTGAGGCTGAGGATTGGCACGAGGTGCAGGAGCTCTTGGCTGCTGATAGGTTGGTTTGGCCGGGGCTGACTGCCACGGACGAGGCTTCTGGTTGCTGGAACTTCCCTTACTGACCAACTTGCGCTTGCGAGTGTCTTCCAAAGCACGCCGCTTGTCTTCAAGCATAAGTGCCTTGTTCACCAGGTCAGGGAACGACAGGCAGTCGCACACGACAAGCGAATATTGTAGAGTCTGATTAAGGCCTTCCATGAAGCGCTCCCTTTTGGCAGCATCAGTGCTGACATCCTCAGGGGCATACCTTGACAGAATACTGAACTTCTGCATGTACTCCTTGACAATGCCACTTCCTTGCTTCAGGGCTCGGAACTCGCGCTTTTTGATAGCCATGACTCCAGAAGGAATGTGGGCCTTGCGGAATTCTGCCTTGAAGTTAGCCCAAGTGATGTCTTGTTCAGCATGCATGACCTTGAATCCATCCCACCAAGCTCTTGCGGTTCCCCCGAGGCAGTGGGCTGCATAGGCCACCTTCTCGCGATCTTCGGTGCATCCGACTAGTTCCAGAATCTCCTCAATGGAACGGACCCAGTCATCTGCATCCAGGGGTTCAGCAATCTCGATGAAGGTTGGCGGTGCATGCTTCTTGAACTCTGCCAACGTAGAACGTCCATTGCCATTCCCCGCCGGCTGGCGGTTGTTGGCGACAGCTTGAGCAATCAGCTGAAGAGCTGCAGTGTTGGCTTGGCGTTCCTCTCAGAAAGCTTGGAGAAGCTGAGCCATGTCCATGCTTGGAGGAGGTGGTGGTGGAGCTTGGTCGTTGGTTTGGTCGTGGTCTGCCTCTGGCTGAGAGGATGCTCCGGCTTCGGGCTGCTGGGTAGAGGTACCAGTACGAGTTACAACACGCATCCTGTTGGAGCGGTAAAAGGTCTCATGACTTGGAAGAGGAAAAGAAAGATAGATGGGTGCCTAGTAAGGGGGTGGGTGTGACACTAAATCAAATCATGCAAGGGCCGGGAGGCCAAAACACATTCATTAAAATCCAAATGGGTGATGTAGTCGTTTACATATTCCCGAAGGAAGGTCACGACTTACATCCAGACACGACAAAAGCTAGCACTAGATGGTTTCATATGAACCACACAAGGACTCGACTGCGCATAGGGGTTACACGACCTATCCTACCGTAGGGGTTACAACTGGCATATCCGAGTAGCGAATGATGCCTAAGCGGCGGAATGCTCGGTCGCGTATTCCGGCTCTTCTGGGTCTTCCTCCTTGTCTTCATCTGACTGGGCTCCCTTGTCACTAGAGGGAGTGGGGGACTGGAGGAGCTGGATACGACGGTGCTTCGACGGTGGTGCAGGGAAAAGCTTGCGGTATTCCCTTGCTGTCATCCGGCGTCGCCGAGGTGGTTCTTCACCCTTGGAAGACACATCCTCGGAGGGCCTTCCGCCTCGATATGCGATAGCGGATTGTACAGAAGGCGCTCCTTCCTTCTTGATCCTGTTTGCCTTCTCTTGAGCTCGACGAAGAAGTGCCTTGGTCTTGTAAAGTTCTTCTCGAAGCTTCATTGATTCCGAGGCCAAGTCTTGTGCCAAGCTGTCGGCACATAGACTGAAGTAGGTCTGGAACCGAAGCGAGAGTCCATCCTTCAGTGGAGGGGCTAGTGCGCTGCTTTCTTCGTCACCTTCCTTTCGGTAAGTTAGGAAGCGAGTTTCCATCTTGGCTGCCATCTCCGGAAGAAGCTCACGGAGACGGTTTAGTGCCTTGAGTGCAGCAGCCTCGGCAGCAAGTGGTAGTGTCGTCATCTGGGGTCCCTTGAAGAACCAACTTGTGGGAGGATCGTTTGCCTTCACAATCACTTCCACATGGTACTCCACCTCAGTATCGCTCACCCAATGCTCATGGTAGGTGAGGATGGGTGCTCGGTGGAACTGACACTCCTGGAGGCTATCCTCGAGAAGTAGGGGAAACCCAGTGGTCAGGTGCTCTTCGGGAACAGCGGCCATCTACAAAGGTGGAATAGGAGGGGTTAATAAGCTGAGGAAATCTCAGGTTTAGAAAAGAAGAGAGTTTCAGAAGGTTTTGAAAAAGGGGTCTCATCTATTTAACGCCCATGCTGACTAAGGCTTCCTACAGTCAGGATGGCTCTGATACCAGCTCTGTGGGGACCCCGACTTAGAAGTCGAGATCACCGAATGCACGTGTACAGTGATCCCAGAGATCAATGCTCACTGAACACACAGAAGCTGAAATAACAAGAGTCTTACATCCATACAAATAGTCTTACACGAATTAAGGCCATTATGGCCAAGTCTTACATATATAGAGCCTCACGGGCTGAATAGCAAACAACTCAAGTAGTGGAAGTCTTCGATAAACGGGTAGAACCCATGCCATCTGCCTTAACCCTACAGGCATTCTGACTGGGATAGCGTCCTAGTTCGCATGGTCGTCTCCAAAGAACTCTTCCTCATAATCCTGCTCTTCCATGCTTGGCCAATTAAATAACCAGTGGCAAGCCAATGAGTACTTTGAATATACTCGCAAGCAACCCATGATGTGGTTCAAGTAACAGTGCAATTGAATAATAATGAACAATCTAGCAGGAGGCTAGAACAATATGCTATCATCAAGCTTATGCATCAATAACCTCGCGTAACCTCGAGGACAGGTTACCGACATCAACATGAATATAGTTCATCTCACCGAGTCAAGTCACCATCTTGACTCATCACACACAATGTATCACCAAAGAAGTAAAATTCTGGACATAGTTTAAGTAGCACCACCCAACTGTCCATGACCGTGGACACGGCTATTCGAATAGTTTTACACTCTGCAGAAGTTGCGCACTTTACCCACAAGATCCGGGGAACTTCCGTGTCATCCACGACCCGCGGTACCTCAAGTACCCGGGGTAAGCACCCGGTCATTACCTTTCCTTAGACGACACTAACATAGAGTCCACTCGTTGGCACACGGCCTTGGGGTACAAACAATAGATCACGGGACATGCCCTAATTCAATGTTTACGCGTACCCGAAGGGACCAACGGTGTGTCTGGTGCCCTGTAAAAACAGTCATGGCCGTCTATCCAAGCACGACCCCGTCCCGGGAAAGACCTCAAGTCCTCCCGTCACTAGTAATGCGGGCACCATGCTAGTATCGACCTAAGTAATCAATAAAGCCACGTCCCATAAGGGGTAGTGTGGTTGCACATGTTTGGTTGGGACGGTAGTCACACATAAATCTAATCCATCATTCGACCATGCACATGATATTACCGGCACATCACTTCTTTCTCAAGTGATGACCTAACACTTCATCACCCTCGGGCATTAGGGGCACCCGATGGGTTCATGCAAAGTTTTCAACTACGGGGGTTCATATCACACATGCATCACATAAGCATCAAGACCAACTATTGCATGTCATCTAGCATATAGCAAGATCAACAATAAAGCATGCATTATGTGGTGGTTCATCTAGGTTACCATCGTAACCCTAATCATCATGCATCGGAAACAAACGGGTTCCGAAGAACAGTGAATCATGGTCAAAGGGCTGCTTGCCTGGATTGGCTTGGTCTTCAAAGTCTTCTAGTCCTTCTCCTTCTTCTTCCACAGCAACTTCGTCAAATACGGGATCTATACGTCGCGTAATAATAATGGAAAAATAAGAATACAACTAAAACAGAAAAACCAAAGTGCTCAGAAAAATGTCAACTCATTTTTGTAAAATACTAGAGGGTTTTCTAAGATGGGAAAAAAATCTTAGTTGGAGTTTTGGAGTTGCAGAATAGGACATATTGATTTTTGAACAGGAGTTATACTGCTCAAATTTGAATTTAAATTTGAACAGTACAGAAAAGTTTCATGGATTTGAACGAAAGTGGTACCATTAAATAGGTTGGAATATTGCAAGTTTTTAGGAGTTGGAATTATTTAATTTGGATCAATATTCTTTCTGCATAAATGTTTGAAACATTAACAGAAAAGAAAAAGAAAAAGGGGTCCTGTGCACTGGGCCAGAAGTGGCCACAGTGCACGGCCCAGACGGCTCGGCCTGGCCGCACGGAGCCAGCGCGCGCGCACGTCAGGTTTCAAACCTGACGGGCGGGGCCCGTGGGTCAGCGGCTCAGAGGAGGGTAGAGAGGTGGGAGGATGACAGGCGGGGCCCGCCTGTCATCTCTAACCCCGCGGTCACGGCGGCGGCGAGCTCACCGGCGACGACTCCGGCCACGGCGACGGCAACGGAGGCCAGGGATGGATTCAGCGGCGTGCTGCGGTTGCAGTGGTGGTAGCGCGGCACGGCGGGGAGCCCTGGTTCGCCGGCGACGAGGTGCGACGGCGGAGGCTCGTCGGAGGTCAGTTGCAGCGGCCATTTCCGATTACAAACAGAGGGGGAAAGAGAGGGGAAAGGGTCAGGGGTGTGCTGTGGTTCCAAAACAAGTGGAGGGAGAAGCAGGGGAGGCCTGTACCTCGAGATCGCCGGCGGCCCGACGCGGCGGAGCTCCGGTCGATCCCGAGCACGGGGGCGCTCCGGGGTTGAACTGAGGGTGCAGGAGGGACTAGGGGAGAGTTGTGAGGCTGGTGGTGGTGTTGGAAGAGCTCGGGGAGGCCTATTTATAGGGCCCCGACGAGGACCCGTGGTCCAGTGCGCCGGCGAGCTCCGGCTCGTCGCTACAGCGCACGGGAGGCTGCGGGAGTGAGTCAGGGGAGTTGCTGGACGAGTCCTACGCCCGGCTGAGGCAAGAGGAGGAGCGGGGGAGCAACAGGGAGGCGCGCGCGTGTGGAGCAGAGGACTGGCCGAAGCGGGCGGCCGGTGCGCGTGCGGCGACGGCCACTGGAGGGCGCAGGAGGAGGGGGACAGCACCGGTGGGGGCTGCGGACGTCGAGGCACGTTGGGAGGCGCGAGGGGGAGGCTCGAGGTTGTCGGGGATCAGTGATTGGCCCGAGCCAGCGTGTGAGCTGCACTGTTCACGCGCTCTGGAGCGCGCGTATGGCTGGCATCAGCATGCTCTTGCCGGCTTGGTCCGTTCCAGCGTGCCCAACAGTGTCTGGTGAGTAGAGGGAGTAGTAAAGAATTGCCCTAAGGCATTGGATGCTCTGGGGTGTAGAGAGAGAGGGAGAGTGCTGGTAAAAATGGTGAAAGATGGGTGCACAGCAAGGTAAAGCTGGGGTTTCACCCCCCAATCATGGAGATGAGGTGCTGGGGGAGTTACTGGGGCTTGCTAGTAACCCCATGAGTCTGTGGTAAAGAGCTGAGGCCATGGAGAAAAGTGAAAGTGGTAAAAATGGGGGTTTTAAGATTTCTGCAGAAGGTGTTTGATCATGGTTTGATCAAGTAAATGAGGTCCAATTGACATGGCACTTGACAGGGTTGAAAGACATGAGAAAATAGGGTGCTTCACCAAATTTGGGCTCATTTGAAGAAACTAGCCAATGTAACTTTGGTGAACCCTAGAAATCAACAGAAACAGTTTCATCTTGATTGAGTCAAGCTAATCATCTCCCCTTGATGCACCACTCGGTGTAGCATCATCATTTGGGGTATTGATCATGCTCACAAAGCTTGAGGCTCCAGATAAAAAGTTGGTAATGTAAAGTTGTTCAAATTTGCATTTGAACAGAAAGGGTTTTGAGGTGATCTGATCAAGTTGCTCTATTCCAAATCTTGTGCCATTTGGTCTAGGTGCCTTATTAGGCCATTCTAGAATGTGCACCAAGTTTGAGATCATTTGGACAAGTTTGGCAATGTGAAGTTGCTGAAACTCCAAATGTGGACAAAATGGTTATGAAGGAGTTTGAGGAGGTTTCCTTGATCTCCAATGCCTGAGGCTTTGCAAGATCATCAAATATGTCATATATGACATGATATAATTTCCCTGGAATTTTTGGAGAAAAATTCCTTTGTAAATATTTCAAAAGCTTGAAATATCCAAAAAGGGTTTTAGAGGGTTTAGCCCATTATTTTGAACATGACCAAGTGTTGAAACTCTTATATATGGACAATATATGTCCTATGAGTCTCTCTGAATTTTGGCAAATATTTTTGAAGCAGTTAAATAATTTTCCCCTATTAAAGACCATTTCTGGCCTTAAGAAAAAGCTTTTAAATAAAATAGGAAAATAACTTTTAAAATTATACCTTTGTGGTTTATGGGAGTCCTATGACTACTAGGTCTCAAATAAACCTTTTGAAAAAGTTTTCACACCCTTAATCAAGTACTTGCAGTGCAAATCTCAATTCAGGGGTTTTTGGAAAAACTAAATTTATAAAATGCTTTTTGGCCAAATTAATTTTGTAAGAAAATACTATACTGCTATATATCACTTGGCATGATCATTGGGCAGAAGTTTTGGATAAGGAGATGAATTCTACAAGAGATCATAGTTGACTTTAATGAGCACATGAAAAAGCAAATGAAGAAACTCAATTCCAAATAAAAGCCAAATGATGCTAAAAATTTTTGCTGGTCCAAATTTTCATGCTTCAAAGTTACAAATAACATGTTACAAAATGCAGGGTGTGACAGATGTAAAACATGAGATGTAGAAATTTACATTGCTAAAAGTATTTTTGGCATCTTCAAAAAAAGTCTAAAATCCAACAGATGATGCAAAATGCAGATGCAAAAGTGCAACTTCGATAAGTGATGCAAAAGTGAAGATGTAAAACTAGTAGCACAACAACGACATATGTTTTGAACAAAACTTCAACTAAAATTCAGAATTTTTTGCATATAACAACATCTTATCAATCGACGACGACCAAAAGAACAGCCAGTGGTGACTGACAAAACTAGCAATGGACATCAACAAAAAATGATTCACCCATGGATTGAGGCATGCACACAATGGTATTCCCGCACACACACAACCAAACTCTGAAGTTGAACATTGATTCAGGCACACACACACACACACAACACCATGCCCGCCCCTGTACTCCTCCAGCCATGGCAACGGTGAGCCAAACGGGCTGCTCCAGCGGTCGAACACCACTAGCCAGCTGTGAACGGGATGCTCCAGCTTCCCTCGCGACCCCGCCACTGCCAGGGAGCTAGGGGCCACCCAGTGCCGGAGCTCCAGCTTCCCCCATGACCCAGCCTCGGCAGGTCATCGCCGCCATCAGCGGCAAATTTGCAAGCCGTCACTGACTGAATGTTGCCGCCCCTACACGGGATGACCACTGCAGGTCGGGCCGGAGCTCCCGCTGCAGCCACCGTGCGTCTTGTCGGGGCATCGAGGATGGCGCTATCGCGGCTGAAGTTCTTGGCGCACCCCTGCTGCATCTCGTCGGGAGCGTCGAGGATGGCCGGAATCAGCCGACGGCGGAGGGGAATGGTAAGGGATGGTTGCTACTTCATGAGCTTGCGTTGATTTTTCCCTTGAAGAGGAAAGGGTGATGCAGCAAAGTAGAGATAAGTATTTCCCTCAGTTAAGAACCGAAGTTTCAATCCAGTAAGAGGCACAAGTAAGTCTCCAATGGATACACCTGCACAAACTAACAAACACTTGCACACAACGCAAAAAAGGGGTTGTCAATCCCTTCACGGTCACTAGGAAGAGTGAGATCTAATAGAGATAGATTTAAAATATAAATAAAAGATAAAATAGATTAAACACAAATAAATTGCAGTAAGGAATTTTGGGGTTTCTGGTTTTGTAGATATGAAAATATATGATAAGGAATAGACCCGGGGGACATAGGTTTCACTAGAGCCTTCTCTCTCGAAGAAAGCATACGGTGGGTAAACAAATTACTGTTGAGGAATTGATAGAAAAGCGCAAAGTTATGATGATATCCAAGGCAATGATCATGAATATAGGCATCACATTCATGACAAGTAGACCAAAACGATTCTGCATCTACTACTATTACTCCACACACCGACCGACTCCTACCTGCATCTGGTGTATTAAGTTCATAAGAATAGAGCAACGCTTTAAGAAAGATGACATGATGTAGAGGGATAAACTCAAGCAACATGATATGAACCCCATCTTGTTATCCTTAATGGCAACAATATGTGCCTCACTACCCTTTCTTTCATGGGGTGAGAACACCGCAAGATTGAACCCATCACAAAGAACCTCTCCCATTGCAATAAAAACCAATCTAGATGGCCAAACCAAATCGATAGACCTGAGTGAAATACAAAGCTATCTTAATCATGCATAAAAGAGTTCATAGAAGACTCAAATAATATTTATAGATAATCTGATCATAAATCCACAATTCATCAGATCTCAACAAATGCACCGCGAAAGAAGATTACATCAAATAGATCTCCAAGAACATCAAGGAGAACATTGTATTGAAGATCAAAGAGAGATAAGAAGCCATCTAGCTACTAGCTATGGACTCGTAGGTCTGTGGTAAACTACTCACACATCATCGATAGAGCAGCAAGGTTGATGTAGATGACCTCCATGATCAAATCCCCCTGCGACGGAGTACCGAAAAAGGCCCCAAGATGGGATCTCATGAGAACAGAAGCTTGCAGTTGTGGAAAAGTATTTTGGCGGCCTCCTTGGCATGGGATCTCATGAGAACAGAAGATTAGGGTTAGAAGTGCCACGAGGGGCCCACAAGCCCTAGGGGCGCCTCCCCCAAGGGCGCACCCTCGCGGCTTGTGGCCTCCACGTGGGTCTTCTGGCCTCTTCTCGAAGCTTGGTGGATGTCTTCTTGTCCAAGAAAAATCACCGTAAAGTTTTATTCCATTTGGACTCTGTTTGATATTGATTTTGTGTAAAAGCCAAAAACATGGAAAAAACTGGCACTAGGCACTAGGTTAATAGGTTAATCCCAAAAATGATATAAAGTAGCATATTAATGCATATAAAACACGCAAAGTAGATAATATAATAGCATGGAACAATAAAAAATTATAGATACGTTGGAGACGTATCAAGCATCCACAAGCTTAATTATTGCTCGTTGTTGAGTAGGTAAATGATAAAAAAAGAATTTTTGATGTGGAATGCTACCAAATATATTTATCAAAGTAATTTTCCTTATTGTGGCATGAATGTTCAGATCCATATGATTCAAAACAAAAGTTTAATTGACATAAAAACAATAATACTTCAAGCATACTAAAGAGCAACATCATGAAGCTTCAAAATAACATGGCTAAAGAGTGTTATCCCTACGAAATCATATAGTCTTGTTACGTTCCCTCTTCTCAACACAAAGTATAAATCATGTCCTACCCTGGTCTCAGCCAAGCAATTGGTTTATACTTTTTAATGTGCTTCAGATTTTTCAACTCTTCACGCAATACATGAGCGCGAGGCATGGATATAACACTATAAGTGTAATAGAAGGTGGTAGTAGACAAAGAAGGGAGAAAGTCTCATGTCAACTAGGCAAATTAATGGGCTATGGAGATGTCCATCAATTGATATCAATGTGAGTGAGTAGGGATTGCCATGTAACGAATGCACTAGAGCTATAAGTGTATGAAAGCTCAAAAGAAAACTAAGTGGGTGTGCCTCCAACTTGCTTGCTCACGAAGACCTAGGGCAATTTGAGGAAGCCCATTATTGGAATATATAATGCAAGTTCTATGACGAAAATTCCCACTAGTAATATACGAAAATGTCCATATAGCAAACTCTCTATCATGAAGAACATGGTGCTATTTTGAAGCACAAGTGTGGAAAAGGATAGTAACATTGTCCCTTCTCTCTTTTTCTCTCGTTTATTTTTTCTTTTGTTTATTTTTATTTTTCCTTTTTTTTTTCTTTTTGGGCACTTTGGCCTCTTTTTTTGTTTGGGCTCTTTGGCCTGTTTTATTTTATAAACCTCACATGGGACAATGCTCTAATAATGATGATCATCACACTTTTATTTGCTTACAACTCAAGGTGAAAACTCATAATGACGGAACGCTAGAGTTACATGGAAATCTATCTCGGAATGGCTATGAAAATGCCATAATAGGTAGACATGATGGCTGTGTTGAGGGGAGTATAAGGTGGGTTTAATGCACCAGTGAAAGTTGCGCGGTACTAGAGCAGCTAGCAAAGCTGGAAGGGTGAGAGTGCCTATAATCCATGGACTCGTCATTAGTCATAAAGAACTCACATACTTATTGCAAAATGTTTATTAGCCCTCTAAGAAAAGTACTACTACGCATGCTCCTAGGGGAGAGGTTGGTAGGAGTTAACCATTGCGCGCCCCCGACTTTCACACAAAGGAAGACAATCAAGGATAAATTGTGCTCCAACTTCATGACATAACGGGAAGACCATATGTGCATGCTACGGGAATCACAAACCTTAACACAAGTATTTTTACTCTTCCAAAATTTATTACTATCATTACTCTAGTATTACCATCTTCATATCTCAAAACGATTGCAAGGAATCAAACTTCTCATATATTCAATGCTCTTTATGAAAGTTTTCATTGTATCTTCCTTGGATGCCCATCATATTAGGACTAAATTCATAACCTAAGCAAATTACCATGCTTTTTATTAAACTAAAAATAATATAAATGAACCATGGGAGTTCATCAATTTATACAAAATAGCATCACCGCCATGCTAAAAAAGACATAAGTGAAGCACTAGATCAACTTCATAGCTCAAAAGATATAAGTGAAGCACATAGAGTATTCTAATAAATTCACGATTAATGTGTGCCCTCTCAAAAGGTGTGTACGTCAAGGATGATTTTTCAAACTAAGAAGCAAATACTCTTATCATACAAGACGCTCCAAGCAAAACACATATCATGCGGTGAATAAAAATACAGCCTCAAGAAAATTTACCGATGGATTCAAGACAAAAGAGGGGGTGCCATCCGGGGCATCCCGAAGCTTAGATGCTTGGTTGTCCTTGAATATTACCTGTGGGTGCCTTGGGAATCCCCAAGCTTAGGCTCTTTCCACTCCTTATTTCGTAGTCCATCAAATCTTTACCCAAAACTTGAAAACTTCACAACACAAAACTCAACAGAAAACTCGTGGTTTCCGTTAGTACAATAAATCAAATCAACACTTTATGTACTGTTGTGAACTCATTCTAATTTTATATTGGTGTTATAACTACTATATTCCAACTTCTCCATTGTTCATTCCCCCCGATAGTACCCATAGATTCATCAAAATAAGCAAACCACACAATGAAAATAGAATCTGTCAAAAACAGAACGATTTGTAGCAATATGAAAGGTTCATATTCTTCTGCAACTCTAAAAATTCTGAAAACTTAGGACCACATGGGAAATTTGTATATAAATCTTTTGTAAAATTTTCAGAAAATTAGCACACTCTAGTGAATTTTAGAATTTTCTGTACTTGGCACAAAAGTTTCAGTTTTCTCACAGAATCAAATATACTATCTTCCAAATCATCCCAAAGATCTTGCTTGTCACAAACACTATTTAAAATCATAAAAACATATCTAACCAGTGGCTAGAAGATATATTTTACATAAAAACATAAAAGAAGAATATTGGGTTGTCTCCCAACAAGTGCTTTTCTTTAAAGCCTTTTAGCTAGGCATTGATAATTTTAATGATGCTCACATGAAAGACAAGAATTGAAGCACAAAGGAAGCATCATAAAACATGTGACAAACACATTTAAGTCTAACATACTTCCTATGCATAGGCATTTTATAAGCAAACAAATTATCAAGGCAAGCAAAAACTAGCATATGCAAGGAAGAGGAATAAAACATGGATAATTTAAGCATCAAGAGAGGTAATTTAGTAACATAAAAATTCCTACAACCATATTTACCTCTCTCATAATAATTATATGTGGGATCGTATTCAAATTCAACAATATAGCTATCACATAACATATTATCTATATGATCCACATGCATGCAGAGTTGACACTCTTCCAAAATAGTGGGATTATCATCAAATAAAGTCATGACCTCTCAAAACCCACTTTTATCAAAAATTTCATAAGATTGACCAATCTCCAAAGTAGTGGGATAAAACCCACTTCTAATATTATTGCAAACATTATTATCAAGATCATTTTCATCATGAGGCCTAAATAGATTGTCAAGATCATAAGAAGCATAACCCAATCATGATCATTGCAATAAGTAATGGACATAGCAAAATTAGCGTCCCCAAGCTTAGGGTTTTACTTATTATTAACACAATTGATATTCATGAAATTTATAATAACATCATCGCAAGCATGCTTTTTATTCAAGGAGATATCATGAATCGCTTTATAAATTTCATCTTGTAACACTTCATGACAATTTTTAGATTCACGAATTTTAAGCAAAACTTCATAAAGATAATCTAGTGCACTCAACTCACTAGCAACTGGTTCATCATAATTGGATCTTTTATAAATATTAGCAAGTGGATGAGGATCCATAAATCTCTTTTCTTCTGAATTGCAATAAACACAATTATGCCAAGCAAACGAGCAAACAAACCAAGTAAGAGATAGAGGCAAACGAAAAAACACAAATATTTTTGTGTTTTTATGAAAAAGTTTTAGAAGTTGGGGAGATGAAAACAAGAGACAAATGGCAAATAATGTAAGTGCAAGCGATGAGAGTGTATGATAGGTACTTGGTAGGCTTGATGTAGAACCTTCTCGGCAACGGCGCCTGAAATTCTTCCTGCTACTTCCTGAGCTTGCGTTCATTTTTTGCTTGAAGAATAAAGGGTGATGTAGCAAAGTAGAGACAAGTATTTCCCTTAGTTAAGAACCAAGGTATAAATCAAGTAGGAGGCACAAGCAAGTCCCCAGTAGATGCACCTGCACAAACTAACAAACACTTTCACGCAACACGAAAAAGGGGTTGTCAATCCCTTCACAGTCACTAGCAAGAGTGAGATCTAATAGATATATATTTAAAATATAAATAAAAGATAAAATAAAGTAAACACGAAAAAAGTGAAGCAAGGTATTTTCAGGTTTTGGGTTTTATAGATCTAAAAATATTTGATAAGGAATTGACCCGGGTGTCGGTGTAACAAACCCAGGTTTATGTTTCCCTGACTGTACATAGGCATGGAAGTAAGTTCACAACGACCACAACCACGTCGAGCAGAAGAGGTAGATCTTTGACAAATCAAGGGGCGGATCAAGAGTACCAAGTCCAGAAGAAGGAATAAGAGCTCGCTAAGGGAAAACCTCCCTTGCCGAGCAGGCGAGCCCAGCGAGGGCGAGGTACCCTACAGACGAGTGCCCGACAAGCTTGCTGGTGACGCAGAGGGTGGATTTACCCCAACAAGGCTCCACCACACCACCTCACAGCAACCCAAGTCACCAATCAGTGTGGTGTCAAGCCCTCGAGTGGCTAAGTGGCCGTAACTCGGTACGTAGCAACCATTTCTAGAGGAAATAACCTACAGATGACACCGGTCCAGCAACATGTCATGTAGGCAGGAGAGGAGGTGGCAGAATCGGCTTGCCAAGGCTTGCGGGGCTACGCCCCGATGTGACACTAAGCGGCGCATTTAATGCACCTTGTCTTGTCTGTAGAGTTAGGTATGATAGCATTGTTTGCTATCTAATCAGTACATAATGACTGATTTGCCATTGTGGTAACCCCTTGATCTATAAAAGGAGGATCCTGGCAACCGTACAAAGGATTCAGACCATGTTACACTCATACACGCGTAGTTGCTCTCGCCCCAGGCCACCTTGCCGGCAAAGAGCACCGCGTCTCCACTATGGTCCACCCCATCAATCCACCAAAGCAGGAGTAGGGTTTTATGCCTCACTGCGGCCCAAACTTGGGTAAAAACTGCCCGTGTCATCGCTGCCGCACTACCCCGTGCCCTCCACTCTTTGTGCAACATACCCTTCCCCTTGCTGAACCAAAAGGGGCCGATGGTCCCTTAGGTGGTCGTGATTTCCCACGACATCTTTGGCGCGCCAGGTAGGGGGAAGCACTTGCGCGAATCTGAGAGTGTATGCAGCGCATCATCATCATCATCATCATCGTCTTCTTCGTCAACGGCTACATCATCCATGGTGCCCAAGAAGAAATCCGGTGCTACGGCTCACCCGACCACCTCAAAAGCCTCTCCACACGCGGCCACTAAGGCCGCGGGGGGTGCGGAGGCACACAGGAACACGGGTGCTGTGGGAGATGTGGTCGGCGCAGGCGGCGTTATTACCACGTCCCCCGTGGCCAAAGCGGAAGCAGGAGGCACCAGAGAGGAGGAGAACATTAGCATAGCCCCTGCGGCCACGTTCCGTCGAACACAGGTGGAGAGGTCACTCCATCTCCCCCTCTCCACTCTCCCGGAGGACGTAGCCGCAGCGGCGACTCTCGATTCAGAGTGGACTGTGCTCTTGTGGCTGCCCCCACCGTAGGTGCAGCCACTGGGCGCACGCCGCCCATGGGGGGAGTCGGTCGGGCCGTTGCGCTAGACGGGGCCATCAACCTCCAAGCGCATTTGCCTCTTCGCCACGCCACCCTCGCGACTAGCTCATGATGGCGAGAGCTCGGCGCTGCTCATACCAGCGCCGCCAGAAGCCAGGTGACGTTGCGGTCTACGTCGTCATCCATGCTGAGCACTGCCTCAGAGGCCATGGTGCGGGCCCAGCTCCTGTTGAGATTTCCCCCGGTGGCCGATTAAATGGATGAGTGGAGAGCCACCATTCAAAGTTTGATTGGCTTCACCGAAGCGGGAGGATCGCATCGAGTATGCCCGTCACAGACTCCATTGGCAGCCACAATGACCCGAGCCGCTGGCTACACCGAGGGGGCCACACCCACGGTGTAGTCACCTTCGCAGCAGCCAACTCGAAGACCGTGGCGAGAACCGCACGACCAAGCAATTGACGATGTGTCGATGGCCTCATCTGGACCTCGAGCACGTATGGATCAGCGGCGAGCCCCAGAGGACGGGCGGAGGGGGGATGCGTGCATCACCATCGAGCAACACCGCGCAACCCTCCGCCAGTCCGATAGGCGTGATGGCCTTAACGTCGACGAGCCTACACTCGGTGAGAGCAGATACCTGCCTTTCAAGGTTGGGTGCCCTGCTTTCACCCGTGAGCTGCGGCAAGTTCATTGGCCATCTTCCCGCATGTTCAAGCCAGAGATACCTGAGAAGTACGATCGAAGACTAAACCCGGCAGAGTTCTTGAACATGTACACCATTGCTGTTCAAGCTGCCGGGGGAAGAGACAAGAAGGTGTTTGCCAATTACTTTCCATTGGCACTCAATCCAAATGTGAGGTCTTGGCCGATGCACCTGCCGGAGAACCCCATCTCGACCAGGGCTGATCTGTGCCATGGGTTTGTTGGCGCCTTCACCGACGGCCATCAAGAACCAGGACGGACTCTGCAGAAGTACATGCAAAGGTTCAGTCAAGTGCACGAAAACATTCCAGACATCCACCCGACAGCAGTGATAGATAATTCCAGTCCAATGTGCGTAACCGCGGGATGCGTTCCAAGATGAATGTGCGGCTGCCCAAGATTGTGAACAAGCTGTACACTTTGGTGGACAAGTGTGCCCACATGGAGGAAGGGAGGCTGCTCCCTGGAGAAGAAAATGGCGCTGTCGTCGACTCAGAGGATGACGATGACATCACCAGCTAGAAGAAGAAGAGCAAGAAGCTCAATCAGAAGCGCAAAAATAAAGTGGTGATGACTGTCGAAGGATCAGGCACACCTAGTACCGGCAAGAAGGCTAGAATCGAGGCCCTCGGCAAGGAAGTTGCCACGTGCACTGACTGCCGAAAGCTGTGGCTGCCGAGAAATATGGGAAAGGTGACGGCCCGTTCTGCAAGATCCATTGGACTAAAGGCCATAATCTTCAAGATTGCCATCAGGTTGAGCAGCTTGTCAAGAAGCAGAGGGTTGAATATGAGAAGCGTGACCAGGAAATGGATCTGAATGGCACTGGCGGGAAGGGCCATGGAGTTGGAGTAAATCGCCCCGGCAAGACATCTCAGTACCAAGCAAAACCCGCCAGGGGCCGTAATAATAAGGACTGTGATGACGAGAGTAATGGATAAGATGAGGAGGAAACCATTGAGTAGGAATTCCAGAAAGCCACTAACGCCCTATGCATTCACGGGGGTGCATCTTTGCACTCCTCTCACCGCCAACTTAAACAGTGGGTGCGTGAAGTTAACGATGTGGAGCCAGCAACAGATTCTCGGAAGCCGCTCAACTGGTCCCGTATGCCCACCGTCTTTGACGAAGAGGACCACCCTGATTGCACTACGATGGTAGGGTTCTTGTCGTTGTTGGTCTCACAGACGATCTGCAACCTCAAGGTCACAAAGATGTTGATTGACGGCGGGGCTGGGTTGAATCTTATTTCTCCAAAGGTCATCAGCAAACTCCAGATACCAGATGCCGAGCTCAAGGTTACTAGCACGTTCCAAGGGATCAACCCTGGCAGGAGTCGTCCTAAGGGAAAGATCACTCTGCCGGTGACATTAAGAGGGGAGTTGAACTACATGACCTAGAAGATTGGTTTTGATGTGGTTGATCTCCCCCTGCCGTACAATGGAATCCTTGGTCGCCCAGCTCTGGCCAAGTTCATGGCGGCATCCGACTGCGCCTACAACACCTTGAAGATGCCAGGGCTGATGGGCATTATCTCCATTCCATCAGATAAGAAAGATGCAGTCATATGCATGGATAAGATGTACCAGGAGGCAGTTGCGGCAGAGGCCGCGGACATCACTGCTCCCGCCAAGGAAAACAAGAAAACGAAGAAAGCTAGCATGGACATCAGCAAGGAGTCTGGGAAGCGTACCTCTCCGAAGTACACCATGCCCATTGATGACTTGCCAAAGAGTTCCAATAGCAAGATATCCAAGGTTGTTGCACTAGCTGTGAAGAAGGTCCCGATAGGGCTGGCTGGCGCTGACAATACCTTTACCATCAGCGCCACCCTCAACGACAAATAGGAAAGCACGCTCATTGCCTTCCCGAGGACGAATGTTGATGTGTTTGCATGGCAACCATCTGACATCCCCAGTGTTCCCAGGGAGGTCAAGCACCACCTTGCTGTCTGCCCGCACGCCAGGCCCGTCAAGCAGAAAGTCCGGAAGTGAAAGTGCAACTAACCCCCGGGTGGTTTTGGTAATTAATAACAACATATTGCTCATTGAACTAATATCCTTTCAAGATAAATATTTTAGGAAGTTCAATGGTTGGCATGGCATGGATTATAAACATGGACACCTCAAAATGCTAAGGACAAAGATTGGCAAAAGCTCAAGACTCTACATTATCATTTTAGTGATCCAAGATCACATTGAGTCCATAGGAAAAGCCAATACTATTAAAAGGGGATGAGTGTTGCTTGATGGTCGACTTGCTCAAGTGCTTAGTAATATGCTACAAATCCCTCAACTGCTTTCTCATTTCCACATATGACCCAAACCTAAAAGTCAAACTCGGCCCCACCGATTTGATCTATCCGGCAGCACCGAGTTCACTTGACATAGCCACTGCCATAAACCCTAATCAGTTTGGTCTCACCGATAGGGATCTCGGTCTCACTGAGAAGGGAATGCAAACTCTCTGTTTCCTCTTCGTAACATTTCGGTCCAGCCGAGATAAGCAAATCGGTCCCACCGAGTATGTCTGACCAACACTCCGTTAGCATATTACCAAAATCGGTCTCACTGAGTTTGTGTAATCGGTCAAACTAAGTTGAGGTTTTGCCCTAACCCTAACGCATCGGTCGCACCAATTTGATACTGTTGGTCCCACCAAAATGTCTAACATTCACATTTTGAACTGCTTCGGTCTGACCGAGTTTGTCTATTCGGTCTGACCGAGTTGGGTCAAATTTGTGTAACGACTAGATTTTGTGTGGAGGCTATATATACCCCTCCACCCCTTCTCCATCAGTGAGAGATATCAGAACGTGCCTATACTTCCACTATTCATTGTCTGAGAGAGAACCACCTGCTCATGTGTTGAGACCAAGATATTCCAATCCAACCACAAGAATCTTGATCTCTAGCCTTCCCCAAGTTGCTTTCCACTCAAATCTTCTTTCCACCATATCCAAATCTGTGAGAGAGAGTTAAGTGTTGGGGAGACTATCACTTGAAGCACAAGAGCAAGGAGTTCATCATCAACACACCATTTATTACCTTTTGGAGAGTGGTGTCTCCTAGATTGGTTAGGTGTCACTTGGGAGCCTTCGACAAGATTGTGGAGTTGAACCAAGGAGTTTGTAAGGGCAAGGAGATCGCCTACTTCGTGGAGATCTACCCTAGTGAGGCAAGCCCTTGGTGGGCGATGGCCCTGGTGGGATAAACAAGTTGCTTCTTCGTGGACCCTTCGTGAGTGGAGCCCTCCGTGGACTCGCGCAGCCGCTACCCTTCGTGGGTACAAGTCTCCATCAACATGGATGTACGATAGCACCACCTATCGGAATGATACCAAAAACATCCGTGTCTCCAATTACGTTTGCACTCTCCAACCCCTCCCTTTACCTTCATATGCAATGCTTTA
The DNA here is from genome assembly GCA_902687465.1 of Secale cereale. Lineage (NCBI taxonomy): Eukaryota > Viridiplantae > Streptophyta > Magnoliopsida > Poales > Poaceae > Secale > Secale cereale. The sequence goes on along the minus strand of LR738712.1, from coordinate 435,314,390 downwards.
CTTTCTGCTGCCACAACTCTAGATGCATGTGTAGGAAGATTGCTTGACTTGTGCTAAATTGCTAAAAACTATCAAAACTTAAAATTGGGAAAAGGCTAAGTTTTTATTTTGTCAAGTAGTCTAATCACCCCCCCTCTAGACATACTTTCGATCCTACATGTGGTATCAGAGCCTTGATCTCCATTTGCCTTGATTTCCATAGCTTTGGTAATCATAGCCTTAGTTTGACAACCTAGGAGAGTATGGCATCTAGCAAGGGAAGTTACCACCATAGAGGTCCTTACTTTGATGCTACTAATTTTGCTAGTTGGAAGCATAATATGGAAATTAATATTCTTGGACATAACCCCGCCGTTTGGGCTATTGTGTGTATTGGTTTGCGAGGTGAATTCTTCGATGGGAAGGAACCAAATCGTGAAGCTACCACTGAAGAATTTAAGATGTTGCAATACAATGCTCAAGCTTGCAATATCCTCGTCAATGGATTGTGTCCCGAAGAATTCAACAAAACCAGCCGTCTTGAGAATGCAAAGGAAATTTGGGATACTTTGATTGATATGCACGAAGGTACCGACTCCGTCAAGGAATCCAAGTTGGATGTGCTTCAAAGTCAACTTGACGAGTTCAAAATGAAGGATGGTGAAGGTGTCGCTGAAATGTACTCTAGGCTTGCTCTCATCACAAATGAGATTGCCAGCTTAGGAAGGGAAGAAATGACCGATAGATTCATCATCAAGAAAATTCTAGGAGCCTTGGATGGAAAATATGTCACCGTGTGCACATTGATCAAAATGATGCCCAATTACAAAGATCTCAAGCCAATGGAAGTCATTGGTAGAATTGTTTCTCATGAGATGTCACTTAAGGATAAAGAAGAGCTTCTCAACAAGTCTAGTGGCGCTTACAAAGCTTCATGTGATGCTCCTACATCATCAAGTGAGAAACAAGTCTTCAATGAATAATTGAACTTAATGGTGAAGAACACCAACAAATTCTACAAGAATAGAAGTAAAGAAAGAAACTCCAAGGTAAGGTCCTACAATGATAAAAGATGTTCTAGTTGTGATCGGAACCCAGACACTACTCAAATGAGTGTACAGCTCCACACAAGAGAAGAGAAGACTCACCCAAAAAGATAAGTAGAAGAGAAGATTCACCACTAAGAGAGAGAAGGAGTAGAGATAATCGTTATGAACGAAGACCCTCTCGCAGAGGCAATGATTCAGAAAGGAAGGACAAATCATCAAGGAGCTATACAAGACGAAGACATCAAGCTCATGTTGGTGAATGGGTATTGATGACCCTCAACCGTAAGGGATCTGTTGCAGCGTTTTCGATAAGTAAGAGTGTCGAACCCAACGAGGAGCAGAAGGTATTGATAAGTGATTCTGAGCAAGAAATTACTGCAAGCACTGAAACATAACTTTTAGGGGTTTTCTCGATATAAGCAATAGGAATGTAATGGCGAATAATGTAAAAGGTACTGAAAGTAACAAGTGGCCCAATCCTTTCTTAGCAAAGGAGAGGCCTAGCAACTGAACTTATAAGACTAAAGCGTTCTTGAGGACACACGGGAGAGGTAGTCATGTGCTTTCGTCATATTCCGTATCGATACTATGTTATGTGTTGATAAGTGTTGGTGGGTGGATCTATGCTAGTGCACTCTCTAGACTAAGATGAATACACTCTTATGATTAAACACCTTGCAAGCATCCGCAAATACAAGATAGAATTTAAGGCAAAAGCCTAACCATAGCAATACGATCGAGGATCCATTATTCCCTTATGCAAAAGCGTGCGAACTGGGGTTCAGGTTTCTGTCACTCCGGCAACCCACCATAAGCATTCTTTATACACAATGCATTCCCCTAGGTCCTTAATAAGGCGAAGTGTTGGGTGTTCGACTCACACAACACCACTAGTAGAATGACAACACAACTTAAGTATCAAACAACACATATTACTTCAACAGCATATGACTACTAACAACAAGATTTTCCCCATGTCCTCAAGAACTAAAGTAACTACTCACAAGACATAAAAGAGATCATGATCAGAGGGGATAAACAGGTGATAAACAATCTGGACATAATAATATTTCTCCAACAAAACTCAATAGCATTCACCACAAAGTAGTAATCAACACCGATGGAGTAGAGAGGATAGGTAGTACAAGTTACAACACGAGTTGCGGTGGAAAGATGAGATTTGGATGAAGATGGAGATGGTGCTGGTGTTGGGGATGATGTTGATGATGATCTCGATGATGCCCGTGATGATGGTGATGACGATGGCGACGATTTCCCCTTCCGGGTGGTGATCTCCCCGGCGGAATCTGCCCGCCGGAGATGCCCTTTTCTTCTCTGTAGGTTTCCGCCTCGAAGCGGCGGCGGAACTCCGTAAAAAGTCCCGTGCCTAGGGTTTTCGGGAGACGGAGAGCATATATGCAAAAGGGGGCGGCCAGAGGTGGGCCAGGGAGTCCAGGCGCCCCCCCGGCGCGGCCAGGGGGGCGCGCCCCCAGGCCGCCTGGGCACCCTGTGGCCCCCCTCTGACTCCCCTTTTGCGTGTCTTCGTTATTCTTCTGAAAAACACGTCCCGTCAATTTTCAGGTAATTTGGAGGTGTTCTTCTTCAGCAACTTAGTATCCACTTTTTCCTGCTGAATCCTGCGTCTGATGTTTTGGCATCGGAAAGTTGCAAACTGTGTAAAATAGACCAAAACAACATAAGAACATCATCATAACGTGGAATATATCAATGAATAAGGATAAATTATAATATAAAATAATGATGCATTTTGGACGTATCAACACCCCCAAGCTTAGACCTCGCTTGTCCCCAAGCGAAAATGAACTCAGTAAACCTGTCCACAAGTTTAGAGAGTGAAGTGTCGATAAATAGAATACGGACAAGAAGCATCATAGTCTCTTCACCAACTCAAATATCCTCAGCAACAATCTTCAACTCATAAGGCTCTTATGAAAAAGTGTCAACACTTATATTCGAAGGTAGGACCAATAGAAACTCATTATATCATAGCAAACATGTCCTTTGGTCAAGGAACAACAAATAAGTTTAACTTTTGCTTTTGATGGGATTAATTGAAGCTTTTTGAAATAACAAGTTAATAAGCAAGAAGTGAAAGTGTTAACACAAAGGAAGATATTTGCCTTAGCTGGGCATGACAAACAACTTACTTATCAAATGATAATGTCAACAAGGATATGGTATGACAAATCTTAATGCATCTTTATATGTATGAATCCTTATCAACATCAAACGTCTGCTCTCTTTGAGAAATAGAAGGAAGTAGGAATAACTGACTCAACTTAAAATTAAAAGATAGGCCCTGCTCTAGGGTAGTAGGGAAAACTCATGTTCTATCCTCAAATCAAACAGAATGAAAACAAATTTTTGAGAGGTGCATGATTTGTCAACGAATGCTAATAGATAACTCAATTGCCTCTTGAACTGGACAAGTTTCGAGGAACGGCTCCCGTATGAGGACGATAACATCCTCTTATTCTCCTTTGTTTATCACTGCCAAAGTTTTCTGATTTCTCATGAACAAAGCGTGAAGGAGGGTTTGTTTGTTATATTATTTTTAAGCTGGGCGCACTCAATGCCAGTTCCTGTTCGTATTATGGGTTTGCACATTATACATGCAATCCCGTGGTGAAGCTTGTCCAACTCAAAAAGGTCATGAATTAGCTACTACTTCCTCATGAGCTAAAGTAGAGGCACAAAATAAAAGAATTTGAACATTTAAGGATAACACATAAATTATATACTTTTAGGAGGTGGTAGTGTAGTACCAAGAGTAGGTAGGTATGGTGGACTCATATGGAAGGTATTGGCTTAAGGGCATGGATGCACAAGCAGAATTCCGCTTAGTACAGAGTTAGGCTAGCAAAGGTTTTGAGAGAGTAGACAATCGATGATGACTAAGATGCAAAGCAATATAAAGCATGAACATTGAAATAAGCATAACACATCAAGTTGTCTTCCTTGTCAACATAACACTTCAAGTATAATAACATAAAGGTTTTGGCTATGTTGATACTCTAAGAGAATCATGCTTGTTGTTATGACCAAAGCTATGTTTGCCAAGATTAAATAAAGTTTCATAGCCATACCTGACATAAGGTCAATACTCCACATAAGAATAATCATATAAGGTCGATTGCATGAAGAGAATACCGAGTGCAGCAAAAAGGAACCGATAAACTTCTCATTAATATTCCATCATAGATGACTCCACACACACGGATACAATTCTTCACCAAGGGGGCGATAGACCTCAATGCACACACCTATCTCATATAAAACTTCCCTAGACATGATACGACTCTACTTGACTCCTGCAAGACACAAGGTAAAAGATAAAGATACCGGGCACTCCCCCAAGCTTGGAACAAGCCAAGGGAATGCCATTACCACGGAGGTTTCACTCATCATCTTTGTTAGCGTTGATCAAGTAGTTCTTGGCGAAACTCTTCCATGGAAGGGGTTCTCCAGTCTCATATGAGAAGCTCGTCTCCTGGATCCTACATTCAGCACCCAAACCCATGTGTAGAAACCTTAGTTCATACTCACAGTTCTGGTTATGTAGATCATTAATTTGCCCCTGGATTTCTGTGATTCTGTCTTCAGCCGCGGCAATTCTTTCCCACATCTCCTTCATCTCCTTCAGAAAGTAGTTCTTCAGCTCGTTGGTGATGTCAAAGTTAGCTTCGACACCACGCTCGGTCATCTTATTGTACTCGAAGACTTCCTGCTCCACTTCTTCCAGCCTGGCCTGGACGCTCCCCTCCTTGATAGGTCCCTTCAGATCTTCTTGATGAAGGACGCCTTCCTTCACCTGAACCACCTGAGGATGCTTCTTCACCTCAGCGAGGTAAGGGTTGATGACGTTGACGACGAACATGTCCTTGGGGGAACTTGGAGAAGCCATGGCACCTAAATTTAGCTGAAAGATTTCCTGGCAGAAACAGATCTAAGAGAAAACACGCGAAATTGCAAGATACGTTGCCGGAACAACCCGGGGAAATATATAGGAAAAATTTATGCACAGAAAGGAAGGTAACGGATCAAAGCGGGGTCGGAGACGGGCAGCAGGGTGCCCAGGCGGCCTGCCGGCGCGGCCCAGGGGAAGGGGGGGGCCAGGGGGGCGCCTGGACTCCCTGGTGGTCGTCTCCGGCTCCACTTCGACTCGGAATTTTACTAATTTTTCAAAAACGCGTAATACGGAACTTTTATGATGTTTTGCGGTGTTTTCTTACCGTACTACGTACCTTTTCTTTATTCTGCTTCTGCTGGCGTCTGAAACAGGGCTGCAACATGTTCTTCATGGGTTGTTGTGTATATTATATTCACATCAACATCGACAGGGTCTCCTGCTATGTAATGCTTAAGTCTTTGCCCGTTCACAACTTGAGGTTTGGTGCCTTCAAAATTATTAATCTTAATTGCACCGGACCGGTAAACTTCTTCTATATGAAATGGTCCTTCCCACCTGGAAAGTTGTTTACCTGGAGAAAACCTGAAACGGGATCTAAACAACAAAACTTTATCACCAACATTAAATTCACGTTTCAGAATCTTCCTATCATGCCACCTTTTTACCTTTTCTTTGAACATTTTAGCGCTCTCGTAAGCTTCACTTCTCCATTCATCTAGAGAAGTCAAGTTCATGAGACGCTTCTCACCAGCTAGTTTTGGGTCAGCGTTAAGCTCTCTAACAGCCCAGAAAGCTTTGTGCTCTAGTTCTAATGGCAGATGGCAAGCCTTGCCATATACCATCTTATATGGGGACATACCCATGGGGTTTTTGTAAGCAGTTCTATATGCCCACAAAGCATCTCCCAATTTATTTGACCAATCCTTCCTATTTCTGTTTACTGTTTTCTGCAAGATCAACTTAATCTCTCTATTGGTGAGCTCAACTTGCCCACTAGTTTGAGGATGATAAGGTGAAGCAATTCTATGATTAACATCGTATTTAGCCAAAGCTTTTCTAAAAGCTCCGTGCGTGAAGTGTGATCCTCCATCTGTCATGAGGTACCTTGGTACACCAAACCTAGGAAATATTACATCCTTAAGCATTTTCAGGGATGTTTTGTGGTCAGCACTTTCAGTGGGGATTGCTTCAACCCACTTGGTCACATAATCAACAGCTACTAAAATGTGAGTGTACTTGTGCGAAGAAGGAAAAGGATCCATAAAATCGAAACCCCAACAATCGAAAGGTTCAATCACTAGTGAGTAATTCATAGGCATCTCATTCCTTCTACTAATATTACCAACTCTGTGACATTTATCACAAGCTAAAACATAATTTCTAGCATCTTTAAAGAGAGTAGGCCAATAAAAACCTGATTGAAGAACCTTATGTGCAGTCCTCTCACCGGCGTGATGTCCTCCATAGGGACTATCATGACACCGTCGGAGAACGTCCTTCTGCTCATGTTCCGGAATGCATCTTCTCACGATCCCGTCGGGACCTTCTTTGAAAAGATGTGAGTCATCCCAAAAGTAGTTCCTCAAATCATGAAAGAACTTCTTCCTTTGCTGAAATGTTAGACCTGGAGGCATATACTTTGCAACAATAAAATTAGCATAATCTGCATACCAAGGATCGGAGAGAGGTTGTACTTTTACAACGGCAAGTTGCTCGTCTGGAAAACTATCGTTAACTGGGATGGGGTCATGCGGTATATCTTCCATTCTTGAAAGATTGTCCGCTACCGGATTGTCTTCCCCTTTCCTATCAAAAATCTATAAATCAAATTCTTGAAGAAGGAGTACCCATCTGATAAGCCTTGGCTTAGCATCCTTCTTTGTCATAAGATATTTAATGGCAGCATGATCAGTATGAATAATAACTTTGGAATCAACAATGTACTGCCTAAACTTATCACAAGCAAAAACTACAGCTAAGAATTCCTTCTCAGTAGTAGCATAATTTATTTGAGCACTATCAAGGGTCTTACTAGCATAATGTATAACATTCAATTTCTTATCAACCCTTTGTCCTAAAACAGCTCCAACAGCAAAATCACTTGCATCACACATAATCTCAAAAGGTAAATTCCAGTCAGGTGGTTGTACTATAGGAGCAGTTATTAAAGCTTTCTTAAGAACTTCAAAAGCTTCCTTACAATTTTCATCAAACACAAAAGGAACATCCTTCTGGAGAAGGTTAGTGAGGGGTCTAGAGGTTTTAGAAAAGTCTTTAATAAACCTTCTATAAAAACCTGCATGACCGAGAAAACTGCGAATACCTTTGATGTCCCTTGGATAGGGCATCCTTTCAATAGCTTCGATCTTGGCTTTGTCCACTTCAATTCCCCTTTCGGAAATCTTGTGACCAAGAACAATTCCTTCATTAACCATAAAGTGGCACTTCTCCCAGTTGAGTACCAAATTTGTCTCCTCGCATCTCTGCAAAACTTTATTAAGGTTGTGAAGACAATGGTCAAATGAAGTTCCATAGACGGAGAAATCGTCCATGAAGACTTCCATAATATCCCCGCAGAAACCATGAAAGATAGCAGACATACACCTTTGAAAATTAGCAGGGGCATTACATAAACCAAAAGGCATACGTCTGTAAGCATAAGTACCAAAGGGACAAGTAAAAGTGGTCTTCTCTTGATCGACAGTGTTAACATGAATTTGAGAGAAGCCAGAATAACCATCGAGATAACAAAAGTGGGTATTTTTGGATAACCTTTCAAGCATTTGGTCGATGAACGGCAACGTGTAGTGATCCTTCCTGGTTGCCTTGTTCAACTTCCTGTAATCAATACACATTCTATATCCAATAATAATTCTCTAAGGTATTAGTTCATTTTTATCATTAGGAACCAAAGTTGTACATCCTTTCTTAGGAACGCAATGTACAAGACTTACCCACTTACTATCAGCTATAGGGTAGATAATACATGCGGCTAGAAGCTTGAGAATCTCAGTTCTCACGACATCCATCATCTTCGGTTTCAACCGTCATTGATGATCAACAACTGGTTTAGCATCGGGCTCAAGGTTGATAGTATGTTGACAGATAGATGGACTAATCCCCTTAAGGTCATCAAGGGTGTAGCCAATTGCACCTCGGTGTTTACGAAGTACTTCCAATAATCGCTCTTCTTCATATCCTGAAAGGTTAGAATTGATAATAACATGATATACTTTCTTTTCATCTAAATAAGCATACTTGAGCGTATTGGGAAGAGGTTTAAGATCGAACACCGGGTCTTCTTTTGGTTTTGATAAAATTCCCCAAGGTTCAACCGGAAGGTTGTGCTTCAGGATAGCAGGCTGCCTCAAGAATATTTCATCTAGTTCATTTCTTTCCTGCATATGTAAATCATTCTCGTGGTCCTCGATGTATTGCTGCAAAGGATCATCAGGAGGAATAGCAATAGAGGCAATACTTTCAATAATTTTATCATCACTAGGTAAATTAGTACCACGAGGCTGCTTAGAGAACATAGAAAAATTAAATTCATATGGCTCACCATTGAATTCAACAGAAACTTTACCTTTCTTGCAATCTATTATAGCTCCACAAGTTCTAAGAAAAGGTCTACCAAAAATGATGGGACAAAAATCGTCCCTGGCTGAACCAAGTACCAAAAAGTCTGTAGGGTATTTTACCTTTCCACATAGGACTTCAACGTCCCTCACAACTCCGATAGGAGAGATAGTTGATCTATTTGCAAGATGAATAGTAACATCAACTTCTTCAAGTTCACAAGGGGAAATCTCACCGATGATTTCTTCATAAAGTGAATAAGGAATAGCACTTGCACTCGATCCCAAATCGCATAGCCCATAATAATTATGATCTCCTATTTTAACAGATACCACCGGAGTACCTGAAATTGGGCCTTTGTTCTTGGCTGTGACAAGGTTAGTGGAAACAGCACAAAAAGTTATATTGGAATCCAAAACATCATCAGTAACAAGGTCTTTAATCAATGCAACTCGAGGATCGACCCTGATCTGGTCCTCAGGTTCATCAACTCTTCTCTCACTTTTGTTTATTATGCCTGTTACAAGGGAGTGTTCCTTTATCCTCGTGGGAAAAGGAGGCTTTTCATATATGACTGCAGGCAAAATAGGCTCAGCAACATAAATATCAATAGGTTTTTCTTTAAAAGGTGCATGGTGCTGGTCTCTACTCTTTTTAAAAGAATCAACATGAGAGGCAAAATTCTTACACAAGTCAATCACTAGGTGGGAATCAAGACCAATCTTAGAGCAAAAAGTATTGAAGTAATCAGTTTCTACATAGCTCTCAATATAATCATGTTCATAATTTATAGCTGGTTCAATACCTTTATCAATTTCCCAATCTTCGGTATTCCTCTGGATTCTTTCAAGGAGATCCCACCTTTCTTCAACACTCCTCTTCTGAAACACCCCACTAGAGGAGGCATCCAGCATCTCCTTATCCTGACGAGAAAGCCTGGCATAAAAATTTGTAAGTATGATCTCCTTGGGGAGCCTATGAATAGGGCATTTGAGCATTAGAGACTTCAATCTCCCCCAAGCTTGAGCAATGCTTTCTCCGTCACGAGACCTAAAGTTATAGATATAATTCCTGTCTCGATGAATTTCGTGAAGAGGATAAAATTTAGTATAAAAGAGAGACATAAGCTCCTGCCAGTCCAGCAAGTGTGGGTTATCCAGAAGCCCATACCAATCTGAAGCTTTATCTGTAAGGGATACGACAAACAATTTCCTCATGACAAACTCCCTCGATACACCTGCAAGCTTAAATAATGAACATAGTCGTGACAAATACAGCAAGTGTTCACCGGGATGTCTGTCTCCTGCATAACGATTAGTCAAAACATAATCGATAATGCCAGCTGGTATTTTATAAGGCACAATTTCAGTAGGGGGAGGATCAACCACCACAGGTGTGGGGTGTCTTCCCGCAAGCAACGCTCCAATAATAGGGTTATCCATAAGGACAGAGGATAGCAATAAGAATAAAAAACAGAATTATAAAAAACTTTCTTACCAGTTTCACTTTACCAATAGCGCTACGCTCCCCGGCAACGGCGCCAGAAAACGGTACTTGATGACCCTCAACCGTAAGGGATCTGTTGCAGCGTTTTCGATAAGTAAGAGTGTTGAACCCAACGAGGAGCAAAAGGTATTGATAAGCGATTCTGAGCAAGAAATTACTGCAAGCACTGAAAGATAACTTTTAGGGGTTTTCTCGATATAAGCAATAGGAATGTAATGGCGAGTAATGTAAAAGGTACTGAAAGTAACAAGTGGCCCAATCCTTTCTTAGCAAAGGAGAGGCCTAGCAACTGAACTTATAAGACTAAAGCGTTCTTGAGGACACACGGGAGAGGTAGTCATGTGCTTTCGTCATATTCCGTATCGATACTATGTTATGTGTTGATAAGTGTTGGTGGGTGGATCTATGCTAGTGCACTCTCTAGACTAAGATGAATGCACTCTTATGATTAAACACCTTGCAAGCATCCGCAAATACAAGATAGAATTTAAGGCAAAAGCCTAACCATAGCAATACGATCGAGGATCCATTATTCCCTTATGCAAAAGCGTGCGAACTGGGGTTCAGGTTTCTGTCACTCCGGCAACCCACCATAAGCATTCTTTATACACAATGCATTCCCCTAGGTCCTTAATAAGGCGAAGTGTTGGGTGTTCGACTCACACAACACCACTAGTAGAATGACAACACAACTTAAGTATCAAACAACACATATTACTTCAACAGCATATGACTACTAACAACAAGACTTTCCCCATGTCCTCAAGAACTAAAGTAACTACTCACAAGACATAAAAGAGATCATGATCAGAGGGGATAAATAGGTGATAAACAATCTGGACATAATAATATTTCTCCAACAAAACTCAATAGCATTCACCACAAAGTAGTAATCAACACCGATGGAGTAGAGAGGATAGGTAGTACAAGTTACAACACGAGTTGCGATGGAAAGATGAGATTTGGATGAAGATGGAGATGGTGCTGGTGTTGGGGATGATGTTGATGATGATCTCGATGATGCCCGTGATGATGGTGATGACGATGGCGACGATCTCCCATTCCGGGAGGTGATTTCCCTGACAGAATCTGCCCGCCGGAAATGACCTTTTCTTCTCTGTAGGTTTCCGCCTCGAAGCGGCAGCGGAACTCCGTAAAAAGTCCCGTGCCTAGGGTTTTCGGGAGACGGAGAGCATATATGCAAAAGGGGGCGGCCAGAGGTGGGCCAGGGAGTCCAGGCGCCCGCCCCCCCGGCGCGGCCAGGGGGGGCGCCCCCAGGCCGCCTGGGCACCCTGTGGCCCCCCTCTGACTCCCCTTTTGCGTGTCTTCGTTATTCTTCTGAAAAACACGTCCCGTCAATTTTCAGGTAATTTGGAGATGTTCTTCTTCGGCAACTTAGTATCCACTTTTTCCTGCTGAATCCTGCGTCTGCTGTTTCGGCATCGGAAAGTTGCAAACTGTGTAAAATAGACCAAAACAACATAAGAACATCATCATAACGTGGAATATATCAATGAATAAGGATAAATTATAATATAAAATAGTGATGCATTTTGTACGTATCAGGTATCTGGTTCCGGACCACTCCGAGAGAAGCTATTACTCCGACTCTGAAGATACTCAAGATGAAGGTGTTGCCGGAATTGCTCTTGTGTCGTCCAACTCCTACGACATATTTGACTCACCAAATGAAGGAATTGGAAGATGCTTCATGGCTAAAAGCCCTAAGGTATCACACCCTGAATACTTGATTTCAATAGTGATGAAGATGATGATTTACTTGTTGGTAGCAATAGTGATGAAAACTATGTTGAAATTGCTACTAATCATGCTAATCAAGATAACACAAATGACGATGATAAGGAGAAGATTGAGCATCTAACTAAAGAACTAAACATTCTTAAGTTAGCTCATGAAACTACCTTAGAAGATCATCGAGAGCTTTTGAGGACTCATGAGAAGCTACGCTTTGAAAAGCTAAATCTGAAGCAAGAGCATGAGTTCTTAAAAGCAATCAATGATGATCTTCATAAGAAAAATTCTTCTTACATTGCCAAGCATTTACTCTTGTCTACCTATATGCCACAAGTAAAATATAGCAATAAGAACAAGAAAGTTTCTTCCTCTAGTAGTAACAATAATCATGATAAATCCAATATTGTTGCTTCTAGTAGTTCTCTTGATTCCAGTAATGACTCTCTTAGCCAAGTTACACTTGAGAAAGAAAATAGCTTATTGAAAGGAATTATAGAGAAAAGTGTTTATAAGAGCCTTGCTGGGAGTAAGAAATTTGAGGAAATTGTATGCAAGCAAGGAAGGCACTAGAAGAATCAAGTGTTGGTTTTGAATGAAAGTTCAATGCCAATGGTGTTGAGTGGGAAGAAGATCAATAGCCCAAGAAAAATTTTGTTCCTCAACAAGAGAAGTATGACCCTACTTCCTTCAAGGGGACACAAGCCCAAGATGATCTTCCACCACAAGACCACAAGCTAAAAGGCAAGGACAAGCTTCAAGAAGAGGTTGATGCATTTGAAGAAGCTCCTAATGCCTTGGTCAAGTGGGTTACCAAGACTGCGTCAAGTTCTACTTCATCAAGTACATCTACAACTCCAAGGATTCCCATCAAGATGATGTGGATCCGGAAGAAGAAGAGCTAGAGAGTTCTTGAGGGTGACTCCGCCAACATACTTCACTCACATTCATATTGGCAAGGACAAGTGCAATCAACTTCCACATCTTGCACTAGTTCAAGGAGTCACAAACCCTCTTGTTGGTAAGACAAGGGGCAAGGTAACCTAATGCTTTCATGGACATCATCTTGTGTGCAATCCACTCTATGTCCATGGATATCTTTGTATGTTCCTTGTGGGACTAACCCATGTAGGTAATGAAAGTGCAACTCACTCCAATGGATTGCTCCAAATGATCTACATCAACATTGAGCATCTACATCTTCAACACCTACATGAAGTCATCATCGACAAAACCCAAGGTTAGTTCATCCCTCTTAGGAGGGATATCACATCTAGGGGGAGCTTTACTCTAATAATTGAGCTAAAGAAACTCTAATGATGTGAACACAACAATGCTTTATGTAAAAGTGGTAACCCCACTTGTGCTTACACGATGAGTATGACCTATGATCAAATGTTTTCATTTGACTCCTAAGTGAATATACTGATACATAGATGACCTAGTAATCGCCAATTGCTTGATAGATGCTACAGTGTTTGTGCATGCTTTGCCACATATTTTATTTGCTATCTTATTATGTGAGCATGTTGAGTGCATATTTTTCTCATTCGAGGACATCCAGTTGTTGCTTTGATTGTTTGGCTTTCTTCTTTTACCAAATATATGGACAAGAATGCCTAAGAACCTCCTCTAGCTATCTATGCTTTTATTGTCTTAAACTCTATTCATGCTACATCACAAAGTTTGATCAAGTCAGATTCGAACCCTCTGAGTGAGGAGCACTTGGAGTCACCGATTCGTCATAGACTTAAACTTCCAAAACCTCTTAGTGCATTTTGGTCTGACCAACTCATCCCTTTCGGTCATACCAAGTCCATTAAGTTGATCTAAGTTTTCAATCTCGGTGCAACCGATTAGAACAATTCGGTCACACCAAGTTGCAGTAACTGCTAGTAGTTTTGATTCTCGGTGCCACCGAGTTGTTCCACTCACTCACACCGACACGGTCTCGATATATATATACCCACGAGTTGAACCTTGGAAAGTTTTTCGAATCTTTTCACCCGCTCCTATCTAGCTCTCTCGACTCAAGGTCTCCGGATCATCATCTCGTCGCCAGCGACCCCCTGCCGCTGGTCTTCGCCGACGTCAACGGGAGTCTCCGCCGCTGTTGTCACCGTAGCGAACTCGTCGCCGAGTTAGGGTATGAGTTCGAACCTTTGTGTTTTCTCAATTTGATTCTTAGCACAAAGTCAATTCCATGTTTCTTGGCACGTTTGTGATCATCCTTTTCAGTGAAAACTTTCTTTAGATTAGATTTGATTCGAAATTTCAGTGTTAGGTTTCTGCCGAACTCATTTCGGACCGACTGAGTTAAACTCTAAGTGAAACCCTAGCAATCTCGGAGTCACTGAACTGTGTCTTGGTCTGACCAATTTCACCAGTTTAGACTCTGAAAGTTGCTTCGGTGTCACCGAGTTTAACAAATCGGTAGCTCCGAAATGCTTTCTGTAGAAACCTAAAACTAAGTTTTTGACTCAATAGTTTTGCAAAATCTCTGCACTTTTTGATGCTCATCCACTCTACCCCAACTATATCTATTCACAGGGTCATCTTGAAGTTTTAGATATGTCTGAGGGCAGTGACAGTCAGAATAGGTCAGTGGAGCAGGCAGAACTAAGTGAGGGCTCTAGTCCCTCCAATAGCAGCTACTATGAGAGCAGCAGAAACACTCCAAGCAATCTGCCAAAGGCTGCCACCAAGACAAGGAAGAAGAGAAATTCTGATAGTGAGGATGAAGACTTTGTGCCTCATGAGGAGGTCACTTCAAAGAAATAGTCCATGAGGAAGGAGGAAACTGCTAGAGTTGTCAAGCCTGGTCTGAACAAGAAGGCCCCTGTGAAGAGAGCTCCATTGTCAAAGGCCAGAGCATCCACACAAGAAACCATGGTGTTCACTCTTGAAACAAGAGATGATGAGCCAACATTATCTAAGAAAAGAACTAGGGAGAATACTGCCAGAGTGATTGGCAAGACATCTATGAGAGATGATGATGATGATGCTGATGATCCTGTTGCACCTGCTGCAAAGACTCATAAGCTGATGGGGGATGCCATCAAAGACAGGGCTTCTCCATCCATGTCCAAAGCTGCCCCCAAAGCTTCAGCACCCAAGAGATCCACCAGAGACATTCCTACAGCTGGGAAGAACAAGGCCCCACTGCCAGATGTTCCAGAGGATGAGGAAGATCAAGAAGAAGAATCCTCAGATGATGATGAGTCCATGATGCTCAGGAAACATAAGCCAAAAATTCCAGATCATAATGATGCCCATCTTGTTGCTGAAAACATGAAAGTGAGAAAGGATGCAGGTCTGAGACATTGGAGACATATTGATCCATATGCTACCATAAGGAGAACTACTGTGGACTACAGATGTCACACCAAGGAACAACATGACTTCTATGAGACAATATTGTTGGACAAGAAGCTCATTGTTTGTGACATGAAGTGGGTTGACTGGAAATACATCGCCAAGCATGCTGAATTCTTTCCAGGTGTGCATGAAAGCTTCCGGCAGAATGAAGTTGACAAGTTTGTTGGGAAGAAACTCACTAGATGGAACGATGAGATGATCATGCAATTGTACTCCATTGTCATTTCTAGTAGAATCGTATGGATGACTGAAGGAACAAGGTACCAATCAACTGTTGCTGAATGGGCAAGTTTGATTAATGACCCCAAGGAGGATGAGAATGACACAGATGTGTATGCCAAGCCCAGGAAGGATCATGACTCTATGGTAAATATGTACAAGCCGGTTCCTGACAAAGACTTGGACACTCACAAGTTTGGCTCCATATATCATCTGATGTCTGGACTGACCACCATCAACACCATATTGAGGCACACCTTGTTGCCCAAGTCAGGATATCATAGAATGATCCGAGGTCATTCCATTAACTTGCTCCACATGTTTGATGTTCCAGAAAAGTTCAAGGTTATGAGCCTGATTGTGGAGATAATCAAGAGGACAACATCAGACCAGAAGAGGTCTTGTGGATATGCCCCTCATATTCAGATGCTTATAAACTCCAGGTTGGAGAAAGGGACATATCTACTTGACAAGAGGCATCTACCTCTTAGGGCAGAATTTGAGGACAATGAAGTTGTCATGGATGCATCCCATCCTACTTCTGTTGAAGGGCAAGAGAAGATTGCACAAGCAAAGGAAGCCAAGCTATCAACTACTTTTGGAGCTCCCAAGACCAAGCAAGATCAGCTCAGTTACCTGCTTGAGGCCACTCTGATGATTGAGAAGAGTTCGACCAACTTGACTCAAAATCAAGCAAGCCTTGAGAGGATCATTGAGACTAAGTTCTATGATCTAGATGTGAAGGTCACAGGTATCCAGACAGCTATGGAGAAACTCAAGGAAGATGCTGAGGATAGAGATACAACAAATGCTTTTCAGAGAGTCCCGAGAGGACCAAGATCTTCAGCTGTGCCAGTTGTCGAGTCTAGGTCTACACTTCCAGTTCCTGCAGCCACTGCCACAGTTGTTCCTCCAGTATCAACACATCCAGTTCCACACACTTCATCGGAAGCTTTTGCAGATGCTCTTATCTCCACGCCATCTACGTACTCCGGAGCCACCATCAAGAAGACTTCTTCAGCAGCTACCAAAGATCGTGCCTAGAGTGCCGTATAACACTATGCATTTTGAGCTTTTTTGGTAACTTGTAGCTAAAGGGGGAGAAAGTGTATAGATCAACATGCTTTGAGAGAGAGTGTCTTGCTTCTCTTTGTTGGTTTTTGCTTGCTACTTTGTTCGATTGTTTGGTTATTGCTACAATTTTCTTATGTGTGTGAGATACTTTATGTGCTTGATCATATCATACTATGCTTAATGTGTGCCTATTTGATTGTGTATGATCATTCACCTTGTTATTTTGGTGATGAGTGCGTATTGCTTAAATTTTATCATTTTGAGCACTCCACCAAGATGTATGTGACATGGAAGAGTAACCCATGATCCTAATCGATTGTGCATTCGCATTCAAAAGCAAATCTTAAATAATGCACAAATTTAGGGGAGCTCTTGCTTATCACATATTTCTCAAAGCGACGATATATCTCATTCTTATTATCATTTGTCGAAGCTTTGATCTATATGTTGTCATCAATTACCAAAAAGGGGGAGATTGAAAGTGCAACTAACCCCTGGGTGGTTTTGGTAATTAATAACAACATATAGCTCATTGAACTAACATCCTTTCAAGATAATTATTTCAGGAAGTTCAATGGTTGGCATGGCATGTATTAGAAGAGTGGACCCCTCAAATTGCCAAGGACAAAGATTGGCAAAAGATCAAGACTCTACATTTTCATTTTAGTGATCCAAGATCACATTGAGTCCATAGGAAAAGCCAATACTATTAAAAGGGGATGAGGTGTTGCTTAATGGTCTACTTGCTCAAGTGCTTAGTAATATGCTCCAAATCCCTCAACTACTTTCTCATTTCTGCATATGTCCCAAACCTAAAGTCAGACTCGGCCCCACCGATTTGATCTATCCGGCGCCACCGAATTCACTTGACATAGCCATTGCCACAAACCATAAACAGTTTGGTCTCACCGATAGGGATCTCGGTCTCACCGAGACGGGAATGCAAACTCTCTATTTCCTCTTTGTAACGGTTCGGTCCAACCGAGATAAGCGAATTGGTCCCACCGAGTTTGCGTGACCAATACTCTGTTAGCCTATTACCAGAACCGGTCTCACTGAGTTTGTGTAATCAGTCAAACGGAGTAGAGGTTTTGCCCTAAACCTAACGCATTGGTCTCACCGATTTGATACTGTCGGTCCCACCGAAATGTCTAACGTTCACATTTTGAACTGCTTCGGTCTGACCAAGTTTTTCTATTCGGTATGACCTAGTTCGGTAAAATGTGTGTAACGGCTAGATTTTGTGTGGAGGCTATATATACTCCTCCACCCCTTCTCCATCAGTGAGAGCCATTAGAACATGCCTACACTTCCACTATTCATTTTCTGAGAGAGAACCAACTGCTCATGTGTTGAGACCAAGTGCCGTGGTGGGCGTATGGCAGATGCCAAGGGATGGCTAAAGGTAGGAGGAGGTTCGAGGGCACTAGTGGGCTTCAGAGGCGAGGTTGGCATGAGCGAGCACGGGATGCAAGACATACCCAGGTTTGGGGCTCTCCGGAGAGATAACATCCCTAGTCCTGCCCAGTGTAGTTGATGTATATTAGTACAGAGTTGCTCCTTGAGTTGTATGGAGGAAGGAGGAAGACGGGCTAAGGCTTAGGCTGCTCCTTGTTGTGATGTGTGTCTGTCTCTGTTTGTTCTCTACTGCATTATGCTTGCATATCATTAGCACAATTGACATTAATAGAATTTACAATAACATCATTGCAATCATGCTTTTTATTTAACAAGCTATCTTGAATCACTTTTTCTTTTAACAATTCCTCACAATTTTCAGATTCATAAATTTCAAGCAAAACCCCATAAAGATAATCTAGTGCACGCAGCTCACTAGCAATTTGTTCAACATAATTGGATCTCTTAAAGAGATTAGCAAGTGGATGAGGATCCATAATTTAGCAAGCGAAGATGCAAGCTAATAGAGGGCACATAGCAACACAAGCAAACGAGAGGCAAGTGAACGGTAAACACATGGCAGAAGAAGGGCAAATAAAACGTCAAGGGTGAAGTGGGGGAGAGGAAACTGAGCGGCAAAAATGTAATGCGAAAGATAAGGGTTTGTGATAGGTACTTGGTATATGACTTTTGCGTAAGCCTCCCCGGCAACGGTGCCAGAAATTCTTCTTGCTACTTCTTGAGCTTGCGTTGTATTCCCTCGAAGAGGAAAGGGAGATGCAGCGCAGTAGCGTAAGTATTTCCCTCAGTTTTTGAGAACCAAGGTATCAATCCAGTAGGAAACCACGCGCGAGTCCCTCACACCTGCACAAACAAATAAGAACTTCGCAGCCAACGCGATAAGGGGTTGTCAGTCCCTTTACGGTCACTTATGAAAGTGAGATATGATAGAGATGATAGTTTATACTTTTGGTATTTTTGTTTATAAGAACAGAAAGTAAAAGCGGAAAAAGTAAAATAGATGTAAATTGATATGTTGAGAATAGACCCGGGGGCCATAGTGTTCTCTAGTGGCTTCTCTCATGATAGCGATATTCTACGGCGGGTAAACAAATTACTGTCGAGCAATTGATAGAAAAGCGAATAATTATGAGATTATCTAGGCATGATCATTGTATATAGGCATCACGTCCGAGACAAGTAGACCGACTCCTGCCTGCATCTATTACTATTACTCGACACATCGACCACTATCCATTATGCATCTAGTGTATTGAGTTCATAAGAACAGAGTAACGCCTTAAGCAAGATGACATGATGTAGAGTGATAAACTCAAGCAATATGATATAAACCCCATCTTTTTATCCTCGATGACAACAATACAATACATGCCTTGCTGCCCCTACTGTCACTGGGAAAGGACACCGCAAGATTGAACCCAAAGCCAAGCACTTCTCCCATTGCAAGAACTATAGATCTAGTAGGCCAAACCAAACCAATAATTCGAAGAGACTTGCAAGGATAATATGAGCACACATAAAGAGTTCAAAAAATAACCAAATATTTCTCATAGATAATCTTGATCATAAACCCACAATTCATCGGATCTCGACAAATACACCACAAAAAGAGATTACATTGAATAGATCTCCTCGAAGACCAAGGAGAACTTTGTATTGAGATCCAAAGAGAGAGAAGAAGCCATCTAGGTACTAGCTATGGACCTGAAGGTCTGTGGTAAACTACTCACAACTCATGGTGAGGGCGATGATGATGATGTAGAAGCACTCCATGATGGATCCCCCCTCCGGCGGAGCTCTGCACAGGCTCCAAGATGGGATCTCACGGGAACAGAAGGTTACAGCGATGGAATTAGGGTTTTCTCTCTGTTGCTGATGGTATCGGGGTACGTTAGCTTATATAAGAGAAAGGAGGACACTGGCGGCCTCACGATGGACCCTCGTGGGCACCTCGTGGCCCCTACTCCGTGGTTCTCAAGTATCCCGTGCGTGATTTTCTACAAAAATATCTCTCCCGAAGGTTTCATTCCGTTTGGACTCCGTTTGATATCCCTTTTTTGTAAAACCCTAAAATAGGCAAAAAAAAACAGCAATCTGGACTGGGCCTTTGGGTTAGTAGGTTAGTCTCAAAAATAATATAAAAGTGTATGACAAAGCCCATTAAACACCCAAAACATTATAAATAATAGCATGTAACAATCCAAAATTATAGATACGTTGGAGACGTATCACCCATATGCATGAGGGCTCCTGGTGGGTTTTATAGTTCAACCCTCAGGGGTACAAGGGTAATGTTACAAGGCCGTGGGGCCGGGTTGTCATTGTCCGGGAAGCCGGCGCTGGGACCCGTCGGGTACAGGGCTTGACGGGTTCTCCGGGTGTGCGGCCCGCCGGGTACGGGGGCACTGTGTGCCGTCTTGTCGATCGTCAGGGAGTTGCCGGGTTGAGTTGGGTAAGGTGGCGTTCTGTCACGTCACTGTCTGCCGGCATCATGGGTGATGATGATTGCACTGTTGCCACACCTCGGCTGAACAGAGGCATGGGCGGGACACTATTGCCTCGGTCATCGGTAGGTGGAGCTCGTCCAATCATATGGGTGGGATGGGACGGGAGCTGACCCGTGGCCGGATTGGGGAACATGCCACAGGCTGGGCTGGCTTGTTGGGGAAGACTTGACGCGCCGGGTCCGGATCCCTTGAGCAGGCCGTTGGGGCTGAATCATGGGATCCGGCCGAGTTAGAGAGTTTGGCCGGGTCATGGGACTTGGCCGGGTCGAGCGACCCAGCCAAGCGAGAGCAGGATTGCGGGGCGATGCTGACCCCAATGTTTTTTGAATAGGACCCGGCTTCCGTTGCCCACTTGGGGTTCATCCCCCCGACAGTAGTCCCCGAAGCTGTGAAGATCCGCCATGTTCGGATGGAAAGGTCCTTCATAATTTCCTTTGCTTGGAGGCAAATTCATGGCCGCTGGGTCCGGCAACACCCACTATGTGCCGGCTTCCGGAAGCCGGATTGCAGCACCCCGGCAGCGGTGGGAAACGGAGGAGTCTGCCGAATCTTGAACGATCTTTTGGTTTTTACGCGGGCGCCACGTGGCGCCCGGAAGCCGGAGAGGCCTGACAGGTCACGCGCGCGACGGGACGGGGCGATGCGCTGGGGCCCGTGGCCGCGTAGCCTCGGCCCACGCTTGTGGATTTATTGGGGCGTCCGCAAGCCGGTTGCCCTTCTGGGGGCAGTTATTGTGCACGTGCGTGCGCAGTTATTGCAGGGAAGTGGGAAAGGCGAGCGCAAACGATCCCACTCCCCCACGTTTCGAACCATGGCTTATAAATCAGGCCGAGGAGGGAGCGGCAAAGATCATTCTTACTCACAACCCTGCCTCTTCCTTCCCTCCTCTGCTTCTCGCGACCGTCGTGCGATGCGACGCTCGTCATTTCGTGCAGAGGCCATCTTCTTCCTTTCCTCTTCCGCGAGTTCTTGCCGATGGCGCAACCGTCGGGCTCGTGGATGGGCTCGACCGTCACTGCCGACGACATCGCCTACCTCCGCACCACCAAGCGCCTGTCGGGGGAGACGAAGGTCGCCGCCCACTTGCCGCAGGACAAGCGGGAGCCGCACCCACTTCCCACACTTCAAGCGCGGGTTCGGGCTGCCCGCGAGTGATTTCTTCCGCAAGTTCTTAGATTTCTTTGGGCTCCAGCCCCACCATCTTGGGCCCAGTGCTATCGTGCAGCTTTCATGCTTCGTCTCGCTCTGCGAGGGGTACCTTAGGGTCGAGCCCACGATCGACCTCTGGGTGCGCCTCTTCTCCTTGAAGCAGGAGGGGCCAAAAGCCGGGGAGATGTCCGAGGGTGGGGCTGTCGTCATCTGCAGGCGGCCAGGGTCTGACCACCCCAAGGTGCCACTGGAAGATTCTGCCAAGAAGTGGCAGAATGCTTTCTTATACGTCCGCAATCTTGGTGCGGACCGCATCAACCTACCACCATTTGTCAACACGCCACCGTGGGCGAAGCAGAACTGGGCGTACTACCCCAAGCGCCCGTCGTAGGTGGTGTTCAATTTATGCGAGCGGCTGTCAATGATGAAGGAGCAGGAAGGGCTCACCGGTGCCGACCTCATCATCGCCTTCATCGCCCGGCGAGTGCTGCCACTGCAGCAGCGCAGCCACCTTATCGGCAAGATGACCGGCCTCGAGGACCCCGACTGCATGTCGAACTTGCGGCTGAGGTCGGATCAGATTGCGTGCCGGGTCAACGACATCTCCAAGGCCAACCTGCCAGATGACTAGCATTACAGGAAAAACATCTATAGTCACGCGAACCTGGCACCGATGGTGAGTTCCTAGTCTCCGTATATTGCTGCCGCACATCTTCTCATCCCTCCAGACGCGACGCGGGAGGTGCTTCTGAATGACATCCGGCATATTTACAATTGGGCGCGGACGTAGCTGGTGCGCACTACCTCGGAGGAGCCCGAGGCCCACGACGGAGGGGAGGGAGCGGCCACCGACGCGGGCGCGGGGCGTCGAACATGTGAGGCCGTCCTTCCTTCTTGAGTCGCCGGCCAGGGACAACATTGGGGACACTGATGCGAGCTGTTGACGCAGCAGCACCGGGTGGAGGAGGCGGCGGCACGGCTGGAGCCGGGTCATCTTGGGGGGAGCTGGCGGCAAGCCGGCTGCACGGAAAGGATAGCATCGCGCCGCGGGTCCCGGTCGTGAAGCGCTCGGCGGACGCGGCCGGGGGCGCGAAGCCGCCTGCCAAGAGGAGGTGCGTCACCTCGCAGACAAGGTGTGGCGTTCCGGTGCTGCCGGGGTGAGTTCCTTTCTGGCTTGAGCCAAGTGGCCGAGTGGATCCGTTGGGCTCTTATGTACTTATTTGCCTTGGATTTTCAGGTTGCCAATCTCGTTGGCGCTGGCGGCAGCGGATGCTGCTTCCCCCGAGGGTGCCGCGTTCTAGAGGAGCCGATCCAGCACCGTCGATCGAGGGAGGAGGAGGGGCGGGCGGATCCGGACCTTGTGGACCCGGCCGACACTGAAGGCCTAGCCTGGCGGGACCGAGACCGAGCTGAGGTCGGGATGGAGGCGGCGTCGACCCGGGCTTGGAATAGCACCGCGGCGGCATGGGCGCAAGCCGGTGAGGAGCCGGCGTGGCCGGAGATGCCGACCGGGACAACGGTGGCGGCGACGGCCTTCGTGCTGTCGTTGGAGGAGGAGCACGACCAAGGAGGCCAGGCGGATGCGATGGACCTCGACCGGGAGGTCCTGGTTATCGGGGACGGCACACTGCCGCGGGTTGACGCGGTCAAGCCGGCAGGGGCCAACGGAGGCGGCGATGACGCCGTCTTGGAGAAGGCGCTGCGGACAGCACCGCAAGGGGCGGCTCGGACGCCGTCGAGGGAGGCGCCGCCAGCGGAGGTACCACGGACCACTCCGCCCACTCTGCCCATCACGCCGTTGGTGGCGCCGGAGAGGACGTTGGCCGCAAGGGAGGCAGCCAGGGGCGAGCACACCCTGGTGCTCAGCACCTGCCGAGCTTCGGTGTCATCCATGGGGAGCATTCCGCTCTCCAGACACTCCGAGATGGGCAGGGCCCATGACGGCGCCGTTACCACGGCGAGAACAGCCACCACGGCGGGTTCAGTAGTCCCCGGGTCTGGAGCAAGGCGACCGGATTGGGAGTTGTAGTCCCCGGGCCGGGTTGAGGCGCGGCCGGGTCGTCTAGGACGTAGATGGACGTAGATGGCTTGACGGACGACTTGCGCAGGTGCTTGAGGGAGACCCCAGACGGGATGGACTATCGGGACGAGGCAATCTTGGCGAGCGCGTCGGCCGCCTCATTCTCCGCACGCAGGACATGGAGGAATTCGCAGCCCGTGAAGAACCAGACAACTTCTAAACGAGGAAGTGGTAGCTTGCCATGTTGGGGTCGCGGGCGTCTAGCAGCGTTCTGGGAATGGGGGTACCTAGACTTGCCTGCCTGCGGCCCAGTGCTTGGATCGTCAGGCGGCCTGGTACGGCCCAGCATCTTCATCGACAACTCAAGACCCTCGCTAGGTGCAAAGCCTCGCGAGGCGGTCGACACAAGGCATCCCCTGGGGCGGCCTCGCCAGGCCGGCTCGTGAGGATCAGAGATATAGAGGCGAAGGGCACCTCGTGAGGTCCTCGTGACGTGAGCAGTGACGACCAATGCTAGGCGGGCGCAGAGTGTCAGTTTCCTCTTTGGTGCTAATGGAGCAGGCGCAGGTGAGGAGTCCCGAGGCATCAGGCAAAGGTTTCCATATCGGTGCAACGATACCAAGACCCGGAGGACGGCAGGACGGAGGTCATCAAGGAGCCAACGACGGCGTCACCACGAGAGCCTTTGGCAGGCGAAAACCACCTTTTGTCAGGATAACTTGTACTAGCTGTCTCCCTTCAAATTTGGCCGTTGTGGGATTCCTTGCCGCTCAATATTTGGGAAAAGGACCCGGGCTACTATAAATAGGACTAGCCACCACCATTGGGAGGGGGCGATTTGGTCCGGGAGAGAGCGAGAGTTGATCGGATCATCGAGACCTCTCATACACCACAAGCCCACTCGAGCGCAAGAACACCTCTCCTTAGGAGGCAGTTCATCCGTGTACTAGTTCTTCCTCAGCCTACAAGGCAATCCACCACACCACACTGGATTAGGTTGTTACACCACAACAGTGGCCCGAACCAGTATAAATCTTGTGTCTCTTGTTCATCGGATCTGACGAGCTAGGCTTAGGGCTGTTGAGTAGACGAGCTAGGGCGGAAGGAGAGATCTTCATGCGCACCCCATAGTTCGAACCTTAAGGGTTTTGCCGGAACCCTAGATCCGACATTTGGCGCGCCAGGTAGGGGTGCGCTGAAACTTCCCTTCTGTCGTTCAGTGCTCTGTCGTTCCAGCAGTCCATGGCCGACGCTCGCAGAACCCATGCTGAGCGGCAGGCCGCCCTTGCTGCCTGCATTGCGCAGACCGCTCCTGCCAGCGGACCACCCCGTCGTTCTCCTTCCCCTGCCGCCAACGCTGCCACCGGTCCGGCACGGCAAGAACAACAGGCGTCGTCCCTGCACCCCTTCGTGCGGTGCGATGGACGCACCGCTACCCTGTCGCTGACTCCGACGGTCTCTTCATCCCATGCTCGCCACAGACCCGCGGATGCGCAGGCTGCATTGCTCATGGCATGCGAGCTCCTACGCTACCGCCTCGTTGACGACTTCTATGAAGAATGGCTCGACCGCATCGCCGAGCTCGTCAGCGCCACTGGGGGCTCGCCGGTGCCGTCCCTCTCCCTGCCTCGTCCGCCCCCATGAGGACGACAAGGCCCAAGAAGCTCCACTGCTACCCCAACGTCAGGGCCTCGTCCAAGACCTAAGGCATGTGGCCCCGCGGTGTGACCGCCCACGCGCGGCGCCAGTGCATGAAGAAGGAAGCTGCCAAGAGATCCAGTGGCCCCGTGGAGGAGCACCTGTGATCCCTCCACCACTGCGTAGAGATCACGCGCCCCCCGCCACGGCGGCGTGCAAGGACTAAGACCAAGCCCCGCCACCCCAGCAAGCTCCGGTGTCGACAACAGGCTGCAAGGCCATCGCCTCCGAGCTGCACAACGTCAACTGGACTGGGAAGTTCAAGCCCAACCTGCCTCCACGCTACGATGGCACCCCCGACCCTGTGGAGTTGCTACAGCTCTACGAGCTGAGCATCGAAGCATTTGGCGGCAACGAGAAGATCATGGCGAACTGGTTCCCCATGGCCCTGAAGGATGGCGCGTGCTCATGGCTCTTGAACCTGCCCGCGAGTTCGATCTCCACCTGGAGTGAGATGCGCGAGCGGTTCGTCACCAACTTTCAGGGCACTCGAGACCGTCCCCCGGCCACGGGTGACCTGCTGCATGTCAAGCAACAACCAGGAGAAACCCTGCAGAAGTTCATCCAACACTTCAACAGCATCTGCGTCAAGATCCCCAAGGTCACGGACGAGGCCATCATCTCGGCGTTCTCAGATGGTGTCCGTGACATCAAGATGAAAGAGGGGCTCACCATCCATGAAGATTTGTGCACGTCCTGGTAGCTGTTCAACCTTGCGACCAAGTGCGACAGGGTTGAGGAGGGGAGCCTCTCACTCGTCGAGCTCCCCGCTGCTGAACCCAAAGACAAGAAGTCCAAAAGCAAGGATGTAAAGCGCAAGGGAGCGGAAGTGCTTGCAGCCGAACCAGAAATGAAGCACGTTCGCGACTACCCGGAGCCACCCAAGAATGGCTGAGCATTCTGCACCTTCCACAACGTGCACATCCACAACACTCATGACTGTCAACAGCTCAGGGCCCTCCGCGAAGGACGTGTCATCCAACACCTCGAGCACGGCACCCGCGGCTACGACCACGGGGGAGGTCGGACCGGAGGACGCAGGGACGACCACGGACCCCGCCAGGAGTGGCGCGATCAGCCTCAGGAGGATCACTGGAGCGGCCAGCCCCACGAGGACGCCTGGAGGGATCAGCCCCGAGAGGACCGTCCTCAGGGCAGGGCCATCCTACCACCTCTGCCACTGCCAAGGAGAAACGACGACCAGGATGAGGGGGTTGGGGGCTTCGAGTAGCCGCATGCCATCGCTTGCATCTTGGGCGGAGCACATGCCCCAGCTTCTCAGCACCTTTTCAAGCAGTTCGCTCATGAAGTATACGCAGCTCTCCCCAAGCTCGAGGCTCCCCGCCCACTTAGGTGGTCCAGGTGCCCCATCACCTTCAGTTCAGCAGACCAGCTCAAGTGCGCAGCTACGGCTGGCGCCCTCCCGATGCTTTGCTCTCCCGTCATCATCAACGTCCAAGTTACCAAGACCCTCATTGACGGTGGCGCAGGACTCAACGTCCTGTCCATCGAGACATTCGACAACCTCCAAGTACCTTACGATCAACAGCTACCTACCAAGCCCTTCTCCGGAGTGACTGATGGCTCCACCACTCCCATGGGGCAAGTTCGCCTACCTGTAACCTTCGGCAAGCGTGACAACTACCACACTGAGCTCATCGACTTCGATGTCGCCCACATCCATATCTCTTACAACGCCATCCTCGGGTATCCAGCCCTGGCCAAGTTCATGGCAATAACTCACGACGGCTACAATGTTCTCAAGATGCCTGGAAGCGGCGGCATCATCACCATCGATTGCGAGGAGAAGGACGCAGTGTGCTCACTCGAGCGCGCTCACCAGGCGGCGACAGTCGAAGATCCAGACAGCGACAACATCATCAACCCACCTGAGGTCGTTCCAAAGAAGAAGAAGCAGCTGCTGGCCCTGGAGCCTAATGAGGACGCAGCACAGGGCGGCAGCACCTCGAGACCTACACCTAGGGAGGGGCCTCGTCCCTCTGTCGCATAGGAAGGCGCGCCCGGCGCCCCTCTCAGGCTGGGCTCGGGGGCTCTCTTTTGGAGGGCCTCTGACCAAGCCAACGTCACGAGGGAGGCGCTCGAGCACCATGTGGAAGAGTTCTTCGTTACACACTTCCCTCCGGAGGCCTCAAGGCGTGAGGCACCAAGCGCTCAGGAGTTCATCAGCCAGACCATTGAAAACCTACAGGAGCCGAGAGCCATGTGGGGCGAGCGCCGCCCGCCTCCTCCAAGGGCAGCTGTCGGTCCAGGCACAGGAGACAGGATGCGCGTTTGCGTCAACGTCCCCACACTCAACAGGATCGCGTCTCAGGAGCTCTACTGGCCTTCCCAGGTGGGCCGGTGCCAGGGTCCTCCTCATAGCTACGTGTGCATGCCCTTCGGCCTGTCAAACCAGGCGTCCCTGCACCAGTGCCACATGCGGGAAGTCCTGGCGGCTCACGAGGACAGGAACAAGATGATCCGGGTGGAGTTGGATTCGGCCCTCTGCGAGATCTAGGGAGCCCCGAAGCCTCGCGAGGGGCCAGAGCCAGGCGGCACGTAAGGAGCGGCTTCTTCATCCAGTACCTTCAGCTACACCAACACTACTTCAGCAACTATATCAAGTGACATCTTTCGGTTTTTGTTCAACTAGGAACGCCCCTCGGGCAGCATTATTCACAGGTCGCACGGGCCTGTCCCTGCGACGCGCATCCTTTTGCATCTCATATCACCTTTTGGGGGCACCCCTTGGGCTGCATTATCCCCAGGCCGCGCTGGTTCACCCTGGTGGCATGTATCTCCCTTGCATTTATACCAAAGTTGTTCCTGTCATCTATGTCATTTTGCATTCGAATCGTCTGTTTGACCACCACTCTCATGCCATGAATATCATGCGCCCCCGGCAAGCTCGCTTGCATCCGTCTTATAGCTAGGGGTTGGCACGGCGTCTGTGCTCAGGTCCGTCCCTGTAGCGTCGCCAAATCCAAGTGGCTAAGCTCTGGCTCGCGGGCCGGTCCCGTGTACGTCACCCCCTGTGGCTCTTAGTGCCTTGCCCAAGCTCGAGCCGGATGCCAGCAGTGGAGTCGGGGCGCATGGTACCATGTCCCGTCACTCCGGGAGCCACGCGCCGGGTGGCTTCCCTTAGGATGTCCATGTGAGAAGACTAGGCACGACGTCTGAGATCGGGTCCGTCCCTGCAGCGTCGATAAATCCAACGGCTGAGCTCTATCTGGCGGGCCGACCCCGCTCACGTCACCTCCTGGGGTCGTTGGTGCCCGGCCTTCTCATAGGGCGACCTCGAGGGATTCACCCAGCGCAGGTCATCTAACCAACTTGCAGGATCCCCTCGAGCGCTTCCATCCAAGACTAGGCGCAACCCACCTTGAGGTAGGGCCTCGTGAGTCCTGCGCTGGCTCACGGGTGGCCAGACACACCTCGTCTAAGCCCCACCGTTGCAGCCATGTGTCTGGGCTGGGCTGTATACGCCCGGGGGCTCTCCGTAGTAGGGAGTCCCCTCCCACGGTCCAGTGGAAGCACCATGCTCCGTGCTGGCTGACGACCTGATCAAGGAGCGGCTATGCCCGTGCAAGAGCGGCAGCACTATGCTCCGCACTGGTGATAAACAACTGGGGGTGGCTTTGCAGCCGCATTAACCTCAGGGAGCCCCTCGTCTCAGTGGCTTGGCCCACCGCACTGCGCTCCCTTCGGGAAGGTAGCGCGAGGGGGCTGGGCACGGGGGCTGCGTCCAGGTCACGCCTGGCGCAAGCCCCACCAGGTCCCTCGGGCCTGATCAACGCGCAACCCTTCCGAGCGCAAGCCCGACGAGGACATGTATGGGGCCAGTTTGTACGTCAAGGGGGACTTCTGAGCATCGCGACTCAGGACTGGTCCCGTTGCCCCTCACTCCCTAGTCTTGTCCTGGTTTTCGGTCAAGGCTAGCGGCGACTGAGGTACGCGCGGGCTGGGCCCTGCCGACATAGAACATCAAGGCCTAAGTCCAATACTGTCACATCCCTAGTCTGTGCTTGCATTAGGACTATCTAGAGTGTCCATCGTGTTTAACTTTCCCAGAAACTTGAAATGGGGATGACAGAAACCCCAGCACCCCTCTTCTTTCAACTAGGGTTTAATAAAATCTTTTTCAATGTACCTAAAATGTCGTTCAAAAATGTTCATCATCTTTGCCTTGGTCTTAGACCACTGACAAAAATGGTGCACAATTTTCTAGGACATCCTAAGGTCAGTGGATTAAATCATATTGTATTTGCATTTGGGCATTTAAATGCTATAAAATATTTTAAATGCCCAAATAATCATAAACCAAAATGTTCCATGTTGCTTATATAATATAGAGTGGACATGGTCAGTTTCATGATTTATAAAAATGTTCTAGCATTTTTAATAAATGAACACAGTTGCAGAACAACAAAAATAGAAACTAAATTAGAAAAGAGGAGAGAGAGAGAGAACTTACCTGGCCGGCCCACTTGGCGGCCCACCTAGCCGGCCCAGCCCCGCAGCCGCTCCACGCAGCTGCTTCCTCTCGCCAGGCAGGCAGAGAGGAGCACGCCGGCGAGCCTGCGGACGCCACACAGCTCCTCGCCGCTCTGCTTCACCCCTTGCCACCGCGACGCCCTCGTTCGTCTCCACGTCATCGCCCGAAGCCCCTGGACACCTCACTGTTCCCCCTGCCTCTCCCCCTCGCCCTCTCCTCGCCATGGCCGACGCGCCCGCGAGCTCACCGCCGTCGTAACCGCAGCCACCATCGCATCACCGTGTCAAGAAACACCGCCACCGTCTGCTTCGCCGAGCAGGCCGAGCCTCGAGCGCTCGGTCGCCCTGGATCCACCGCCATGAGCACGCCCCCGACCGCCACCGCCGGAGATCCCCTTCGCCGCACCAGCCACTCCAAGCTGTCCCCAAGCTCGCCGACCGGCTCGTCGTCTGCGCTGTGAGCCACTGACCGTACCCGCCCTCTCCGCTCGCCCTGCCGTGCACCACATCCACTACAACAAGCTCGCCCGCCTGCACCGCCGCGGATGCTCGTCGCCGATGTAGCTCCGGTCACACAACGGCCTCGCCGCCGTGTCCATCATCTCCAACGCCTCGCGTAGATGCTGTAGGACCACTCCACGCTCCTCCACAAGCACCGCAGCCACGAGTTCGGACTCACCGGAACTCCGGCAGCCGCTGGAATCGTCGCCGGCGTCGTTTCCAGTGACCCGGAGCTCCAAGTCATGCACCAGTCGATGCGGCTCACTCCCAGCTGCCCGTAGATGTGCTCCTCCGTCGTTTTGGTCGTCGGAGTACAAATTCCGCGCGCTCCGCCGCGTCTGGCCTTGCCGGCGACTAGCCGTCGGCAGGTTTGACTCGCTGACCAGGGGGTTTGACCTCCCCCTGTGCCACTGACAAGTGGGCCAGTCACTGACTATTTTAGTTTTAGGATTAATTAGTGTTAAACTAATTCTGTTAATTAGTTTACCCACTGACATGTGGGCCCGACCCTGTTAGTCTTTAGTAAGTTTAAACCAACCGGTTTAGTTAACTCTATTAGACTGGCGTGTGGACCCCACACGTCAGGTTTGACCTGGCCAGCCCTGTTGACCTGCTGACGTCTGCATGAAGTCGTGCTGATGCAGTAAGTATTTTCTGTGATTTAAATAAATCAGAAATGATTTATTTATTTTCAGAAAATGCCCTAACTTCTAAAATTCATATAAATTCAATAGTATCTCAGATGAAAAAGATTTATATATGAAAATTGATCAAAAAATCCAATCTTTCTGTTGGTACTGGTTTCATGCATGTTTAAGCAAGTTAACATTGCTGTTGACATCAAAACATGATATTGCACTTTAAATAATAATAGCTTGGGCATGAATTTAAATCTTTGATTCAAATAAGCTCAAACCTTTCTGTTTATAGTTGCATTAGCTCAAAATACATTCATCTTGCCATGTCATGAGCATGCATCATATTGTTGCATATTGTTGTGTATTGATTTTATTACCGGTGTTCTCCGTGGTAGGTTCTGCTTCCGAGGATACATCTGCGTATCCAACTAAAGAGCTGTACCCGACAACCAATTTGTCAGGCAAGCAACCCATTGATCATTTTGATACAAACCCATCTTCTCGCTTCTGCTCTCTCTTACTACATTAAGGCAACAAAGTGTGAACTGCTATTTGATGCGATAGTTGAACCCTATTCCTTTGCAGGACCTATCATTGCCACAATAAATAGTTGAAACCCACTAGCATGTGTAGGAGTTGATTGAGCCATGTTGATGTGTTTCCTACCATGCTATGTATGCTGCCTGGTATGCTTAGAGTTGTGTCAGGTCTGGTTCATCTGGGTGATGGATCGAAGTGAAATGATCATGTCTGGTAATGAGAGTGAAGTGTGGAATATGTTTTGGTAAAGTTATCGATGAAAGGCCATGTAGGAGTACATGGTGGGTTGTTTCATTGGAACCGTCCTTAGGAACTGAGATCTGTATGTGTGATCTAAGATCAGCTACTACCACACATTGGGATCCTTAATTGACACTCTCGACTTATTAACTGCCCTTGTCCTCTGCCCAGGAGTTGCAACTAGTTTCTGGTGTTTGTAGTTTACTGGTGGTCGTGCGCAGCACTGACCCTCGGGGTGGGCTGTGACATGGCAGGTACGTGGCCTGGTGTACCGAGCCGCCCGTTTGGTGGCTCGGCAACCCTATACACATCGTTTGGGGCCGTGAGCGACACCCCAGCCGGATCTCCCCACGGATGGAACCCAAATAGGCGATAAACCTGGACTAGAGACTTGAGTGGTTCGTTAGGTCGTGGTCTACACCCACGTCGGCTTTCGCTTGAAGTCTGCCGAGCACATGTCGTGTGCAGACGCTAAGTGGTGGAAACATGTGTGAAGAAGTACACCCCTAAAGGGTTACCATTCTATTTGAATAGCCGCTATTCGTGGTTAAGTACCACCTAGTTGCTTATACAGTTCATAGACAAGTCAATGATTACTTCTAAAATTCTCCAGACAAGTGTGAGTGCCGTGGATGGCCCTTCCGTAGGATGACGGAAGAGGATCCACGGTGGTGTATTGTTGTGGTGAGTAGTGGACTCGTGTGCGTAGTCTCATCTTTGCAATCCGCTGAGAGTTGTAGTATAGGTTAGCCAAGAGTCAAAGCTGGCTTGCTGCAGTAAACTCCACTACCCTTGTTGATAATGATGCATGTATGATAGGTTCTGATGAAAGTCTTGCTGAGTACCTTTGTACTCATGTTTGCTTAATAACTGTTGCAGAGGAGAACCCCGCCCCTCTGATGGGTTCTACATAAATGTTGATGTCGACGAGTAGCTTGCTACCCATACGGCGATCTTGAACTTGTGAAGGGCCTTGTAGATAGTCAGGCTACACCAAGCCTGTTTTCTTTCCAAGTTGTGTGTAGTCAAACAAGTTAGCTTTCGCTTGTGTTTGTATGCTTGTATAACTTGAGTGTTGGGTCATGTGACCCCTACCTGTATGGATATGTTATGTAAGGCTCTTCGGAGCCTCTTAAATAAAGTACTTTGAGTCATACAGTTCTGTTGTGATGCAATGTTGTATTTGCACATATTGAACATATTGTGTGTATTTTATTGAAATGCTTGGTATGTGTGGGATCCGACACCTTGTTGTTTACCCTTGGTAGCCAATCTTACAGGGAAATGCCTCCTAGTGATTCCACTGAGCCTTGGTAGCTTGCTACTGCTCCGGAACACGTAGGCTGGCCGACATGTGTCCTTCTTTGTTCCTGTGTCTGTCCCTTAGGGGAAATGTCATGTGTTGTTCCTTTAGGTCCATGTAGCTTACTACGACTTGGGTTCATACGTTGATGACCGACACATTCGTTGCTGGGTCATGGATGCCCGTCTCTGTAGTGCCACTTTTGGTTTATAACTAGCCATGTCGGCCCGGGTTCTCTATCATATGGATGATAGTGACACTATCATATACGTGTGCCAAAATGCGCAAACAGTCCCGGGCGAGGTAAGGTGGCACCTGTGGGGATACCATGCGTGAGGCCGCAAAGTGATATAATGTGTTACATGCTAGATCGGTGGACTTCGGATCGGGGTCCTGACAGCTTTGGCATCAGAGGCGGACTGCCTGTAGGTTCTTCAAGCCAAACTGGTCGATGTTGAGGCGATGAAATTCTTAGTTATATGTAGGGGAATTGATTGTGGGAGGGAACGTAAGGCTCTTTTACTTCTTTACCTTATGCCCTTCTGATCTGAGTCAGACTGTTCTTTCTACGGGGGTTTAGGGCTAGGCCTCTCATCTTACTAGGTTCACATGTTACTAATCCGTAGACTCTTAGGATTGTTGGTTTCAAGCCTCAGTTCAGTTTCTACCTCTAGTATGTTGATTAGTTGGACCCGGAACCTTGATATCATGTTGTTGAGTGGCTATGCTATCATTTGTATGATGTCTCAAAATCTTTTTTGAGCATTTACAGCTGTTATGCTGCCCAATTTCTTCTATAAATTCTAATGCCTTTGCGTTATTTCGTGTTTCAGATGTCTGACCGCACCCCTCATCAAGTGGTCCGTCTGACCCGGTGCATCAATGTGCCAGGTCACACGGCCATGTTGGTCCGTGTGTTGACCGAGACTGGCTACCGTTGGTATCCCGAGTATACTGTGGAGGAGCAGTACCGTGATTTCAACCAGAGCCAGTACTTGTGCACAGTCCGGATATATCCCTCATATCCCGGAGCTACCGACCCCATTCACTGGACTAGGGGTTACAATCGAGATGGCAGTGCAGGATGCTGCTTACTCGATGATGACTATCATCCGGGCTAGGCATGCTTTGCTGCCGAACACTGAGTTCTGCTACATGCCAGCCTCACTGCGTGGAGAGGAGGGCTACTACACTGGTATGTACACTGATGCCGCTCATGAGGAGCCACTACTTCAGACTACCACGCAGATGCTGGAGGATAGGGACCGTGAGGTCCATGCCCTCCGGATGGAGCTCTATAACACTCGAGCCAACCACTGGGCCACTCTGACACGGCTTGCACCTGTCGTGCAGGCTGGATATTTGGATATGTGGGATTTGTACCCCGTGCGGACTCGCCTGCCCGACCGTATGGATTGGCGTGATGTTGGAGGCATTACACCTCCACATGGGCATCGTTTACCACCAGCAGTGGGACTGAGGTCGCATCCGTGTCCCTATGGTCCACAGTCTCCAAGTGCCTGACAGTTTCCAGATCCACATGTTCCACATCCAGGCTATGGGGGTAATCTTCACGAAGATTACTATGGAAATATCTGAGCTAGACCGTGGCAGTAGTAGTATCGTAGTAGTTTTATTTCCACAGTCCTGTGTGTCTTGTGGAATATGACTTTGTGTGTACTGAGTTCCGGAGGCGTAGATAAATAATGTATAGGAGCTTGGGATGCCTCTGATGAGATGTATCGTCTTTCACCATAGTTGTACTTTAGCCTTGGCTTGTACTAAACTATTTATGGTGTGTATGACCAATGGTGTATATATGGCAGTTTCTATATTACCATGTCGTACAGATGAACATCTCTGCATTCTGTGTCATCCATTACATTCTGCACTCATGTGTCAAAGTTTTGCCATCCTTGTCTAAACCGTTGTTTTGTTTTCCTAGGATGGTCAACACTCGCAGCACCCCTGCTGCTCAGGAGCAGGGTGAAGCCAGTGGGGCTAGGGATGAGAATCTGCCTCAAGCACCCTCCTTGGACGAAGTCATGTTAGAGGCATAAAGGAACAAAAGAGAGACCAACCGTCTACTGGAACGCATAGAGCAGAATACTGCCTTTCGCGAGAGGAATGACGTGGTGTCTATTAATGACTTTATCAAGATGTGCCCACCAAAATTCCATCATTCCACTGAGCCTCTTGATGCGGATGACTGGCTTCGTAGTATCACACACAAGCTACATTCTGCCCACATGGCCGAAGCTGATAAGGTTACCTACGCTGCCTAACATCTTGAGGGCCCTGCTAGCCTTTGGTGGGGAAACTATGAGGCCATGCGTCCTGCTGGCCAGATTACCACTTGGGCAGAGTTCAGCGAGGCTTTCCGTGAACATCACATTCCAGAAGGTCTTATGGATCGCAAGCGGGAAGAATTTTGCAATTTCACCCAGGGTAGGCTAACCATGGATGTATATAGCCATGAGTTTGTCAACTTGGTACGCTATGCTCCCGAAGAGGTGTCCACCGATGCCAAGAAGCAGGCGAGGTTCCACAAGGGACTCAGCCCTGAACATCGTCGAGATCTCCGTCTGCACGAGTGCACCTCCTTCCAGAAGCTAGTGAACAAAGCCATCAGTGCTGAGATAGGTTAGACTGATTTTGAAGCCACACGCAAGCACCCTCGTGACTTTGGTTCCTCATCTGGCTCTGGCTCTCACACGCGCCGTGTGTGGGTTCCAAACACAGCTATGCCACCCAGGTTCACACCGAGGCCATCCTATGAGGCGCCTCGCCCAACCCAGCAGTATGCACCGCCCAAGACTTATGGAGGACCTTCTGCCAATACTGCTCCATGCACTGGCACTGTGACATGCTTCAAGTGCGGAGAACCATGCCACTACATGCGAGAGTGTCCTCAGAACCAGCCAGGAAGGTCCATTGGCCGTGGTAAGCCAACAGGAAAGGTGAACTATGTCAAGCCAGCCACCACTGCACGTGGTCATGTCAACTATGTCTCTGCTGAGGAAGATTATGAGGATCCTAACGTCGTCCTTGGTACGCTCCTTGTTAACTGCCATGCGACATCTGTTCTTTTCGATACTGGAGCATCTCATTCGTTCATATCTGAGAGATATGCTCGAATGCACCACATGACATTTTGTGACATGCCCACCACCATGGAAATTCAAACTCCTGGCTCTAGATGGCAAACCTCTAGAGTAAGCCATGGGAATGAAATTATTGTCGATAGACTTGTTTTTCTTGCATCCCTAATAGCTCTCAAGTCCTCGGACATAAACATCATCTTGGGTATGGACTGGATGACAGCTCATTATGCCAAGATTGATTGCTACACTAGGACTGTTCAACTTACACACCCATCCGGCAAGATAGTCAATGTTTTGGCCCGAATGGCTGAGGGTCAGTTCTACTCTCTTAATGCCAGCCCTCTACCAGAACTAGAAGATATCCTGGTAGTCCGTGACTTTCCTGATGTCTTTCCAGAAGAACTACCAGGTGTTCCACCTGACAGAGACGTAGAGTTCGTGATAGATCTTGTTCCAGGAACTGTCCCAAATCTCTAGAAGACCCTATAAGATGGCACCCTTAGAACTAGCCGAGCTTAAGAAACAACTCGACGAGTCCTTGAAAAAGGGTTTCATCCGTCCTGGTTCTTCTCCTTGGGCTTGTCCCGTCCTCTTCATCAAGAAGAAGGATGGTATGGATCGGATGGTTGTGGATTATCGACCTGTCAATCTGGTCACCATAAAGAACAAGTATCCACTCCCCAGGATCACCAATCTGTATGACCAGCTGGCTGGATCCTCAGTCTTTTCCAAAATGGATTTGAGGTTGGGCTACCATCAAATCAAGATCAAGAACGGGGACATTCCCAAGACGACCTTTGTTACTCATTACGGACAATACGAGTACACCGTCATGTCCTTCGGGTTAACCAATGCCCCAGCCACGTTCTCCCGACTAATGAATTATATATTCATGGAGTATTTGGATAAATTCGTCGTGGTATACCTCGATGACAAACTCATTTACTCCAAGGACAAGGAAGATCACGCCGAGCATCTAAGGTTGTTATTGACGAAACTTCGAGAGCACCGCCTTTATGCCAAATTCTTTAAGTGTGAATTCTGGTTGCCAAAAGTGACCTATCTAGGTCATGTAATCTCTAGTAAGGTTATTGTTGTCAATCCCGAGCGAGTTCAGCCGTCCTTGATTGGACCCCACCTGAATCTGTCAAGCAAGTTAGGACTTTACTTGGCTTAGCGAGCTATTGCTGACGCTTCGTCAAGAATTTCTCCAAGGTTGCTAAACCTCTAACTGAACTCCTCAAGAAAGATAAAAAGTTCGAGTGGACCCCACAGTTTGAGTTCAGCTTTCAGGAACTGAAAAGACGCCTGACATCTGCTCCCGTACTGGTACCACCAGACTTTTCCAAGGATTTTATTATCTATTGCAACGCCTCGCGACAAGGACTAGGTTGCATACTCATGCAAGATCATCAAGTGATTGCCTACGCATCTCGACAGATGCGTCCACATGAGGATAACTATCCTACACATGATCTAGAGCTTGCAGCTGTAGTCCACGCACTCAAGACATGGCGACATTACCTTCTTGGTAATCACTGTGAAATCTTCACTGATCACCAAAGTCTGAAATACATCTTTACCCAACCAGATTTGAATCTCAGGGAAAGACGTTGGGTTGAGTTGCTCATAGATTACGACTTGGGAATAACTTATACCCCTGGGAAAGCCAATGTCATGGCTGACGCACTAAGTTGTAAGTCTTATTGTAACAACCTGATGTTACAACAAGGGCAACCACTTTTCCACGAGGAATTTCGTAAGCTTAACCTTCACATTGTTCCTCGAGGATTCCTTTCCACCTTGGTGGTGAAACCTACCCTTATGGATCAAATCATAACTGCCCAGCGGTATGATAGAGGAATATATCGGATCAAGGAGAACATTGCTAGCGGAGTTGCTAAAAGTTTCTCTATGGATGGTCGAGGTGTTGTCTACTTCGAGAATTGCTTGGTGGTTCCCAAGAAACAACAACTACGGCATTTGATCCTTAAGGAGGCTCATGAATCTCCTCTCACGATTCATCCTGGTAGTACCAAAATGTATCAGGACCTACGCCAGAAGTTCTGGTGGACTAGGATGAAGAGAGAAATTGCTCAGTTCATTGCTAACTGCGGCGTTTGCCGTCGCGTTAAAGCAGAGCATCAATGGCCTGCTGGCACCCTTCAACCTTTAGCAATTAGTGAATGGAAGTGGGATAAGATTGGTATGGACTTCATTACCTGGTTTCCCAGGACCAAGAAAGGGAATAATGATATCTTCATCGCTATCGACCGCCTCTCCAAAGTAGCCCATTTCTTGCATGTTCGAGAGAGTATAACCGCTAGTCAGCTAGCAGACTTGTATATCTCTCGGATAGTATCTCTTCATGGTGTTCCATTGGAGACTAACTCAGACCGTGGAAGTCTTTTCACCTCTCGGTTTTGGGAAAGTTTCCAAAATGCTATGGGGACTCGTGTCTCTTTTAGCACCGCCTTTCATCCTCAGTCAAGTGGTCAAGTAGAACGAGTCAATCAAATTCTGGAAGATATGCTCCGAGCCTCTGTCATCTCATTCGGTATGGATTGGGAGAAGTGTCTTCCATTCGCCGAATTCGCTTATAACAATAGCTATCAAGCTAGCTTGGGCAAGGCTCCCTTCGAAGTTATGTATGGACCAAAGTGTGGAACGCCTCTTAACTGGTCAGAAACCGGGGAAAGAAAATTCTTTGGTCTGGATATGATCCAGGAAGCAGAAGAGCAAGTTCGCGTCGTTCGTGAGAAATTGAAAACAGCCCAATCTCGCCAGAAGAGCCAATATGATCGCCATCATAAGGCTGTGACTTACGAAGTCGGATTACCTTTGCGTTACTCCTCTTAAGGTAACCCATCGCTTCGGTATCAAAGGCAAATTGGCTCCTCGTTACAGCAGTCCTTTTCGCATTCTTGCCAAACAAGGAGAAGTGGCCTACCAAGTGGAACTACCCCTGTATCTTTCCAGAGTTCATGATGTCTTCCACGTCTCTCAACTCAAGCGTTGCTTCTCGGATCCTATCCGCGGAGTGGACCACGAAATGCTTGATCTCCAGGATGATCTCACATATCGACAATACCTCATTCGTATTCTTGATCAAACCGAGCATACAACTCAACGTCATAATATCAAGTTTCTCAAGGTTCAATGGTCACACCATTCCGAGAACGAAGCAACTTGGGAAAGGGAGGATCGTCTTCGACTTGAGTACCCCACCCTTTTTCCGGAGGAACCTGAATCTCGGGACGAGATTCTTTTGAGTGGGGGTGAGTTTTCACATCCCTAGTCTGTGCTTGCATTAGCACTAGCTAGAGTGTGCATCATGTTTAACTTTCCCAGAAACTTGAAATGGGGATGACAGAAACCCCAGCACCCCTCTTCTTTCAACTAGGGTTTAATAAAATCTTTTCCAATGTACCCAAAATGCCCTTCAAAAATGTTCATCATCTTTGCCTTGGTCTTAAACCTCTGACAAAAATGGTGCACAATTTTCTAAGACATCCTAAGGTCACTGGATTAAATCATATTGTATTTGCATTTAGGCTTTTAAATGCTATAAAATATTTTAAATGCCCAAATAACCATAAACCAAAATGTTCCATGTTGCTTATATAATAGACAGTGGACATGGTCAGTTTCATGATTTATAAAAATGTTCAAGCATTTTTAATAAATCAACACAGTTGCAGAAAAACAAAAACATAAACAAAATTAGAAAAGAGGAGAGAGAGAGAGAGAGAGAGAGAGACAGAGAGAGAGAGAGAACTTACCTCACGGGCCCACCTGGTGGCCCAGCTGGCCGGCCCAGCCCAGCAGCCGCTCCGCGCAGCTGCTTCCTCTCGCCAGGCAGGCGGAGAGGAGCACGCCGGCGAGCCTGCGGACGCCACACAGCTCCTCGCCGCTTTGCTTCACTCCTTGCCACCGCGACGCCCTGGTTCGTCTCCACGTCATCGCCCGAAGCCCCTGGACACCGCACTTCTCCCCAGCCTCTCCCCCTCGCCCTCTCCTCGCCATGGCCGACGTTCCCGCGAGCTCACCGCCGTCGTAACCGCAGCCACCGTCGCCCCACCGTCGCCTCGCCGTGTCAAGAAACACCGCCGCCGTCAGCTTCATTGAGCAGGCCGAGCCCCGAGTGCTAGCTCGCCCCAGAGCCACCGCCACGAGCACGCCCAAGACCGCCACCGCCGGAGATCCCCTTCACTGCACCAGCCACTCCGGGCCGTCCCCGAGCTCGCCGACCGGCTCGTCGTCTCCGCTGTGAACCATTGACCGTCCCCGTCCTCTCCGCTCGCCTTGCCGTGCATCACACCCACTGCAACAAGCTTCCCCGCCTGCGTCGCCGCGGATGCTCGTCGCCGATGTAGCTCCGGCCACACAACAGCCTCACCGTCGTGTCCATCATCTCCACCGCCTCACGTAGATGCTGTAGGACCACTCCACGCGCCTCCACGAGCACCACAGCCACGAGTTCGGCCTCACCTTAACTCTGGTAGCCGCTGGACTCGTCACCGGCGTCATTTCCGGCGACCCCGAGCTCCAAGTCGTGCACCACACGATGCGGGTCACTCCCAGCTGCCCGTAGATGTGCTCCGCCGTCATTTTGGTCATCGGAGGACAAATTCCGCGTGCTCCACCGTGTCTGGCCTCGCCGGCGACTAGCCGTCGGCGAGTTTGACTCGCTGACCAGGGGGTTTGACCTCCCCCTGTGCCACTGACAAGTGGGCCAGCCGCTGACTGTTTTAGTTTTAGGATTAATTAGTGTTAAACTAATTCTCTTAATTATTTGACCCACTGACATGTGGGCCCGACCCAGTTAGTCTTTAGTTAGTTTAAACTAACCTGTTTAGTTAAATCTGTTAGACTAATGTGTGGACCGCACACGTCAGGTTTGACCTGGCCAACTCTGTTGACCTGCCGACATCAGCATGAAGTCATGCTGATGCAGTAAGTATTTTCTATGATTTAAATAAATCAGAAATGATTTATTTATTTTCAGAAAATGTTCTAACTTCTAAAATTCATATAAATTCAACAGTAGCTCAGATGAAAAAGATTTATACATGAAAAATGATAAAAAAATCCAATCTTTCCATTGGTACTAGTTTTCATGCATGTTTAAGCAAGTTAACCTTGTTGTTCACATAAAAACATGATAATGCACTTTAAATAATAATATCTTGGGCATGAATTTGTATCTTTGATTCAAATAAGCTCAAACCTTTCTGTTTATAGTTGCATTAGCTCAAAACACATTCATCTTGCCATGTCATGAGCATGCATCATATTGTTGCATATTGTTGTGTATTGATTGTATTACCAGTGTTCTCCGTGGTAGGTTCTGCTCCCGAGGATACATCTGCGTATCCAACTGAAGAGCAGTACCCGACAACCAATCTGTCAGGCAAGCAACCAATTGATCATTTCGATACAAACCCATCTTCTCGCTTCTGCTCTCTTTTACTATATTAAGGCAACAACGTGTGAACTGCTATTTGCTGCGGTAGTTGAACCCCGTTCCTTTGCATGAACTGTCATTGCCACAGTAAATAGTTGAAACCCACTAGCATGTGTAGGAGTTGATTGAGCCATGTTGATGTGTTTCCTACCATGCTATGTATGCCTCTTGCTATGCTTAGAGTTGTGTCAGGTCTGGTTCATCTGGGTGATGGATCAGAGTGAAATGATCATGTCTGGTAATGAGAGTGAAGTGTGGAATATGTTTTGGTAAAGGTATCGATGAAAGGCCATGTAGGAGTACATGGTGGGTTGTTTCATTGGAACCGTCCTTAGGAACTGAGATCTGTATGTGTGATCTAAGATCCGCTACTACCACACATTGGGATCCTTAATTGACTCTCTTGACTTATTAAATGCCCTTGTCCTCTATCCAGGTGTTGCAACTAGTTTCTAGTGTTTGTAGTTTACTGGTGGTCGTGCACAGCGCTAACCCTCGGGGTGGGCTGTGACGCGGTAGGTACGTGGCCTGGTGTACCGAGTCGCCCGTTTGGTGGCTCGGGAACCCTGTACACATCGGTTGGGGCCGTGAGCGACACCCCGGCCGGATCTCCCCACGGATGGAACCCAAATAGGCGATAAACTTGGACTAGAGACTTGAGTGGTTGGTTAGGTCATGGTCTACACCCACGTCGGCTTTTGCTTGAAGTCTGCCGAGCACATGTCGTGTGCAGACGCTAAGTGGTGGAAACATGTGTGAAGAAGTACACCCCTGTAGGGTTACTAATCTATTCGAATAGCCGCTGTTTGCGGTTAAGGACTACTTCGTTGCTTATATAGTTCATAGACAAGTCAATGATTACTCCTAAAGGTCTCAAGACAAGTGTGATTGCCGTGGATGGCCCTTCCGTAGGATGACGGAAGAGGATCCACAATGGTGTATTTTTGTGGTGAGTAGTGGACTCGTGTGTGTAGTCTCATCTTTGCAATCTGCTGAGAGTTGTAGTATGGGTTAGCCAAGAGTCAAAGCTAGCTTGCTGCACTAAACTCAACTACCCTTGTTGATAATGATGCATGTATGATAGGTTCTGATGTATGTCTTGCTGAGTACCTTTGTACTCATGTTTGCTTAATAACT
Source organism: Secale cereale (assembly GCA_902687465.1). NCBI lineage: Eukaryota > Viridiplantae > Streptophyta > Magnoliopsida > Poales > Poaceae > Secale > Secale cereale. The sequence goes on along the minus strand of LR738712.1, from coordinate 435,271,706 downwards.
GTTGCAGAGGAGAACCCCACCCCCTCTGATGGGTTTTACATAGACGTTGACGTCGAAGAGTAGCTTGCTACCCAGACAGCGATCTTGAACTTGTGAAGGGCCTTGTAGATAGTCAGGCTATACCAAGCTTGTTTTCTTTCCAAGTTGTCTGTACTCAGACAAGTTAGCTTTTGCTTGTGCATGTATGCTTGTATGACTTGAGTGTTGGGTCATGTGACCCCTACCTGTATGGATATGTTATGTAAGGCTCTTCGGAGCCTCTTAAACAAAGTACTTTGAGTCATAGAATTCTGTTGTGATGCAATGTTGTATTTGCACATATTGAGCATATTGTGTGTATGTTATTGAAATGCTTGATATGTGTGGGATCCGACACCTAGTTGTTTACCATTGGTAGCCTATCTTACAGGGAAATGCCTCCTAGTACTTCCACTGAGCCTTGGTAGCTTGCTACTTCTCCGGAACACGTAGGCTGGCCGGTATGTGTCCTTCTTCGTTCCTGTGTCTGTCCCTTAGAGGAAATGTCACGCGTTGTTCCTTTAAGTCCATGTAGCTTGCTACGACTTGGGTTCATACGTTGATGACCGACACGTTCCTTGCTGGGTCATGGATGCCTATCTTTGTAATTTAGTGCCACTTTTGGTTTATAACTAGCCATGTCGGCCCGAGTTCTTTGTCATATGGATGCTAGCAACACTATCATATACGTGTGCCAAAATGCGCAAATGGTCCCGGGCCAGGTAAGGTGGCACCAGTGGGGATACCGTGCGTGAGGCCGCAAAGTGATATGATGTGTTACATGCTAGACAAGTAAGTCATCAAATGATGACAACTAACTTGTAGAAGTACTCCATGAAGTCTATGGGGTACGCAAAGTAGGCTGGGGTATTGGTGATGGTCTCCGTTGAGTGTTGGCAATGGTCTTCTTGACCTAGAGTCATGTCCCGCGGTCAGGATCTGACCATGTTGTGGTTTGGTGAGGCTCAAGGGTTTCAGGATTCTAGCGTGGGAGTGAATATTTATCATCTTATCCTTGAGCACAGTTTCTGAGATGTCAGTAGTTCCACCCAGTCCTTCAAACAAATAACCTTACCACTGAAAGCATCATCTTGCATAGGTCAACTCCAATCATCTCTCATGATATTCGTATCCACATGACTTCCTGGAGGAGGTCTAACAAAATCGTACATGTCTACGATCCCCAAACTCATATGTATGTCTACCCCTAAAATCTATGGGTAGAGCATACATGCTGCCAAGCAGGAATTAAACACGACAATCCAAGTGCTCATCCCGTTCTTCCACGGTTCAAGATAATGCATCTCTATCCTAAGGAAACACATCGTAAGCCACTCCAATATCTTGTTTCCTTCCTATGAATAAATTCCAATAGCCCATTATTAATCCTACGAATCCAATGTCTATGGTGTTCCACATGATCTCCTAATGTCTTATAATCCCCAAATACTTGGAAGGGCTATCCATTACTATAGTAAGACCACAAATTTCCATCATCATGGTCAAGTAAACTCCAAGGTCATGATTATATAGATCCCTAAATGAACTCTGACAAATAATCCAATCTCCTAGTTTGCCATTCACCGAGAAACATGGTATCATGATCAAGATCAACATTCTAAATACAATTTACTCCAGACCATGTAGACATATTTAGCATCCATACCCAACCAGAATCACCTACTTAAATCCAAATCTCATGTCCGACGAGAATTCCTACATTTTCCCCAAGTCATTTTCAAAATGTCAACTATCTTCTATCAATATCCCCTGGCTAGGTCAAACCCTTATACCTCCAAGAATTTCAATTTGTGATCACGATTGCCCTGCAAATCCTAGTTACTCCAGGGTGATGAAAGTTACGCTACTCTATTAATCATGATCCCACCAACATGAAAACCTCACAATCCATCAAGGCCTCATATTATTCCTCAAAGTCACTGATATAAAGTCACCAAGTCATATGTCCTCTATTCATGTATCCTCATTTTGGTCTCCCCTATGGAATCGTCAGTTCTTGTGCTATATTAGGATGACAATGTGCTCGTTCACTGTGTCCACTAGTTCCATAAAGAACCCAGTGTGTGCAAGGTTATAGAGGCTTAACTATCTATGGGTTAAGCACATGGTTAAGGATTCGTTCTGGGGTATCTGTGAAGTCTCGAAGGGTCTGGGGATGGGTTTCTAATCTTGAGGGGTAAACATAACTTCACGGGGTTGCACTTGGCCGTGGAGGTTGTAGCAGAAGTCTTCATTGTTAGTTGGTTGCCTAGTTCGAATCCTTGGTACTTCTTGTCTTGCTGATCTTCAGTTGAGGAGATAGAAGAGACGGAAAAAGTAGCATAAAGGAGGGGAAGGCCTAAAGGGGGTTCTATAGTGCAAGTGCAAACAAATAGGTGCAAAAAGGGGCGAAACAAAAGAAACAAGGCAAGGAAGGTGATATAGTCGTGTACTTGTTGCCTAGAGCAAATGTCTGACTTATATAAAAACACAAACAGTAGAAACAAGCAATACACAATCATGGTTCTATTCGAACCATCACACGGACTCGACTAGGGGTCCTCGGACTCAGTAGTCGTGACTTGTGCCTCGTGCAGTCTTCTGAGTTTTCCTCAGGTGTTGCTATGTCCCTTGTAGTTGTTTGATGAATGATCTAGGTTGAGCTTGCAGAATCTTCAAAAGCTTCTCGTCTGATGAGGTGATGTGGTGAAGGTGTCTCCTCGTAGCTGGCGTTGACTTGGTCTCCTCTAGTCTTCTTAATCATAACGACCCGTTTTGTCTTCTAAGGCGTCGACGGTACTGGTTAGGTAATCCTTATGCAATGACAATAACAAGGCATAATAGAGGTCCAACATGTAGGTTGCGTTGATGACAACATCGACACCAAGAGCGGGGGACAAAGATAACCGTTTTCCTACTCACTATAGTGAGGCGGGCCAAATGGCAAGGTTCTCATCCACCGGTGGTTGCCCACACAACAACTGTAGTGACAAGGTTACTCTATTAGCGATGTATATCATGATCTTGCATATCTTATGCCCTAATCATCATCGGCTAAGGCCGCATCATCTTGGGGCAGTGTCAAGGGTGTCACTATCTTCTGGGTCTTCATGTCCTCATTCCTCGAGGATGTATTTTCTGTTGGCATCGTCTTGTCGTAGTGTCGCCAATATGGTGTTCAGAAGAGGTGGTCAAGGTCTCATCCTTCTGGATTATTCACGAGGATTACAAGGAATCTAGTGGCCAGGGGCATAGGGGTTCTAGCGACCAAAACTTTTGAAGGGGGGACAGATCAATAAGGAAAGTATACCTTAGTTTTCGAAAAACTGAGAAGGGAGGAGAAGTATAGATAGTTTTGAAAACTAGCAATAATTTTGGAAATAGTTCTACCATAACTAACGACCATGCTAACTAATGCTTCGTACAGTAAGGATGGCTCTGATACCAGCTTTGTGGGGACCCTGACTCATAAGTCGTGATCACCGAATGCACGTGTACAGTAATCCCAGAGATCAATGCTCACTGAACACACAGAAGATGAATAACAAGAGTCTTACGTCCATACATACCGTATTACACAAATTGTGACCATTATGGTCAAGACTTGAGTATAAATCATCGCAGTGGAAATCTTCAATAACAACTTGGACCCATTCCATCTGCCTTAACCCTACAGGCACTCTGACTGGGAAGCGTCCTAGCTCGCATGTTCGTCACCGAGAAATCTTCATGATAACCCGTTCTTTCATGCCTGGCCAATAATATAACCAGTGGCAAGCCAATGAGTACTTTGAATGTACTCGCAAGCAACCCAAGTGTGATGACAGAATAATTATGTAGGGCTCTACTACTAAATTGGTATTTTTGCGTAAAGCTAGTTTTTCCCATGCAAGTATGATCAACATTTATCAAGGATATCAAACATTTCTGCAACACGTATCAGGAGGTTACAGCCATCAATATCGAGAAAGAGTTATAAACAACTCATGCTCGAGCTCATCATGACTTCCTCAAGAATCACATCACCAATATCACCGAACCGTGTTGTTTTCCTCAAACACACACACCTGGTTTCACAAAAATTGGACGTAGCCAAAGAGCGGTTACCCAACTGTCCTTGACCATGGACATGGCTATTCGAATAGTTTTACACTCTGCACAGGTTGCACACTTTACCCACAAGATCCGGGGAACCTTCTTGTCATCCACGACCCGCGGTACCTCAAGTACCCGGGGTAAGCACCCGATCACTATCTTTCCCTAGACGACACTAACATAGAGTCCACTCGATTGGTAGCAACCCCCGTGCCCAACATTTCACATCTTAAAATTTTGGAGCCTCTCTCCCATATTCATCACATACCACAAGCACGGGGTAACAACGGTGTGTCCGGTGCCCTGTAAAGATAGTCATGGCCATCTATCCAAGCACGACCCCGTCCCGAGAGTGACCTCATGTCACCCCCGTCACTAGTAATGCGGGCACCATGCTAGTATCGGCCTAGGTAATCAATAATGCCCTTTCCCATATGAGGGTAGAGTGGTTGCGCATGTAAGGTTGGAATAACGGTCGCAACTTAAACCAATCTGTTTTCAAAACAACACACACACTTACCTCGGTACACCACTTCGTCATCAAGTGGTTACCCAACTCATCATCTCCCTCGGGCATAAGTGGCACCCGACGGGGTTTTCGAAAAGTCTTTGGAAAGTAATCTGCCTCCGTCACCATGCATATCCCCGTCCCATTTGCGTAGCTACTAATACAACATCCTATCAACTCCCACCCGCATAACCCTCATAGGAAGGTAGGGTCATGCTTGATGCAAGTTTCAATATAGGAAAGTAACAAAGGCAACAACCAAAAATGGTCACCACCTCAACATGATTTGGATGCATTGATAATGAGGTGCAATATGACATGCGTAAAAAGGTTTCTCGAACATGGTCAAAGGGTTGCTTGCCTTGTCCTTCAGAGTCTTCAAACCTTCTGGTCCATCTCCAAGTAATCCGTCTATTTCCTCAACTAACGACGGAAACAATCACAATAAGCAACATAACAAGGCAGAAATAAAAGTGCTCTAAAAATAGGAGTTGGACTTTTCTAGGACACCTCTGGTCATATGAAAAATGACCAAGGTGGTGTCATAGGCATTTGATCAATGGATATCTCTGAACATTTCAATATGAAGGATATAAGGGTTTTAATGGATCTGTATGTTGTCTACATAAGAATTATTTTGAAAAATGGGCAAAGCCACCCATTTAACAAGGAATGATTTTAGAAGCATCTAGGAGTTGGTTTCACTGGATTTGGAGTTCAAATGGTTTTCCTATGAATTTGCAAAGTTGGCTATACATGGATAAATAGAATAATATTTGATGTGGCACAGAAAGCATTGGGAAAAATGTTCATAAACTAGGTTATGAGCATATATGTATACATGAATTTGAATCATGGCATTTGGATCTACTTTGAGCTCTCTGTTGTTTTCTAAAGTTTATCACAGAAATGGAAAAAATAGGATTTGCTAATTATTTGTGAAGGAAGTTTTTCTGGAAAAATGTGCAAGTTACACCATGTCATAGAGCATGATTTATGGATTCACTAGAAATTTGACTCATCAAATTTGGGGGTCTAATGAATTGATTATGGATTTAAGAAACTTACTGAAAAAGAAAAAGAGAAAGAACTTACCTAAATGGGCTGGATTTAACTGTGCACGGAGCGTTGCGTAGCGCCGGAGCGCTGCTGGGCCGGCCCAGTGGCTCGGCCACGCGGGCAGAGGGCGACGTCGTGGGCTCGGCCACGAAGAGTACGTCTTCGCCTGGGGGATGCAGTTCCTGCCTGGCCCGTGTCCACTCAAACCGCGCGGCTGGCCGGCGGGGTCACTGACCTGCGCGCCCCACCTGCAGAGTCATCCCGTTCCTCCCGCGCCCGCGACAGAGAGGATCGATGCCTCAGCTGCACGTCGGTCAGCGCTTGCCCACGGCGGCATAGGCCACCCCCGGCCAAGATCCGGGCACCAGAGGGGTCATTGGGAAGCGAACCATCAGGGGAAGCCCTCGGGGATGGCGGGGGACGGCCGAAGCGCCCCCTACACCGGCCGCGGCGGATGGCCTCGTCGGGCGGTGGTAGTATGGGCACCAAGGGGCAAGGGAAGAGGCGGCGAAGGGAGGGGAAGCTCCATAGCCCAATGGCGGTTCTCCTGGAGGTTGAATGGGAGGTGGAGAGGCCCTGGTTCACCGGAGCCAAGCGGAGAACGACATCGACCGAGGTGGCGAGGGAGAGGCAAGGAGAGCCAGAGGGAGAGGTAGAGCATGTCCAGGAGGTTCATGCGAGAGAGGCAAAGCGGGAAGAGGCAACAGGAGAGCTTGGGAGCGCCTCTAAGTAGAGGAGCTGTGGTGCACCGTGAGCAACGTCCATGGACGCGCTCGGGCGAGCTCACAGAGGGATAAGGAGGGCAAGGGAGGAGGGGCCCGACAGCGAGGCATGTCCCGGACGTCGAGGCCACCTCGGGAGACACCATCCTGACGCCCAAGGCTGTCGGGTGCCTCGGGCAGGACATGGCTACAATGCAGGAGCACACTGTAGCGCGCTCCAGAGCGCCCGTATGGCCGGCATGGCCATGTCCCCACGCTCTCTGGACGTGGCCACCTTGTCCATTGGATTCTGGCTGGTCTAGAGATGCCCTCTAGTAGCTTAGGGCGTAAGTCAAGTGTAATAGTAAGAGAAGGAGAAGAGATAAGTTCTGCCATGGTAAAAACATAGAGGTATATGGTGTTTTTACCCCCTCCAATGATTGAGCTGAGGGCATGGGGGAGTTGCTGGAGGTAGAAGGTGATCAGGTTCATCGGTGGTAAATATTAGAGGTAAAGGGGAATAGTGGAAGGGGTCAAAACAATGGTTTTGGTAAAATGGCAGAAGGTGTTTGATATTGTTTTGGGCAAGCAAATGGAGTCCAAATGTCATGAGACTTAACAGGATCAAATGGCATATAGAAATAGGGTGTTCCACCAAGTTTGAGCAGATTTGAAGAAAGTTGCCAATGTAACTTTGGTGAACCCTAGAAATCAACAGAAATGGACTTTCCACGATTTAGTCATGCAAATCATCCCTCCTTGATGCACCACTTGGTGTAGTGTCATCATTTAGGGTTGTGAGTATGTCCACAAAAGTTGAGGTCACAAGTAAAAAGTTGGCAATGTAGAGTTGTTGAAATTTGGATCTGGCCAGAAAGGGTTTTGGGGCACTTTGGTCAAGTTATCCTACTCCAAAACTTGTGCCATTTGGCATAGATGCATATTTATAACATTTGACCATGTGCACCAAGTTTGAGAGCATTTGGACAAGTTTGGAAATGTAAAGTTGCTCAAACTTCAAAATGGACCAAAATGGTTTTGAGGGGATTTGATGATTTTTTTCTTGTTCTCCAAGGCATAAGGCTTGGCAAGATAATCAAACATGTCATATTTGACATGATAGATAATCCCTAGAATTTTTAGAGAATATTGCTTTTGTAAATATTTCAAAAGCTTGAAATATCCAGAAAGGGTTTTTGAAGGATTTGTCCAATATTTTGAACATGACCATGTGTTGAAACTCTTATATATGGACAATATAGGTCCTATGAGTTTCCCTGAATTTTGAAAATATTTTTGAAACAGTTAAATAATTTTAACCTATTAAAGACCATTTCTGGCCTAAAGAAAAAGCCTTTAAATAAAATAGGAAAATAACTTCTAAAATTTTAATTTTGTGGTTTATGGGAGTCCTATACCTAATATGATTCAAATATACTTTTTTAAAGATTTTTCACACCCCAAATCAAGTACTTGCAGTGCAAATCTCAATTTTGGGGTTTTTGGAAAACTAATTTTAGAAAATACTATTTGGCCAAATTATTTTTGTAAGAAAATACTATACTGTTCTATACACATGGCATGATCATTGGGAAAAAGGTTTTGGATCAAGGAGATGAAGTATAAGAGTTGGATGATTTATTTGATTTTTAGAGCACTTGCAAACAGCGAACATAAAACCAATCAAGCAAGGTCAAAAACACTCAAAAAAGTTTTTGTCAAACCACATTTTAGCATGATTATTAGCTTAAGCGTTGTGGCATATAAATCAGGGTGTGACAATTGTTGTGGTGAGTAGTGGACTCGTGTTCATAGTCTCATCTTTGCAATCTGCTGAGAGTTGTAGTATAGGTTAGCCAAAAGTCCAAGCTAGCTTGCTACTGTAAACTCCACTACCCTTGTTGATAATGATGCATGTATGATAGGTTCTGATGTAAGTCTTGTGGAGTACCTTTGTACTCATGTTTGCTTCATAACTATTGCAGAGGAGAACCCCGCCCCCTCTGATGGGTTCTACATAGACGTTGACGTCGACGAGTAGCTTGCTACCCAGACGACGATCTTGAACTTGTGAAGGGCCTTGTAGATAGTCAGGCTACACCAAGCATGTTTTCTTTCCAAGTTATTTGTACTCAGACAAGTTAGCTTCCGCTTGTGCTTGTATGCTTGTATGACTTGAGTGTTGGGTCATGTGACCCCTACCTGTATGGATATGTTATGTAAGGCTCTTCGGAGCCTCTTAAATAAAGTACTTTGAGTCATAGAGTTATGTTGTGATGCAATGTTGTATTTGCACATATTGAGCATATTGTGTGTATGTTATTGAAATGCTTGGTATGTGTGGGATCCGACACCTAGTTGTTTACCCTTGGTAGCCTATCTTACAGGGAAATGCCTCCTAGTGCTTCCAGTGAGCCTTGGTAGCTTGCTACTACTCCAGAAGACGTAGGCTGGCCGGCATGTGTCCTTCTTCGTTCCCGTGTCTGTCCCTTAGGGGAAATGTCATGCGTTGTTCCTTTAAGTCCATGTAGCTTGCTACGACTTGGGTTCATACCTTGATGACCGACACATTCGTTGTTGGGTCATGGATGCCTGTCTCTGTAATTTAGTGCCACTTTTGGTTTATAACTAGCCAGGTCGGCCCGGGTTCTTTGTCACATGGATGCTTGCGACACTGTCATATAAGTGTGCCAAAATGCGCAAACGGTCCCGGGCCAGGTAAGGTGGCACCCGTGGGGATACCGTGCGTGAGGCCGCAAAGTGATATGATGTGTTACATGCTAGATCGGTGTGACTTAGGATCGGGGTCCTGACAAGTACTCACTTCCCTCAGGGCTGTTCGCATGTCGAGGGGGACCCTTGGGCATCGCGAGCCAAGGGCCTAGCTGGCCCCGTAGCCCCTCACTCCCTGGTCTTGTCTTGGTTTCCGGTCAAGGCTAGCCGCGGCTGAGGTACGCGCAGGCCGGGCCCTGCCGACGTAGAACACCAAAGCCCTGCCTAACGCTTCCTACCTAGGTATCATTTGCATGTTAAGGCGGACTCCTGAGCATCGCAACTCGGGAGCCTAACTGGCCACGTAGCCCCTCACTCCCTGGTCTTGACCCAGTCACCTGGGCAAACCAACTGGCGGCTGAGGTATGCGCGGGGTCGGGCCCTGCCGACGTAGAACGATCAACTAGGAAAGAAGAGCGAATATCTAGAAATTATTACAAACCAAATTGTCCTTCGAAGCATCAAACATCAGTTTTAACGCCTCCACGAGGCTCGCTCATGTCGCGGAGGAATGAAGATAAAGGGGAGCGCCGTCACCAACCAGCAAGCCTTCCCCTCAGCCTTGGGGGCTGCTGACTGAAGGGACCTCCCCCCCAGCGGCGCCACCGCGTCCGTGGGAAGTAGTCTCGTCTGCTGCATCGGTGGCACCATCGGCTAGAGGGGAAGGGTGGACGATGAGGAACTCCTTCAGCAGGGCATCCACATGGTCCTTCACAGCTTCAGTGATGGCCTCGTAACGCTCCGCCTCCATAGGCTTGATCAGCGCCCCGAGATCAGCGTTGGGGTGGCGAAGGTGCAGGTGGCTGAGGACGCGCGTCAAGGCAGAAGAAAAAAGTACACGAGCTTCCTCCTTCGCCAGGGGGTTGATCTCGTGGACGACATCCTCGAGCGCCAGGACAAGAAAAGGAAGCAGCTGGGCAGGGCCTTCATCATCCGTCGCCAACGACTTATCCAAGCCCTTCTCATAGAGTGCCCCCAGAGCCTAGCAGGACCTCACCTCAAGGGAATTGAAGGCCGCGCGGTCCTTGGCCAGGACCTTCACTTTGGCCTCCAGCTAGGCCTCCTTAGCTTCCGTCGCCCGCTTCAGTTCCTCTAGTCGCTTGCTCTCTGCAGACAGCTCATTCGTCAGCTGCTCCAGCTCGGCGTCATGGCTGGTCACAGCATCTTCTCGATCCTTCATCCTCTCCTCGTCCGCCTTGCACTTCCCACGCAGATCCCTCAGCTCGGTATCCATCGACTGACAGCGCTTCCTGGCGGTCCGGGCGTCCCGTAGTGCCACTTCGCGAACAGTCGCAGCCTGATCAGTGGCCCGCTTGTCCTCCGCGGAAGCGGCCACAGCCTGGCTCAACACGTCTCGCAGAGACGCGTTGGAACCTAGCCATCCGGAGACCAGCTCCAGGCGCCTGGCCACCAGACGATGATCAACACCCCGAAGGTCATCCTGGAGCTGCTTCAAAGCCAAGAAGGCCTCCTCCAAGGCGCTAGGTGAAGCAGGAGGGCCGTGAGCTGGCGGCACGGTCACAGCAGGGGACGGTGGCGCGGCCAATACCTCCTGAGCCCTGGCAACCCCAGCGGTCGGACCTGAGATCGTGATCCCAGCCTGAGGCAGGTCCCCTGGGCCCTGCGTCGACACCCATGCACCCGAAGCTGAAGCTCCTTCACCGCCCGTCTGTACCAGAGGAGACGAGGCTAGGCCAGGCGGCGGGACCTCTAGCGCGGTCGCCTCCCCCTTTGCCTTTTTCGATGGCGTAGACCTACCAACACGAGGCAAGATAATGTGAATCAGCAACGGAATCAAGAACAAAGACAAAAACAGGCCAAGGTACTTATCAATCCACTACGACAACACCCTAAGATCTCTTCAGGACCATGGGGCCCAATGGTACCGTGCCCTGCGCCTCGGAAACATGGGTCCCCAAGACAGGCGACACAACAGCGGCGCTTGGCGATACCATGGCTGGGGCGCCTCCTCGGGTGATCAGCGCCGACCGGCTCTTCGTCGGGACCCCCGCTGGCGGCTTCCACGAGGGGGTGTGCTTGGACCTCGTGATAGCTCCGGTCGGAGGAGGCACCCCCTCCACCGGGTGGTCATCATCGTCATCATCAGGCAGGGAGCGAAGGAGTTCGACCGTGTGTGGAGGAGAGAACTCTCCCGTCCCCTCCGCGGTGGCCTCCGAGTCGTTCTCCCCGCCGGAATCACCCGAAGACACCTCGACCGGCGTGGCCACCACTTGAGCTTCAGGGGCCGTCGGCGGCACAAGCCCGCGCGCATCAAGGGTAGGCATGGAGGCTGCCACCGCTGCCCCGTTCTGGCGGCAATACAAGGGAATATAGGAAGCAGGCAGATACCCCAAGTCAGCCCCAACCAGAAGGTGGAGGGCTGCTTCAAGCTGATCAGCAAACAGGGCGTCACGACGCAGCCGAAGGCTGTCCGACTCATCGCCAAGCATCCATAGGTGGCGCGAGCAGGCCTGAAGTGGAGCCACGCGGCATGTCAAGAATTCCTTGATGACTTTAGCCCCCATCAGCTTCGCCGCCTCGGGATCCTCCGGCTTTAGGTTCGCGGCCATCTTCTCCAACACCTTCTCCGCCTAGGGATCAGTCAGCTTCGAGCTTAGCGCTGAGCCACCTGTCGCTTGACTCGGGCGCAGCCATAGGCAGCGCCAACCGAGGATGGGACCACTTGGCATCCATAAGGACCCACTTGTTCATGAAGTTCTCGGCCTTCTTCCTGGCCTTCGAAATGGTGTTGGCCCCGTTCGCCGAGACGAAATTGGCACACCCTGCGCAATGGCCCTCCTTGATTTGGAGGTAAAAGAAGTGGCGAAGTAGCGCCACAGACGACATCACCCCCACAAATGCCTCGTAGTAAAAGGCGAAGATGGACAGAAGGAGGACGAAATTGGGATGCAGATGAAGGGCATGAAGGTTATAGTGATTGAGGACGGAGAGAAAGAAATCGGAGAAAGGAGGGACGAGCCCCGCAACAATGCTACTCAAAAAGAAGGGGTAGAAGGTACTCTTGGGATCCTCCGGCGCAGGAGAGGCAGCTCGGACGGCGGTCTTCCCCTTCTCACTAGAGCCCTCCGCCTTCATTAGGAGCATGACGGTGTGGTTCGCCTCCGAGAAGGACAGCGCCGACAAGGCCGGCTCATACCAAGAAGACAGGACGGTGGCCTTCGACTTGCCGGAAGCCATCCGTGCGATTTTGTAAGGAAGGCGGCGATGATCTGGAACATCACAGAGGAGAGGAGCAAGAAATTGGATCTAGAGCAAGGAAAAAGGCTACCAATGAAGGCACAACGGCACACACTTGCCTTTTGTCACCTGTGCAGTTGCCTAGGCAAGGTGGGAGCGCAGACGCCCACGTCCCATCAAGTGCCACGCGTCAAACAAGGCCGCAGGCTTTGAGGGCCCGCGACGCTCCGTGCTTAGCCCTTGGCTACGCGGTGAAGCCAAGACCGAGCGCACCTTGGGCCCGGGGGCTACTGTCTGCGTTCTGGGAACGGGGGTACCTAGACTTGCCTGCCTGCGGCCCAGGGCGTGGCTCGTCAGGCGGCCTGGTATGGCCTAGCATCTTCATCGACAACTCCAGACTCTCGCGAGGGGCCAAGCCTTGCGAGGCGGACAACACAAGGCATCCCCTGGGGCGGCCTCGCTAGGCCGGCTCGTGAGGATCAGAGATATCGAGGAGAGGGGCACCTTGCGAGGTCCTCGTGACGTGAGGAGTGACCACCAATGCCAGGCGGGCGCCATCGGGCGCAGAGTGCCAGTTTCCTCTTTGGTGCTAAAGGAGCAGGCGCAGGCGAGGAGTCCCGAGGCATCAGGCAAAGGTTTCCATATCGATGCAATGAGACCAAGACCCACAGGCTGGCAGGACAGAGGTCATCGCGGAGCCCACGGTGGCGTCACCACCAGAGCCTTTGGCAGGCGAAGACCACCTTTTGTCAGGATATCTTGTACTAGATGTCTCCCTTCAAATTTGGCCATTGTGGGATTCCTTCCCACTCAATATTTGGGAAGAGGACCCGGGCCACTATAAATAGGACTAGCCACCACCATTGGGAGGGGGCGATCTGGTCCGGGAGAGAGCGAGAGTTGATCGGATCATCGAGGGAATACAATGCAAGATCAAGAAGTAGCACGGGCCATTGGGCCGAATCATGGGATCCGGCCAGGTTGGAGAGTTTGGCTAGGTCGTGGGACTTGTCCGGGTCGAGCGACCCGGCCAAACGAGAGCCGGATTGCGGGGCGATGCTGGCCCCATTGTTTTTTGAAAAGGATCCGGCTTCCGTTGCCTGCCTGGGGTTCATCCCCCTGACACCAAGATATTCCAATCCAGCCACAAGAATCTTGATCTCTAGCCTTCTCCAAGTTGCTTTCCACTCAAATCTTCTTTCCACCATATCCAAATATGTGAGAGAGAGTTCAGTGTTGGGGAGAATATCACTTGAAGCACAAGAGCAAGGAGTTCATCATCAACACACCATTTATTACCTTTTGGAGAGTGATGTCTCCTAGATTGGTTAGGTGTCACTTGGGAGCCTTCGATAAGATTGTGGAGTTGAACCAAGGAGTTTGTAAGGGCAAGGAGATCGCCTACTTCGTGAAGATCTACCCTAGTGAGGCAAGTCCTTCGTGGGCGACGACCATGGTGGGATAGACAAGGTTTCTTCTTTGTGGGCTGTTCGTGGGTGGAGCCCTCCGTGGACTCGCGCAGACGTTACCCTTGGTGGGTTGAAGTATTCATCAACGTGGATGTACGATAGCACCACCTATCGGAACAACCCCAAAAACATTCGCGTCGAAAATTGTGTTTGCACTCTCCAACCCCTCCCTTTACCTTCATATGCAATGCTTTACTTTACGCTGCCACAACTCTAGAATTGCATGTGTAGGAAGATTGCTTGACTTGTGCTAAATTGCTAAAATCTGCCAAACTTAAAATTGGGAAAATGCTAAGTTTTTATTTGGTCAAGTAGTCTAATCACCCCCTCTTGACATATTTTCGATCCTACAGGAAGCAAGCATTGGAGCGGCAACAGTTTATTGCCGAGGAGGTCAAGAAACTTGAGGTAACTGGTCTGTTCAGATGAGTATTGCATCCAACATGGTTAGCTAATCCAGTGGTGGTATGCAATGCTAACATGAAATGGAGGTTTTGCATAGATTTCACTGATCTCAACAAGGCATGCCCTAAGGACCCGTTCCCCTTGCCGGACATCGACCGGATTGTGGATTCGACCTCTGGGTACGACTTTCTCTCGTTCCTGGATGCCTACTCTGGATACCACCAGATATTCATGTCTAAGGAAGACGAGGAGACGACCGCGTTCATAACCCCTGTGGCACGTATTGTTTTGTACGAATGCTCTTCGGGTTAAAGAGCACTGGATCCACCTTTGCAAGAGCAGTACAGATTGGATTTGAGTCACAGCTACACATAAATGTCGAGGCTTACATGGATCATATTGTGGTCAAAACCAAGGATAGAATGACTCTCATTCAGAACTTGGAAGAGACATTTGCAAACCTGCACAAGATCAACCTAAAGTTAAATCCGGAGAAGTGTGTGTTTGGTTCCGCCAAGCTACTTGGCTTCTTTGTGTCCCATCGGGGGATAGAAGACGACCCCGACAAGATCAAGGCTATCGAGCAGATTCGAGCACCCAGGACAGTTAAGGATGTGAGACGTTTGACGTGATGTGTTGCCGCGCTAACCAGGTTCATTTAAAAGAGCGCGCCTTGTCGTTCTTCAAAATCTTGAAGAAGGAAGGGCCCATGGAGTGGACCCCGGAGGCATACGCTGCATTACAAGATTTGAAGACCTACCTTTCCTCTGCCCCCACCTTGGTCGCACCCAAACCACAAGAGCCGTTGCTGCTATACTTGGCAGCAACCAACCAAGTGGTTAGTGTAGCACTGGTGGTGCAACAGGAGGTAGATGACACGGCAGCCACAACCGCGGTCCCCTCCGGAAAGGAAAATGAACCCATCCCGGCAAGGTCAGAGGCAGTTGAAGACAAGGAAGAGCAGGGCAATGGAGGCAGCTCAATGGTCACGACAAGGAAGAAAGTGGTGTAGCTGTCAGGACCCCGATCCTAAGTCACATAGGTCTAGCCTGTAACACATCATATCACTTTGCAGCCTCACGCACGGTATCCCCACGGGTGCCACCTTACCTGGCCCGGGACCATTTTCGCATCCTGGCACACGTATATGATAGTGTCGCTAGCATCCATATGACAGAGAACCCGGGCCGACATGACTAGTTATAAACCAAAAGTGGCACTAAATTACAGAGACAGGCATACATGACCCAACAACGAATGTGTCGGTCATCAACGTATGAACCCAAGTCGTAGCAAGCTACAAGGACTTAAAGGAACAACACGTGACATTTCCCCTAAGGGACAGACATAGGAACGAAGAAGGACACATGCCGGCCAGCCTAAGTGTTCCGGAGCAGTAGCAAGATACCAAGGCTCAGTGGAAGCACTAGGAGGCATTTCCCTGTAAGATAGGCTACCAAGGCTAAACAACTAGGTGTCGGATCCCACACATAGCAATACACATTACACGTACGCATAACATGCAAGTATGTGCTGTAGAACATGGCATCACAACATAACTCAACAACTCATATAGATAAAGGCCCAGGAGGGCTATCATAACATTCATTACAAACAGAGGTCACATGACCCAACATACGGAGCATGCAGGCAACGGAAGCATAACATGTCTGAGTACAGACAACTACAAATGAGAAAGGCTGAGAAGCCTAACTATCTATAAGACCCTCCCAAGGGTACAAGATCGTAGCTGAGGTAACACACTAAACGTCGAAGTCCACGCGGAACCACTAGTGAGACTGAAGTCTCTCTGCGAGTACAAAGGTACTCAGCAAGACTTACATCAGAACTAGCTACATATGCATCAGTATCAACAAAGGGATGGTGGAGTTTGACTGCAGCAAGCCAGCTTTGACTCAGTGGCTAACCTTAACTACGACTGCAAGTAACTCTATTGAGGTGGCGCACACGAGTCCACATATTCACCAATCAATACATCACTATGGATCCGCTCTCGTCTCCCTACGAGAAGGCCATCCATAGCACTCACGCTTATCTTGTGTGTTTTAGAGTATCCACTTTCACTTGTCTATGAACTGTACAGGTAACCCAGAAGTCCTTCACCGCGGACATGGCAATTCGAATAGATCATTTGTAATCCTGCAGGGGTGTACTTCTTCACACGTGTTTCCACCACTTAGCGTCTGCACACGACATGTGCTCGGAATACTTCAAGCGAAAGCCGACGTGGGTGTAGACCATGACCTAACCAACCACTCAAGTCTCTAGTCCAGGTTTATCCGGCCGGGGTGTCGCTCACGTCCCCAAACGATGTGTACAGGGTTCCCGAGTCACCAAACGGGCGACCGGTACACCGTGCCACGTACTGCCGCGTCACAGCCCACCCCGAGGGTCAGCGCTGCGCAGGACCTCCAGTAAACTACAAACACCAGAAACTAGTTGCAACTCCTGGACAGAGGACAAGGGCAGCCAATAAGTCGAGTGGGGTCATATTTCAGGGCCCAACGTGTGGTAGTAGTTGTTCATGGATTAACTAACAATAAACTCAGTTGCTGAGGACGGTTTCAATGAGACAACCCACCATGTACTCCTACATGGACTCTCATCGCTACCTTTACCAAATCATGTTCACACACTTAGCTCTCAACGGTAGGACATGATGACCACATCCCAATTCATCCCCGATGAATCAGACCTGACACAACTCTAAGCAATAGCAGGCATAACTAGAAAGCATGAATGAGTAGGCACAACATGGCTCAATCAACTCCTACTCACGCTAGTGGGTTTCAACTATTTACTGTGGCAATGATAGGTCATGCAGAGGAAAGGGGTTCAACTACCACAACAGGTAACAGTTGAAGCATTGTTGTCCTAATGCAGTAAAAGAGAGCAAGAGCGGGAGAGTGGGATTCTATCAGAATGCTCAATGGGGTTTTGCTTGCCTGGTACTTCTGAAGATATCATTGGGTCTTCATCGGTGTCATCGATCACATCGTCGGAACAACGTCTACTGAGAGGGGACAACCACCAACAAACAAGAGGGAACACAATCAATGCATTGCGACAGTATGATGCATGATCATGACATGGCAATATGCTGTTGATTGAGCTAATGCAACTAGCAACCGTATTAAATGAAGTTGGTTTGAACCAAAGGTTCAAATGCAAACTCCATATTTGGTTAATTGAATGTCATCTAATTTGATTTGACCTGAACAGCAGGTTTAACTTGCTTAAACATGCCTGAAAATGCCATAAACAGATTCCTTGAATTTTTCTGATCATTTTTCATATATAAATTATTTTCATTGGAGTTATAGATTATTTTCTGTGATTTTTAGAAGTTTTGGCTATTTTCTGAAATAAATAAATCATTTCTGATTTATTTAAAATCCCAGAAAATAGATACTGCGTCAGCATGACGTTACTGTGATGTTAGTAGGTCAAAGAGTCAGTCCAGGTCAAACCTGACGTGTGGGGTCCACACATCAGTGACACAACAGTTAAACAGGCTTAACTAAACTTAACAAAAGATTAAACTAAACTAAACAGGCCCTGGGTCCACCTGTCATTGTCTACTTAAGCTAATGACAACAATTAAAACTTAACTAAAAACCTAAACTAATTAAGTCAGACGCCGGCCCCACAAGTCAGTGACTCAGGGGGAGTCAAACCCGGTGGGCTTGGGTCAAACCCACCGGCGGCTAGCCGCCGGCGAGGCCGAACGCGGTGGAGGGCGTCGAAAAACAGCCTCCAGCGACCAAAAGAGCGGCGGAGGGGCTCTACGTGGAGCTGGGACTCGCCCGCATCCAGTGGTGGCGGCGACTGGAGCTATGGTGGCCGGAGCTCGCCGGAAACAAGCTCGCGGCAGCGGCCGGAGTTCAGGCAGAGAGGGGAAGGAGCTACGGGGCACGGGAGAGTGAGCTAAGGGGCTCTACGGCCTCCTGGGAGCGTGCTGAGTACGGCTGTGTGCTCGGTTGCCGCTCTAGGTGACGATGGCCATGGCGGCAACATGAACGGCGGCGACGAGCTCTCGGCTCTGGTGGACAGCGGGGGTAGAGGAGGAAAACGACGACGGGGAGAGAGGGATTCGGTAGAGGAGCTCACAACGGGGTCGTCGGTGATCTCAGCGGGCTCGGGGATGGCCTGGTGACGACGAATTGGTCGACGACGGCCGTCGGTGCAGAGGGCGAAGATGGCGTCTACGACGGCGCTCCAGGGCGTCCAGCGTCATGTGGTGCGGGGGAGAGGACCGGGGCATCACGGAGGAGATCGGGGGCGCGTCGGAGAGGCTCGGAGATGACTGTGACCGTGGGGGAGCTCGTTGGCGGCGACGACTGCATTCGGTTGTGCTCGTGGAAAGGGAGAGAGAGTGGAGGGTGAGGAATGGAGTGGTCGGAGCGATCGGGACGGCGTCGAGGGGGTCATCCACGCGTCCAGAAGCTCGACGGCAAGCAGGAGGTGGCGTGTGGTGGCCGTGCGCGCGTCGGGCACACGCCGTGCGTCGGACTGGCGGGAGGAAGAACTCCCTGCCCCTGGTGGGCTGGGCCAGCCAGATGGGCTGCCAGGTGAGCGCCAGGTAAGTGCTCTCTCTCTCTTTTTTTAATTCTTGTTCTCTATTATTCTGTAGACTTTAGGGCTTTATTAAAAATACTTAGGCACACTCAAAAAACACCAAACTTCTCATGGCCACTGTTTGGAATATATCCAACATGGAATATTTTAGTTTAGGATTATTTGGACATTTTAATACTTTATAGTATTTAAATGCCCAAATTCAAATAGAGTAAGATTTAATTCAGAGCCCAAATATGCCATGGAAAAATGTGCATCACCTCTGGTTACTGTTTACAGCTTTTTTCCATAAAATGATGAACATTTTTTGAAAGCCATTTGGACTACTGAAAATATTTTAGTTGAACCTAGTGAATTCCTTTAATGCTAGGGTTTAGGCAAACCCCATTTCAACTTTCTGTGAAAAGTAAACATGATGCATCACCAAAGGCTAGTACTAGTGCAAAGACAGAAGCTAGGGATGTGACAACTCACCCCCACTAAACAAGAATCCTATTCCGAGATTCAGGCGTAGGGTAAGATGAAGGGGGACGCAACTAACACAATCTTCACGATCCAGGTTGCACTTCATAGGAACGTTGATTTCTTGCATCGTGTTGATCTTGACATCCTTGCTTTCGAGGTCTTTGTCCAACACGATGACGATGAAAGAAACTCTACAAAATTGATCTTTTGAAAGATCGATAACTCAATATCAACTCATGGAGCGAGACATTGAAACATCTCTGGAGCTAAGACACGGGACACACATCCAAAGGGATGGAGTGAAACAAACGATGAAGGTTCACTTAGTGGCCATAATTCCACACCTAAGGAGATGGTGATCGATGTCACCAGACGGGGCACCTTGGAGAAGATGACTTGTAGAATTATTCCCTTAAGTGGCAAAGAGAATTACTTTTGATATAGAGATCACTGAAACAATCTATACCAGCCGGAGGCAAATCACATTCGATCGTTTGACGGAGTTCGAAAGAATGACATTCTCGGGCCAAAATGGATGATGTGGACTAGCTTGTTGAAGACAACACAAGGGATGATTTTGCTTATCATCGGAAATGGATGGAACCCATGGTAAAATGGCACATTGGCGGTGCAAGCTGGGAACAAAATGCAAATGCTGGGAATGATTCTGGTAATTGGGAAGAAACCCAACAGTAGAGAGTGAATCTACTGTTTGAGAGGTTATAGTATAACTAAGAACACTAGGAGCAATCCCGGTTAGTGCCAGTGATAACACCTAGTGCTTGTGCATGCTCTCAAGAACTTGAGCATTTCCATCATCATCAAGGTTTTACCATTAACCGTGCCAATGGTGCTGACAACACAACATACGACCATGATGAATAGAGATGGACGATGCGGATGCAAAGGAAGATAACACTTTCTCAGATTTCACCTTAGCGGTGTCAAGGGGCAAAATCTGGATGATCGACCGAGAGACATTTAGCACTCCGCTTCTAATGTTCTCCTTGATGTGCTAGCGCAACCCATTTATTAAAATGGTTCGGTACCTAGAACGTCAAGTAAAAGGTCGGACTTTAGTAACACAAAAATCCATAAGGAACAACTAGGGAGTAAATCCTACGAAATCCTTATGGGGAGGTGGCCAACTTCTTCAATCAAGATACTACAACAATAGGTCTTCCGGCTGGGTGTGTTGGCCATGACATCCACTTTACCGATTATCGAGAGACCATTATTATAGTTCTTGGAAAATGCTCCAACCATCATGTCTGCCTGAGATTGAGTTCTCGTTGGTGTCAGGATATTTTAGACTCATCGAGTCTAGAAAGAAAAATGAAAGTTTGCAACCCAAATCGACGAGACGACGTTGCGAGATTCTCGTGAATGAACTTCGATAGCAAGCTCCAAAACATGAGCTGGTTCTGCTACGTACATGTGAACACGTTGTCCCAGACAAGCATGACCACATAGTAGTATTATAATAAAATACTACTGAGTTCAGATTGGGAATCTTCATTGAAGATAGTGAAGTCATGTGCATGACCTAGGATTAGCACAACAGACTTCTTTTTCTTGAACAAATCAATCAGTGGCTTGGTGTGCTAGGGATACATATGGAATGAAGATGATCAGTCTATCAGACCATAGAATACTTCGCACATATGCATGACTGAATTGGGATGATTCCAGAGGAGGTAAAAACAAGCTTTCTCAAATTCACGGTGGCATGTTTCATCAAATACACGTGAATTAGGGGAGATCACTTCTCTCATCCAAACATATACCTCATGAACGGAACACGAAGGCCATGCTTGAAAAGTTTCCAATACTAACTTAAATGCTCAACATGAATTGTGCTCAAGATAACGATGTTGATAGGCTCAACAACAGGTCATCGAGATATCCATGAAGATGGAATTCCACAATTTATATGAACAAGGTGGTAGCATTGGTCAGACCAAGAGATATAATGAGGTATGCTCAGGGGACACCCACGAGTTAAGACAACATTAAGAACATCGTTGGTTCTGATTTGGTTTGAGGATAGCCCACACTCAAACCAAAGTTTTGGCAAGACAATAGGTCCAACAATTGATCACGAGGATCGATCGATCAAGATATCATCTTGCTTCAACACACACACAAAAGATATCCCTTGGAAAGAACAAAGTCAGGCAAGCTTTTATCTTCCAACTCTCCAACTTGTTGTTTAGCTTAACCAACTAGTTCAGGGTATCCAACATAGATTCTTGGAGAAGTGGTGGTTTATATGAAACCAACTTGATCACGAGCTCGACGCATTGGTCAGGGGACAACCTGGTGATACTTCCGGGATGAAAATCGGAAAATCACGAACCACCGATATGTTACTAAGCTCGAGAACAATCTTGCTTTTCAGGGCAAGACGATATGATCAAATGAGCGAGGACTTAACAAAATCCTAACTCACCAATCAAGGAGTGCACCAGTAAAGTGGACTAGGTAGCACGATCAACCTTAGGGTGATGATTCAATAATCAACTCGCTAAGGATGAGGTTATTGATTTCACACACCACGATTCACCTATCGGCATTCCGGTTACAATAACACGGAGATCGAAGAATGAACGATGATGGCGAGAAGTATCACTGTATCAAGAGTTCATAGGAGGTGGTGCAATTCCCATGACATTCTTGACATAAAAGATGGCAACACTCCAAGGTAGAACAGAGCAAAAGCTGGATTGGCATTTTGATATGCAGAATACAACTTCTTTGACCCAATCCTAGATATGGATGAGGTGCTGCAGTTTGTCTTCCCTAGTCATCCCGAAATAGAATGGCTCGACGGACCACAAGAGTAATAGGCATCGATGAACGAATGCACGCATACTCTTGACTATCAATTGATAGACGTGGGTCATAGTACAACTAAAGAGGGACAACTCAGAGGAAGATATAAATTTCTGAGTTGTGGATGCAAAGATTAGCATGTCGAACTAGTTCAACATATTTCTTCCGGATAACCCATGCAGAAGGTAGAATTGGCAGAGTCACAATATGAATGGAGTACTATTCAAGAGCACTCTGGTTGTGATCTTTTGGTTCAAAAGAACTTCTGCCATAATGGTTCATGGTATTGGAAGAACGATATACCATGGACCTCGAGGACTAACACAAAGTTACTAATAACCTAAGGGAGCTAGCAATTACTATCAACATGAGGTAAGTAGGGTGAATCTCGGGTTGAAACCCCCGAAGTGGAATACCTACACACTAAGTGGCATCACGGGATGCTTTCGAGAATGTTGGCCAGAATCATCACACTAGGAATATAGAGCATTGCTAGATTATTGGGTGATTCTCTAAGACACCTAGGTTCATAATAATAACTCCAACATATGTGTCGAGGTAACAGAGTACCTCAACACATTGGTTAGTGTGGTTAATCTGGCCCAATGGAGCATCGGGAACAAGAAGAGGGGATTTGCAAATGCATTAGACTATTTTGAAACCTGGGATGACTCGGACAGCATAACGGCTGTAATTGCCCAAAAAGATTTTGAGATCCAAGCAAAAAGGGTAGCATAACCACTCAACATAATAATGTCAAGGTTCTGAGACCAATAGTTTAACAAACAGAAGTACTTAAGACTGAACTGAGAGTTGAATCCACATTAACGTAATCCTGATAAATAGAACGAGAACTCTAGTTTCTTAACCCCGCAGAAGAAGAGGACGACTCAGATCAGAAGGTCATAAGGTAAAGGAGTAAACAGAGCCTTACGTTCCCTTCCACAATCAATTACCTTATTATAACTAAAGAGTTTCTAGACATGACTTCGACCAGTTTGGCTTACTAATCCTACAGGCAGTCAGGCTCTGATACCAAAGCTGTCAGGACTCCGATCCTAAGTCACACAGGTCTAGCTTGTAACACATCATATCACTTTGCGGCCTCACGCACGGTATCCCCACGGGAGCCACCTTACCTGGCCCGGGATCGTTTGCGCATTTTGGCACACGTATATGATAGTGTCGCTAGCATCCATATGACAGAGAACCCGGGCCGACATGACTAGTTATAAACCAAAACTGGCACTAAATTACATAGACATGCATACATGACCCAGCAACGAACGTGTCGGTCATCAACGTATGAACCCAAGTCGTAGCAAGCTACAAGGACTTAAAGGAACAACGCGTGACATATTCCGTAAGGGACAGACACAGGAACGTAGAAGGACACATGCCGGCCAGCCTAAGTATTCCGGAGTAGTAGCAAGCTACCAAGGCTCAGTGGAAGCACTAGGAGGCATTTCCCTGTAAGATAGGCTACCAAGGGTAAACAACTAGGTGTCGGATCCCACACATAGCAATACACATTACATGTACGCATAACATGCAAGTATGTGCTGTAGAACATGGCATCACAACATAACTCAACAACTCATATAGATAAAGGCCCAGAAGAGCCATCATAACATTCATTACAAACAGAGGTCACATGACCCAACATGCAGAGCATACAGGCAACAGAAGCATAACATGTCTGAGTACAGACAACTACAAATGAGAAAGGCTGAGAAGCCTAACTATCTACAAGACCCTCCCAAGGGTACACGATCGTAGCTGAGGTAACAATCTAAACATCGAATTCCACGCGGAACCACTAGTGAGACTGAAGTCTCTCTGCAAAACATAAATTAAGCAAACGTGAGTACAAAAGTACTCAGCAAGACTTACATCAGAACTAGCTACATATGCATCAGTATCAACAAAGGGATGGTGGAGTTTGACTGCAGCAAGCCATCTTTGACTCAGTGGCTAACCTGAACTATGACTGCAAGTAACTCTTTTGAGGTGGCGCACACGAGTCCACATATTCACCAATCAATACACCTCTATGGATCCGCTCTCGTCTCCCTACGAGAAGGCCATCCATAGCATTCACGCTTATCTTGCGTGCTTTAGAGTATCCACTTTCACTTGTCTATGAACTGTACAGGTAACTAAGAAGTCCTTCACCGCGGACACGACTATTCGAATAGATCATTTGTAACCCTGCAGGGGTGTACTTCTTCACACGTGTTTCCACCACTTAGCGTCTGCACACGATATGTGCTCGGCAGACTTCAAGAGAAAGCCGACGTGGGTGTAGACCACGACCTAACCAACCACTCAAGTCTCTAGTCTAGGTCTATCGCCTATTTGGGTTCCATCCGTGGGGAGATCCGGCCGGGGTGTCGCTCACGGCCCCAAATGATGTGTACAGGCTTCCCGAGTCACCAAACGGGCGACCGGTAAACCGTGCCACGTACGTGCCGCGTGATAGCGCACCCCGAGGGTCAGCATTGCGCACGACGTCCAGTAAACTACAAACACCAGAAACTAGTTGCAACTCCTGGACAGAGGACAAGGGCAGTCAATAAGTCGAGCGGGGTCATATTATAGGGCCCAACGTGTGGTAGTAGCTATTCATGGATTAACCAACAGAGAACTCAGTTCCTGAGGACGGTTTCAAGGAGACAACCCACCATGTACTCCTACATGGCCTCTCATCGCTACCTTTACCAAATCATGTTCACACACTTAGCTCTCAACAGTAGGACATGATGACCACATCCCAATTCATCCCCGATGAATCAGACCTAACACAACTCTAAGCAATAGCAGGCATAACTAGAAAGCATGAATGAGTAGGCACAACATGGCTCAATCAACTCCTACTCATGCTAGTGGGTTTCAACTATTTATTGTGGCAATGACAGGTCATGCAGAGGAAAGGGGTTCAACTACCGCAGTAGGTAACAGTTGAAGCGTTGTTGTCCTAATGCAGTAAAAGAGAGCAAGAGCGGGAGAGTGGGATTGTATCGGAATGCTCAATGGGGTTTTGCTTGCCTGGCACTTCTGAAGATATCATTGGGTCTTCATTGGTGTCATCGATCAAATCGTCGGAACAACGTCTACTGAGAGGGGACAATCATCGGCAAACAAGAGAGAACACAATGAATGCAATGCGACAATATGATGCATGATCATGACATGGCAATATGCTATTGATTGAGCTAATGCAACTAGCAACCGTATTAAATGAAGTTGGTTTGAACCAAAGGTTCAAATTCAAACTCCATATGTGGTCAATTAAATGTCATTTAATTCATTTGACCTGAACATCAGGTTTAACTTGTTTAAACATGCATGAAAATGCCATAAACATATTCCTTGAATTTTTCTGATCATTTTTCATATATAAATTATTTTCATTGGAGTTATAGATTATTTTCTGTGATTTTTAGAAGTTTTGGCTATTTTCTGAAATAAATAAATCATTTCTGATTTATTTAAAATCCCAGAAAATAGATACTGCGTCAGCATGACGTCACAATGATGTCAGTAGGTCAAAGAGTTAGTCCAGGTCAAACCTAACGTGTGGGGTCCACACGTAAGTGACACAACAGTTAAAACAGGCTTAACTAAACTTAACAGAAGATTAAACTAAACTAAACAGGCACAGGGGCCCACATGTCAGTGTCTCGGTGGTTAACTAAAATTAGTTTAGTAACTAAACTAATTTAGTAGGGCCCTGGGTCCACCTGTCATTGTCTACTTAAGCTAATGACAGCAATTAAAACTTAAGTAAAAACCTAAACTAATTAAGTCAGACGCCGGCCCCACGAGTCAGTGACTCAGGGGGAGTCAAACCCGGTGGGCTTGGGTCAAACCCACCGGCGAGGCCGAATGCGGCGGAGGGCGTCGGAAAACCGCCTCCGGCGACCAAAAGAGCGGCGGAGGGGCTCTACGTGGAGCTGTGACTCGCCCGCATCTAGTGGTGGCAGCGACTGGAGCTATGGTGGCCGGAGCTCGCCGGAAACAAGCTCGCGGCGGCGGTCGGAGTTCGGGCAGAGAGGGGAAGGAGCTACGGCGGCGGTCGGAGAGTGAGCTAAGGTGCTCTACGGCCTCCTGGGAGCGTGCTGAGTACGGTTGTGTGCTCGGTTGCCGCTCTAGGTGACGATGGCCACGGTGGCGACATGAACGGCGACGACGAGCTCTCGACTCCGGTGGACAGCGGGGCTAGAGGAGGAAAACGACGGCGGGGAGAGAGGGATTTGGTAGAGGAGCTCACGGCGGGGTCGTCCGTGATCTCATTGGGCTCGGGGATAGCCTGGTGATGACGAATCGGTCGACGACGACTGTCGGTGCAGAGGGCGAAGATGGCATTGACGACGGCGCTGCAGGGCGTCCGGCGTCATGTGGCTCGGAGGAGAGGACCAAGGCATCGCGGCGGAGCTCGTGGGCGCGCCGGAGAGGCTCGGAGATGGCTATGGCCGTGGGGGAGCTCGTCGTTGGCGACGGCTGCATTTGGTTGCGCTCGTGGAAAGTGAGAGAGAGACGAGGGGGAGGAATGGAGTGGTCGGAGCGGTCGGGGCGGCTTCGAGGGGGTCATCCACGCGTCCAGAAGCTCGGCTGCAAGCAGGAGGTGGCGTGTGGTGGCCGTGCGCGCGTCGGGCACGCGCCGTGCGTCCGACTGGCGGGAGGAAGAAGACCTCCCTGCCCCTGGTGGGCTGGGCCAGCCATTTGGGCTGCCAGGTGAGCGCCAGGTAAGTGCTCTCTCTCTCTCTTTTTAATTCTTGTTCTCTAATATTCTGTAGACTTTAGTTCTTTATTAAAAATACTTAGGCACACTCAAAAATCACCAAACTTCTCATGGCCACTGTTTGGAATATATCCAACATGGAACATTTCAGTTTAGGATTATTTGGACATTTTAATATTTTATTGTATTTAAATGCCCAAATTCAAATAGAGTAAGATTTAATTCAGAGCCCAAATATGTCATGGAAAAATGTGCATCACCTCTGGTTACTGTTTACAACTTTTTTTTCCATAAAATGATGAACATTTTTTGAAAGCCATTTGGACTACTGAAAATATTTTAGTTGAACCTAGTGAATTCCTTTAATGCTAGGGTTTAGGCAAACCCCATTTCAACTTTCTATGAAAAGTAAACATGATGCATCACCAAAGGCTAGTACTAGTGCAAAGCCAGAAGCTAGGGATGTGACAGCAGCGCCAAGTGTACGTCGTCAACACCCTACTACAGGGGGCTAGATCGAGGTACTATGGTGTGCAAAAGCTGATTTTGGCCTCATCATGGCCTCAAGGAAGCAGGACCACTACTTCCAAGCCCACAAGATCACAGTTGTCACCCGTTTCCCTTTGCAACGTATAATCCAGAACCCTGAGGACATTGGCAGAATTGTGGAATGAGCATTGGAGTTATCCACCTTTCGTTTAAAGTTTGAGAGCACATCAACTATTTAAAGAACAACACTGGCCGAATTCATTGAAGAATGGACACCTACCCCTGATAAATAAGTATTTGAGACAGTTATCCCAGTCAAGGAAGCGCCCCAATAATGGATTATGTACTTTTATGGTGCCTTCTCCCTCCAGGGTGCAGGGGCTAGCGTGCTTCTCGTTGCTCCCACTAGGGAGGACCTCAAGTACGTCGTCCAAATGAATTTCCCACGGGAGGAGGCTACCAACAACATGGCAGAGTACGAGCGGCTCCTTGCTGGGCTCCGAATTGCAACAGAATTGGTAATCAAGAAGCTGATCATTCTTGGAGATTCACAGCTCATGGTGAGACAAGTGAACAAGGATTATCAGAGCCTGTTGATGGAAGCATACATCAAGGAAGTGAGGAAGTTGGAGGAGTACTTTAACGGGTTACAAACAGAGCACGTACCTCCTGCGAAAAATAGCATAGTTGGTCACCTGTCAAAGTGCGATGCGCAAAAACTCCCCATGGAACCAGGGAATTTTGTTCTCCATCTGACTCAACCCTCCGTATCACCAACAACAATGGCTAGGAACAACTCCCCTTTGATCGGTAAGCCACACCCTCCCGCCAAACTTTCAACATTTGCGGTTGAGGAATGCGCTTTCGGGAATGAGGAGGTGCTGCCGATCCTCGTTGCCGAGCCATAGGCTCCAACTTGGGCACGACACGTTGTCCATTTCCTCCAAACAGGATAACTTCCCGAAAGGCAAGAAGAAGCTGAAAGAGTGGCCCAAAGGGCCAGTATGTATCAGTTCGTTGATGACACGCTATACATAAGAAGGCCCAACAGTGTGAAATTGAAGTGCATTTGCCGGGAAGAAGGAAAGGAACTGCTGGCGGAAATACACAATGGTATGTGTGACTCCCACATTGGATTGAGGGCTCTGGTTGGGAATGCTTTCCGGCAAGGATTCTATTGGCCCACCGCCGTCCAAGATGCAATTGATCTATTCACCATATGTGAAGCCTCCTAGTTTCATTCCAAGAATATCGATCAGCCTGCCCAAGCTCTTCAAATGATCCCTTTCTTGTGGCCATTTTTGGTCTGGGGGTCGATATCTCGGGCCCCTTTCCCTGTGCTACTAGTGGCTTTGAATTCTTGTTTGTCGCAATCGACAAGTTTACAAAGTGGCCAGAAGAGGAGCCAGTAAGAAAGACGACCGCCTAGTCAGCTATCAAGTTCTTGAAAGGATTGGTATGCCGCTTCGGAGTTCCTGCTGGGATCATCACTGACAATGACACCCAATGCACGAGCTGCACCTTCATGCAATATGTTCATGCCCTCAGAAGCAAGATTTCACTCGCACTAGTGGATCACCCAATGAGCAATGGACAAGGTGAGAGGGCTAGTGCTGAAGTGCTGCGAGGCATCAAGACAAGAACATTCGATATGCTGCAGAAGTGTGGCAGGCGATGGATCGACGAGCTGCCAGTGGTTCTCTGGTCCCTCTGTACCACACCAAATCGATCCATGGGACATACTCCCTTCTCCCTAGTCTATGGGGAAGAAGCAGTTATCCCCACATAACTCATTTATGGTTGTCCTCGAGTGCTTGCCTACGATGAGGTAGCACAAGAACAACACCGGCGTGATGACGCTGTGCTACTTGAGGAGAACCGTCTCCGGGATGCTACGCATGCTGCACGCTACTAGGAAGCCCTGCGTTGCTATCACAGCTGCATTGTTAACACTCGGAGTCTAGAGTACGCCAAGGGTACAGAAAAGTTGACACCAAAGTGGGAAGGCCCTTACCAGGTAGTACGAGTCACCAGACCCGGCGCAGTCCATCTAGAGACCGGAGATGGCATTCAATTGCAAAACTCATGGAATATTTAGCATCTCCGTAAGTTCTATTCGTAAGGCGTGGCTGTTGGGCCCTGCCCGGCAGCCACCTTTTTGTACAAGCTTTGCCTCTGTTGCATGTAACCCTCTGTACAAAGCCAGGCGCAGACCCTGAGCAACAGAAAAATAAATGAAGCGCTGCCCCCCCCGAAGAAGATTGTATGCATGCATAAGCATATCATGAGCATAACATGTTCATGTAGATAAGATCATACATGGCATTGTTTTCATCTGCATCCAACTACGGGATTCTTACCGTGGACTTGGTCCCGATGAGAAGAAATGAAGACAAGCCTACACAACAATCCCCGGCAAGCCAAACAAATAAGTTTTCTTTTATCCATACATGTTCTGTAAAATAAAGACTTGTGCATATAAAAAGCTCATCACCCTTGAAACTGAGGTGCTCCCATCCTTTGGCTCGAACATTGCTTTGGTCAGGATGGTTGCAGTTGCCTTTGGTGGAAAAGGGTTGGCGGGGGCCTCGTCCCTCTTATGGTTTTATGCCCGTCAGGCCTAGCCCCGCGAGAAGAAACCGTGGGTACCAACATGATAGCCTGCCGGGGAAAACTTGTTTACTTAAGCGTATAGAGGAATCCCACCTCTGCATGGATACCATACATGCACAAGTACCAGGCAAGGCTCGTCTTTTTCATTAATATGCTGATCAGCAAGTACAGGTTTTACATAACACAAACATGGGTAAAGAAGATTACGTAACTTAGATTAAGATTGGTGATCGCCTACATGTTTTAACATGAAAAAAATAAGTGCATGGTAACCCCTTTATTGTACCTCTCCTCCTAGGAACTTCCATGGAAAATGAAGAGGGTAGGAGGGACGTCCAATCAGAAGCCCGGCCTGATCCCGTCAGAGCGTGTGTGGCATAGCCTGACAAGATCAGGAGTGTCGAGGCTGCAAAGGACGAGGACGGAGGGAGCAGATCGGCGGTGCCCCGATCATGACTCCCAAGACCAACAAGAAGCCCCGACATAGGCACCGACAGGAACAACCACTGGGGCTCAGATGGAAGACTGCTGGAGGGAGGCGAAGGCACCAAGAGAGCAGCATCCTCCCCGGCGACCGCCTCGAAGAGCCTGGTGATGATGGTGCCGGGCAGGGAAGGGAAGTCCAGAAAGATGAGGCAGCGGGCCGCTAGTAGGAGACGAAGGCGTCGATGCCATCATACTCCAACCTATAGCCCGTCTTCTCCGCCTTCCCTCATTTTCTTCCTATCACCGTTACTCCGGGAAAACTCGTCGAGAGATGAGCGCGTGATCCAACCTGCAGGTGGTGCACCCTCAGGAGCGGCGCAAGGTGACGGGCAGGGGGAATCTCGGCCCTTTGACCCGTCGCCTTCCCCAGAGAGGCCACGGGCAACTGCGGCAATCAAGGCGCATGCAGAGCACCGCCACCCACCTTGGCCAGCAGGAAGGCGCCACCATCTTCAGCATCAGCCCCGGATCCGCTGAAAGGAGCAGTGATGGGGTCGTCCATAGCCCCGAGCACTGCACCCCAGGATGGCACCTGAAACCCTAGAGGCCCCATCGCCAGGATAGCAAGCCTCGGTGAGTCGTGGCGGAGGCCAGCGCCCTTCATCTGGCAGGCACCCCGAGAAAGGGAGGCGAGCGTTTCACCACTCAGGAGATGCTCGTCACCTCCCACGCACTAGGCGACCCGACCGCTACATTCCCTCGGGTTTTGGACTAGACTCGCTCCCCGGGTGTCGACGCGAGCATTCAACATCTCCAACTCCAAGCCGAAACCTGGTGGCTGGCCCTAGTCCTCACCTCTCGACATGAATAATGAGAAACAAAGAGTGGATGAGGAAGGGTGCATGGATGAACACTCCCGCTCTTTCCCTCCTCCTCTTTTATAAGCAGGTTTGGCTGGAGGCTGGTCCTTCGATGGACGACCACCGTCTCGCTCCGCCAACCCGAGGAGGCCAGTTCTATGCCATGGGACTCTCCCCTGTAGCATATGCCTCCCTTACCTACCCCGCGCAATGCATGGGGCGTACGTGGCGGAGGGAATAAGTGTTGTGGGAAGAGTAAATTGGCAGTTACTCACCCATGCGTTAAAGTCATTCACGGACCATTACAAAGGTGGCCCCACTGCAATTGGCGTTACGTGACACACGGGGGAGGCATAGATTCATTCAATCACAGAAGCAAGGAAGATATCAAGACATCGTCAAAGCCACTACTTGTGTACCTATTTGAGCCTACCTCGACGACGCCCAGCGGCGCATTCGTGCCACGCTCGGGGGCTTCTATAGGTGCAACAAACCCAGGTGTATGTTGCCCTGACTGTACATGGGCATGGAAGTAAGATCACAACGACCACAACTACGTCGAGCAGAAGAGGTACCTCTTTGAGAAATCAAGGGGTGGATCAAGAGGACCAAGTCCAGAAGACGGAACATTATCTCGCTAAGGGAAAACCTCCCTTGCCGGACAGGTGAGCCCAGTTAGGGCGAGGTACCCCAGTGTGGATTTACCCCAACAAGCCTCCACCGCACCACCTCACAATAACCCAAGTGACCAATCAGTGCGGTGTTAAGCCCTCAAGTGGCTAAGTGGCCGTAATTCGGTATGTGCCAGCCATTTCCATAGGAAATAACCTATAGATGACACCCGTCCAACAACGTGTCATGTAGGCAGGCGAGGAGGTGGCAGAAATGGTCCAGCAAGGCTTGCTGGGTTACGCTTCGATGTGACACTAAGCGGCACATTCAATGCACGTTGTCATGTTTGTAGAGTTTGGTTTGATTGCACTCTTTGCTGTCTAATGAGTACACAATGACTGATTTTCCATTTTGGTAACCCCTTGATCTACAAAAGGAGGACCGTGGCGATTGTGGAAAGGATTTGGACCATTGTACACTCATACGCGCGTATTTCTCCTGCCACCAGGCCACCTTGCCAGGCAAGATCATCGCGTCTCCATTACGGTCCACCCCATCAATCCACCAAAGCAGGAGTAGGGTTTGACGCCTCACGACGGCCCTAACCTGGGTAAGAACTGCCCATTTCATCGTTGCCCTGCGCCCTCCACTCTTTGCAAAATGTGCCCCTCCCCTTGCTGAACCAAAAGGGGCCGATGATTTCATAGGTGGTTGTGTTTTTCCATGACACCGAGGGGCATTGGTTTCACTAGAGACTTCACTCTCAAAGAAAGCATACGGTGGGTAAACAAATTACTGTTGAGAAATTGATCAAAAAGCACAAAGTTATGACGACATATAAGGCAATGATGATGAATATAGGAATCACATCCGTGACAAGTAGACCGTAATGATTCTGCATCTACTACTATTACTCCACACATCAATCGACTCCTGCATGCATCTAGTTTATTAAGTTCATAAGAACAGAGCAACGCTTTAAGCAAGATGACATGATGTAGAGGGATAAACTCAAGCAATATGACATAAACCCCATCCTGTTATCCTTAATGGCAACATTAGAATACGTGGCTCGCTACCCTTTCTGTCATTGGGTGAACACACCGCAAGATTGAACCCATCACAAGGCACCTCTCCCATTGCAAGAAAAACCAATCTAGTTGGCCAAACCAAATCGATAGATCGGAGAGAAATACAAAGCTATCTTAATCATGCAGTTCAGAGAAGACTCAAATAATATTAATAGATAATCCGATCATAAATCCACAATTCATCAGATCTCAATAAAGTCACTGCAAAAGCATATTACATCAAGTATATCTGCAAGAACATCGTGGATATCAAATAGAGAGAAGAGGGCTTCTAGATACTAGCTACGGACCCATAGATCTGTGGTAAACTACTCACACATCATCGGTAGGGCAGCAAGTTTGATGTAGAAGCCCTCTGTGATTGAATCCCCCTTCGGTGGAGTACCGGAAAAGGCCCCAAGATGGGATCTCATGAGAATAGAAGCTTGCTGTAGTGGAATAGTATTTTTGGTGTCCCCCTGACGTAGAGGGAATATTTGGGTATTTATAGAGCTGAGATTAGGGTTAGAAGATCCACAAGGGGCCCACAAGCCCTAGGGGGGCGCGCCCTGGCAGCTTGTGGCCTCCTCGTGGGTCTTCTGGCCTCTTCCTAAAGCTTCGTGGATGTCTTTGGCCAATAAAAATCCGTGAAGTCTTATTCCATTTGGACACCGTTTGATATTGATTTTTTTGTAAAAGTCAAAAACAAGGAAAAACTGGCACTGGGCACTAGGTTAATAGGTTAGTCCCCAAATGATATAAAATATCATATTCATGCATATAAAAAATCCAAAGTAGATAATATAATAGCATGGAATAATAAAAAATTATAGATACGTTGGTGATGTATCAGAGGTCGTGAAGAAGCCAGACATATGAGCAACAGCATGGGGCTGCACTGGAAATGGTCGGCAACGGCGGCGGCGGAAAGGGGATCAAGCGGTTGAGAACTTTCATTGTGGCAGTTGGGGTTCACGCGCATCTGCTCATTTTGTACATCTCCTATAGGTAGAGATGCACATTTGTGCCACGAGGTTTTATACTTTGAGGCGGAGATTTATTTTTTTTGCATCTGCACCATCTGTTGAAGAGGTGTTTTTGGCCTCAAAGATGCAAAAGTTAGGTATTTTTATATCTACATATTCTATTGGAGATGCTCTAATGACATCTTCTATTGGAAATTCTCCAATGACATGTTCAATGGCGAACCAATCTGTGATTGGATGGTTATTAGGAGGACAATGGTGTCTATAGCCCATCAGGGTTAAAGTCCTGGTGCTTGTATTATTCCTAGATTTATTTCTGGGTTTTCAGCAATATGCGTTAAGGGGGAGGAGACGTTCCCATCAACTGCGAGGCGTCTATGGTGTCTTCATCAATCTCACCATGATATACTGCAAAACGTGTATGCAGAAATTCTAGTTGCTTCTTTGTTTTGGTAAAGTGAGACTTTTATGTCCAATTGATTAGAGATGGTGTTGCCAAGGTGATGTAGTGTGGAACCCTAATGGCCGATCATTCATGAATTGTATGGGGGGCTCAAAGAACAAGAAGAACACGAGTAAGAACAGGGAGAAATCACAAGAGGAAGATTCAAGAACAAATCCAATCACACAGCCACTAGACAATCAAACACACAAGATCCCCAAGGTACATGAACAAGAAAGGGAAAGATACAAGGTAAAGTTCATCCAAAATAGAACGGAGATAGGGTCTTGATGATCTATATAGATCCTTCCCACAAAGGGGGTCGTGAATCCCTCAGGATATTCTCATATGCGTACATGGAGGTCTTGAACTCCATGGGAGTGGTCTCTCTCTCTCTCTCTCTCTCTCTCAAGAGAAGGTAAGGAGCAAAGCTCAACTAAGATGAGCTATCATAATGCTAACCATAAAAATGAGGTGGAGGAGGTCTATATAGTGCTAGGCGTGAAGGGGTAAGTTAGGTGGGAGGTACAAGGCCCAAGGACCATTATGCACATAGGTAGGGCAGAATGATCCGGGTGGGTCCGGGATGATCTCGGCATCTTTCGGATGATCTGGATGGAGTCCCGGATGACCCGTCTTTTGGTGGAAGCCTTCAGGTGTCTTCAGACAAAGTTAGCCAGATGATCCGTGAGAGGGTCTGGACGATCCGACTGATGCCCGAATGATCCGGATGGTCGTCTGCTACTTCCCGAGCTTGCGTTGTATTCCCTCGAAGAGGAAAGGGTGATGCAGCACAGTAGCGTAAGTATTCCGTCAGTTTTTGAGAACCAAGGTATCAATCGAGTAGGAGACCACGCGCGAGTCCCTCGCACCTGCACAAACAAATAAGAACTTCGCAGCCAACGCGATAAGGGGTTGCCAATCCCTTTACGGTCACTTACGAAAGTGAGATCTGACAGAGATGATAGTTTGATATTTTTGGTATTTTTGGATATAAGAACATAAAGTAAAAGTGGAAAAGTAAAGTAGATTATAGATTGATATGTTGAGACTAGACCCGGGGGCCATAGGTTTCTCTAGTTGCTTCTCTCATGATAGCATGATTCTACGACGGGTAAACAAATTACTGTCAAGCAATTGATAGAAAAGCGAATACTTATGAAACTATCTAGGCATGATCATTATATATAGGCATCACGTCCGAGACAAGTAGACCGAAACGATTCTGCATCTACTTCTATTACTCCACACATTGACCGCTATCCAGCATGCATCTAGAGTATTAAGTTCATAAGAATAGAGTAACGCCTTAAGCAAGATGACATGATGTAGAGGGATAAACTCAAGCAATATGATATAAACCCCATCTTTTTATCCTCGATGGCAACAATACAATACGTGCCTTGCTGCCCCTACTGTCACTGGGAAAGGACACCTTAAGATTGAACCCAAAGCCAAGCACTTATCCCATTGCAAGAACTATAGATCTAGTAGGCCAAACCAAACCAAAAATTCGAAGAGACTTGCAAGGATATTATAATCATAAATAAAGAGTTCAGAAAAGAACCAAATATTTCTCATAGATAATCTTGATCATAAACCCACAATTCATCGGATCTCGACAAACACACCGCAAAAAGATATTACATCGAATAGATCTCCTTGAAGACCGAGGATAACTTGGTATTGAGATCCAAAGAGAGAGAAGAACCATCTAGATACTAGCTATGGACCCGAAGATCTGTGGTAAACTACTCACAACTCATGGTGAGGCGATGATGATGATGTAGAAGCACTCCGTGGTAGACCCCCTCCGGCGGAGCTCCGGAACAGGCCCCAAGATGGGATCTCACGGGAACAGAAGGTTGCGGCAGTGGAACTAGGGTTTTCTCTGTTGTTGTGATGGTTTCGGGGTACGTAGGTATATATAGGAGGAAGGAGGGCACCGGGGGGCAAACATGGGGCCCGCGAGGCAGGGGGCGCGCCCTATAGGGGGGGGGTGCCCCCACCCTCGTGGACGCCATGTGTGCCCTACTATGTGGTTCTCAAGTCTCTCGTGAGTATTTTGCTCCAAAATATCTCTCCCACAGTTTCATTCCGTTTGGACTTCGTTTGATATTCCTTTTCTGTAAAACCCTAAAATAGGTAAAAAATAGCAATCTGGACTAGGCCTTTGGGTTAATAGGTTAGTCCCAAAAATAATATAAAAGTGTATAACAAAGCCCATGAAATATCCAAAACATCATAAATAATAGCATGGAACAATAAAAAATTATAGATACGTTGGAGATGTATCAAGCATCCCCAAGCTTAATTCCTGCTCGTCCTCGAGTAGGTAAATGATAAAAATAGAATTTTTGATGTGGAATGCTAACCAACATAGTGTTTCAATGTAATTCTCTTAATTGTGGCATGAATGTTCCGATCTGAAAGATTCAAGACAAAAGCCTATATTGACATAAGAAATAATAATACTTCAAGCATACTAACAAAGCAATCATGTCTTGTCAAAATACTATGGCTAAAGAAAGTTATCCCTACAAAATCATATAGTCTGGCTATTCTCCCTCTTCATCACACAAAATATTCATATCATTCACAACCCCGGTTTCAGCCAAGGACTTGTTTTCATATTCAATTTTTCCAAACCTTTCAACTTTCACGTAATACATGAGTGTGATCCATGGATATAGCACTATGGGTGGAATAGAATGGTGGTTGTGGAGAAGACAAAATGGAGGGAGATAGTATCACATCGACTAGGCATATCAATGGGCTATGGAGATGCCCATCAATAGATATCAATGTGAGTGAGTAGGGATTGCCAGGCAACAGATGCACTAGAGCTAAATATGTATGAAATCTCAACAAAAGAAACTAAGTGGGTGTGCATCCAACTTGCTTTCTCACGAAGACCTAGGGCATTTGAGGAAACCCATCGTTGGAATATACAAGCCAAGTTCTATAATGAAAATTCCCACTAGTATATGAAAGTGACTAAACATGAGACTTTATATTATGAAGAACATGGTGCTACTTTGAAGCACAAGTGTGGAAAAAGATAGTAGCAATTGTCCCTTTTTCTTTTCTTTTTTTCTTTTTTTTGGAGGGGCCTTTTCTTTTGTTCGGCCTTTCCTCACATGGGACAATGCTCTAATAATGATGATCATCACACTTATATTGAATTACAAATTGATATTACAACTCGATACTAGAACAAAGTATGACTCTATATGAATGCCTCCAGCGTTGTACTGGGATGTGCAACGAATCAAGAGTGACATGTATGAAGAATTATGCATGGTGGCTTTGCCACAAATACGATGTCAACTACATGATCATGCATGGCAATATGACAATATGAAACGTGTCATATGAACGGAACGGTGGAAAGTTGCATGGCAATATATCTTGGAATGGCTATGGAAATGCCATGATAGGTAGGTATGGTGGCTGTTTTGAGGAAGGTATATAGTGGGTGTATGGTTCCATCGAAAGTTGCGTGGTACGAGAGAGGCTAGCAATGGTGGAAGGGTGAGAGTGCGTATAATCCATGGACTTAACATTAGTCATAAGAACTCATATACTTATTGCAAAAATTTACGAGTCATCAAAAGAAAGCAATCAACACATGCTCCTAGGGGGGAGGTTGGTAGGAGTTAACCATCGCGTGCCCCCGACCTCCACACAAAGGATGACACTCTACAAATACCTCATGCTCTAACTTCGTCACATAGCGGTTCACCATACGTGCATGCTACGGGAATCACTAACTTTAACACAAGTATTTCTCAATTTCATAATAACTCCACTAGCATGACTCTAATATCACTATCTTCATATCTCAAAACAATTATCAAGCATCCAATTTCTCTTCATATTCAATGCACTTAGTATGAAAGTTTTTACTACATTGATCTTGGATGCCCATCATGTGAAGGCTAGTTTTATAGCCAAAGCACATTACCATGATGTTCTACTAGACTCTCAAAAGTATATAAGTGAAGCATGAGAGATCAACAATTTCTACAAAATATAATTACCACAGTGCTCTAAAAGATATAAGTGAAGCACTAGAGCAAAAACTATTCAACTCAAAAGATATAAGTGAAGCACATAGAGTGTTCTAATAATTCCTAGGCCATATTTATCTCTCTCAAAAAGGTGTGTCCAGCAAGGATAATTGTGGCAAACTAACAAGCAAAGACTCAAATGATACATGATGCTCCATGTAAAACACATATCATGTGGTGAATAAAAATATAGCTCCGAGTATAGTTACCGATAGATGAAGACGAAAGAGGGGATGCCTTCCCGGGACATCCCCAAGCTTAGGCTTTTAGTTGTCCTTGAATTTTACCTTGGGGTGCCTTGGTCATCCCCACGCTCAGGCTTTTGCCACTCTTTGTTCCATAGTCCATCAAAGCAATACTCTAAACTTGAAAACTTCACAACACAAAACTTAGACAAAAATCTCGTGAGCTCCGTTAGTATAAGAAAACAAACCACCACTCAAAGGTACCGTAATGTACTCATTCTTTGTTTATATTGGTGTTAAACATACTGTATTCCAACTTCTCTATGATTCATATCCTCCAATACTACTCATAGATTCATGAAAATAAGCAAACAACACACAAAAACAGAATCTGTCAAAAAAAGAACAGCAAGATCATATAAACTTCACACAAGTCTTCCCAAAGGTTCTACTTGGCACAAACACTAATTAAAACACAAAACCACATCTAAACATAAGCTAGATGCAATATTTATTCCTAAACAGAAGCAATGTAGCGACCAGACCTCAAACAGTCTGATCTCCGTGCATCAGTGTCATCCCTGGATCAGTAATGCTGACACGCACAGTACTTGAAGGAATTATAATGGAGTGGCAATCACACACTTATTACATCGAAAGTTCCAAAGATGAACTTATTACAATAAAAATGGCTTAAGGCCATCTAACAACGATAACAGCGGAAGGCTTGGAAGATAAGTGAGTCTTTCAACTCCAACGGCATCACTGAGTATAGAACCACGACCTAAGGGCACCTTACTCGTCGTCTGAAAAGTCTGCAACATGAACGTTGCAGCCCGAAAATGGGTCAGCACATGTAATATGCTGGCAAAGTAACACATAGAGAGTAACAAAAGTAAAGCTATACTATATGCATTATGGCTGGTGGAAAGCTCTATGGTTATGGTTTTTGCATAAAGCCAATTTTTTCCTACTGCAAAG
The DNA here is from genome assembly GCA_902687465.1 of Secale cereale. Classification (NCBI taxonomy): domain Eukaryota; kingdom Viridiplantae; phylum Streptophyta; class Magnoliopsida; order Poales; family Poaceae; genus Secale; species Secale cereale. Next base: position 435,232,101 of record LR738712.1, on the reverse strand, counting down.
GAATAGATTTTAATTAACTATCATGGTAGTTGAAACATCACTGAGAAGGTTCACCCAACTCAATCCCAATTAAAGTAAACTTTAACCCAACAATTAACTTTAAAAGTGTTGAGAAACACATGATAATCCAGTACTAGATACTCAAGACATCCATAACCGGGGACACGGCTAATCATGATTAGTTTGTACACTCTGCAGAGGTTTGTGCAGTTTTCCCCACAAGACTCGATCTCCTCTATTGAGATTCTTGCACTACATGATGTTTCAGAAACGGATGACCGAGACATAGTCTTTCAGAAGCACTAGCACCTTACGATCGGGTGGACCATACCAACCTACATCCCCTACATCTGCTAGTCCACCACTGTAAGAGTTCGCACGACTTAGTCAACTATGCTAGAGCCCATAATAGCTTGTGGCTGCACACGGAAGTTTCTAGTATAAAATACCTCATGATCCCTTTGAGCCTGGGTGGCAGTCCATAAAGAAAACAGGCAATTGCTGGAATACCCAGATGCCTCAATCCACCCAGATATGTATTTAAGTAGCCACCTTAAGTTGAACCTTTAAGTTAACAATCTCACATCTGTCATGGATACACTCAACCAATCCACGTCTACTAGCATAGCATGGCATAACAGCAAACATAGAAGTAACTCCCAAGGGTTTGAATATAATGCAGGTAATAGGTTCTACCTCAATCTACTTCCCAGTCCCACAAATTAAAGATCCTACTCATGCAATGTGTTTGAGGATAATACTAATGCAATGAAAACTGGGTATTGGAAAGTATGATCAAAGTGTTAGTTGCCTTGCTGATGATCCACAAAACCTAGAGATTCAAAGTAGCAAGCGGCGCACTCCGGGTACTCTATCGCAAACAAACAAGCATACAATAAGTAGTCCACTAATGCACGGGTAAAACTCAAATAAGAGATCTAACCAGAAAGTTCAACTTAAGAACTCCGGTTTGCAAAAAGAAACAAACCAAATGAAACAACGAAAGTCAAACGACGAAAATAACTGACTACGCTACCAATCTGGACCTAAGTCCAAAATTTTTAGAAGCCAAAGCTTGGTTGACTAGGTTAAACCGAAAAAGGGTTTCGAGACGAAACTCCAGGCACTTGAATCGCCTGATTCTGATAAACGAGCGAAAAGATAAACCAGAACGAAGATCGGATCAGAAATCGCAATCAGAAATAACCGCGAAAATCCGAGAAAAAGAAAAACTGAAGAACAGCTTAATGAACGGACGTTCATTAACTGGAACTAAACGACGAACTCGTTCGTTAAAATGAACGAACGGGTGAACGCTCGCTAAACAGCTAAAACGAAAAAACGATCTAATCTAAAAAAACGAACTAGGGTTTCTAAAAAAACTGGGGAAATTTTCTTCCGAAAACCGACGGGCGGCGCGGCTACCTCGTCGGACTCCGGCGGGGTAGCGTTGGCGGCGGCAGGCGACGGCGGGCTGCTAGCAGCGGCGGCGGCGGCGGTGGCTGTACGCGGCTGCGGCGGCGGCTGCTGGCGCTGCGGCGGCGGGGCGGGGCGAGGCGAGGGGTGAGGAGGCAGCGGGGCGGCGTCATTTATAGGACGGGGGGTGCTGCGGCTTGGAGGAGGGGGCAAGGCAGCGGCGGTGTCCGGCTCGGACACGAGTCCGGCGCGGCGGGGAAGGCGGCGGCGCGGCGCGGGCGGCCCAGTCGGGCACGGGAAATCCCTTTTTTTTTAAATGCCGGAACTAAAAAAAATTCTAGAAAACAAAATAAAATTCTAAAATGCCAAAACAAATGTTCACCGTCTAAATGAAATATTTAGAACAAGATGAACATTTTCTTCCCCCTAAATGCATTTTTGAAAACATGCATTTTTTCCTAAATTCAAAAAAAATGGCAAAAACTCCAAAATAAATCTTATTTGATTTTTCTATTAAATTCTCAATAATTATTTATTTTTGGGAGTTTCATTTTACTCCCTCTCTCATATTTTCATATTAGAAATACTTGAAGATAAAATAAATGAAATCAATGATCCTATTTTCAAAATTAGAGAAACCTCAAATATGAAAATAACGAAATCCCCAACTCTCTCCGAGGGTCCTTGAGTTGCGTAGAATTTCTAGGATCCACCAAAAGCAAGAAAACATGATATGCATTGATGATCTAATGTATAACATTCCAAATTAGAGATTTGGGATGTTACAAACCTACCCCCTTAAGATGAATCTCGCCCTCGAGATTCGGGTTGGCTAGAAAATAGGTGAGGGTGGTCCTTCCGCAGGTCTTCCTCTCGTTCCCAGGTTGCTTCATCCTTGGTGTGGTGGCTCCACTGAACTTTGCAAAACCTTATAACCTTGCTGCGAGTGACTCGGCTGGCATACTCAAGAATCTTGACTGGTCTTTCTTCATAGGTTAAATCACTGTCCAGCTGAATTGCTTCCAATGGCACTGTATCCCTCAGCGGTATCTCAGCCATCTCAGCGTGGCACTTCTTCAACTGGGAAACGTGGAATACATCGTGAACTCCTGACAATCCTTCGGGCAATTCCAACATGTAGACTACTTCTCCCATACGTTCCAAAATTTTGTATGGTCCTACAAAACGGGGCGCTAGCTTTCCCTTAACTCTGAAGCGCTTAACTCCTCGAAGCGGAGATACTCGAAGGTAGACTCGGTCTCCGACTTCGTAAACTATCTCTTTGCGTTTTGAATCTGCGTAGCTCTTCTGCCTGGACTGGGCTACCTTGAGCCTGTCGCGAATCAACTTTACCTTCTGTTCCGACTCCTTGATCAAATCTGGTCCAAACAACTGGCGGTCTCCAACTTCGTCCCAAGACAACGGGGTCCTGCATCTCTTTCCGTATAATGCTTAGAAAGGGGCCATCTTCAGACTGGATTGATAACTGTTGTTGTAAGAGAACTCTGCATAAGGCAAATTGTCGTCCCAACTAGATCCATAATCTAGCGCACAAGCTCTTAGCATATCCTCCAAAATCTGATTGACTCTCTCAGTTTGTCCATCTGTCTGCGGATGAAAAGCTGTACTAAACTCTAGCCTGGTACCCAAAGTTTCGTGTAACTGATTCCAGAACTTTGAAGTAAACTGGGTTCCTCTATCTGATACGATGCTCCTCAGAACTCCATGCATGCATACGATCCTGGTCATGTATATTTTTGCCAACTTGGCACTGGTGTAAGTAGTCTTCACTGGGATGAAATGAGCTACTTTCGTCAAACGATCGACTACAACCCAAATCGAGTCATAGCTTGAACGAGGTCTGGGTAATCCCGTAATAAAATCCATGCCTAGCTTATCCCACTTCCATTCGGGTATTGGCAATGGTTGTAATAATCCTGCCGGCTTCTGATGCTCTGCCTTCAATCTCTGACATACATCACAAACCGCTACATACTCCGCAATATTCTTCTTCATACCGGTCCACCAGAAAGTATCCTTCATGTCCAAGTACATGTTGGTATTTCCTGGGTGAATCGAGTATGTTGAATCATGGGCCTCTTGCAGAATCAACTTCCTGATCCCTAGGTCGTTAGGCACATAAACGCGGTCCTCAAACCATAGGGTGTCGTGCTCATCCTCACGAAATCCTTTAACCTTTCCTTTGCTCATTATCTCCTTTATAGCGGCAACCTCCTCGTCAGTTTTCTGGCTCACGTCTTGGAGGCATCTGATGGTGTAGAGGGAAGAGATTAGAATGGAAAAGAGGTCTAAGGGAAAATCACTACCCAAATGCACATGAGATGAACACGAACATATCACACCAAGATCAATTTCAAAACAAGGGCTTACACGGATCTAACGTTACAAAAGTGCTCTAAGTCTACTATATGGGAAAAACTACTAGTCATAGGGTGGTCTTCTAGAAATTTTGATCGGCAGAAGATTCCATGATGTCTGCTCCAGCTTCATCTTCATAGTCTTCATCATCACTATCATCGGGGTCTGAATCCGTGTCGTCGAGGATGATGTAGTCTTCAGGACAAATCTCCTTGGGTTCCTCTTCCTCTTCTTCCCCTCCTGGTGCTGGATCTCCCATGAATACTCCTAGCTTCCGTGTCAAATCATCATTCTTCTCCACAAGTATTAACATCTCCTCCTCGTATCCATCGCGTGTTGACTTGAGTTCCTCCTCTAACTCCAAGTTTCGGATTAGTGCTTTCTTCAAGTCTATCATCCCTGCACACATATGGTGCTCCTGACGACGAATGTGCTGGTTTAACTCTTGAATGCATGCGGCAATGGACATGTCCTTCCAGGTGTTGATCATGTCCCACCGCTCATCTCGGCATCCACAAATCTGGTAGATAGTGTCCTTCAGCTCCTGCTTGTAGGCTTCTCCAATCCTTCCCATAGTGATGTGGGCTGCCATACTTCTGCCTAGGCTCCAGGTGGACGCATTAAAGGAAAACTCTATGGGTGCGGTGACTGGCATGAACGTCCTTCCTGGAACTTGAGCTTGAATCAACTAGCGCTCCTCTTCAGGTAAAGTGGCGTTGTAGGTTCCGGTGAAGCTTGGTAGTACGATGTTTAGATATCTAGTGACTTCCTTCAGGTGTCGTCCGAACGGTGTATCTTCATCAGGTTGCATGAACTTGTTCCTTGCATCCGCCATCCTAAAAGAGTAGAAAAGATGAGGAGTCGGAAATGAGAAGAGTGAATAGTGCTCTAGGGTTTTTAGCTTAGTGGTCGTGTCCTACAGTCAGTGTGTGCTCTGATACCATCTTGTAGCGACCAGACCTCAAACAGTCTGATCTCTGTGCATCAGTGTCATCCCTGGATCAGTAATGCTGACACGCACATTACTTGAAGGAATTATAACAGAGTGGCAATCACACACTTATTACATCGAAAGTTCCAAAGATGAACTTATTACAATAAAAATGGCTTAAGGCCATCTAACAACGATAACAGGGAAAGGCTTGGAAAATAAGTGAGTCCATCAACTGCAACGGCATCACTAAGTATAGAACCACGACCTAAGGGCACCTTACTCGTCGTCTGAAAAGTCTGCAACATGAACGTTGCAGCCCGGAAATGGGTCAGCACATGGAATATGCTAGCAAAGTAACACATAGAGAGTAACAAAAGTAAAGCTATACTATATGCATTATGGCTAGTGGAAAGATCTATGGTTATGGTTTTTGCATAAAGCCAATTTTTCCCTACTGCAAAGGAATATATTTTAATTAACTATCATGGTAGTTGAAACATCATTGAGAAGGTTCACCCAACTTAATCCCAATTAAAGTAAACATTAACCCGACAATTAACTTTAAAAGTGTTGAGAAACACATGATAATCCAGTACTAGATACTCAAGACGTCCATAACCGGGGACACGGCTAATCATGATTAGTTTGTACACTCTGCAGAGGTTTGTGCACTTTTCCCCACAAGACTCGATCTCCTCCGTTGAGATTCTCACACTACATGATGTTTGAGAAACGGATGACCGAGACATAGTCTTTAAGAAGCACTAGCACCTTACGATCGGGTGGACCATAGCAACCTACATCCCCTACATCTGCTAGTCCACCACAGTAAGAGTTCGCACGACTTAGTCAACTATGCTAGAGCCCATAATAGCTTGTGGCTGCACACGGAAGTTTCTAGTATGAAATACCTCATGATCCCTTTGAGCCTGGGTGGCGGTCCATAAAGAAAACAGGCAATCGCTGGAATACCCAGGTGCCTCAATCCACCCAGATGTGTATTTAAGTAGCCACCTTAAGTTGAACCTTTATGTTAACAATCTAACATCTGTCATGGATACACTCACCCAATCCACGTCTACTAGCATAGCATGGCATAACAGCAAACGTAGAAGTAACTCCCAAGGGTTTGAATATAATGCAGGTAATAGGTTCTACCTCAATCTACTTCCCAGTCCCACAAATTAAAGATCCTACTCATGCAATGTGTTTGAGGATAATTGTAATGCAATGAAAACTGGGTATTGAAAAGTATGATCAAAGTGTTACTTGCCTTGCTGATGATCCGCAAAACCTAGAGATTCTAAGTAGCAAGCGGCGCACTCCGGGTACTCTATCGCAAAAAAACAAGCATACAATAAGTAATCAACTAATGCACGGGTAAAACTCAAATAAGAGATCTAACCAGAAAGTTCAACTTAAGAATTCCGATTTGCAAAAAGAAACAAATCAAACGAAACAACGAAAGTCAAACGACGAAAAGAACTAACTACGCTACCAATCTGGACCTAAGTCCAAATTTTTCAGAAGAAAAAGCTTGTTTAACTAGGTTAAACGGAAAGAGGGTTTCGAGACGAAACTCCAGGCGCTTGAATCGCCTAATTGCGATAAATGAGCGAAAAAATAAACTAGAATGAAGATCGGATCAGAAATCACGATCAGAAATAACCGAGAAAATCCGAGAAAAAGAAAAACTGAAGAACAGCTTAACGAACGGACGTTCGTTAACTGGAACTAAACGACGAACTCATTCGTTAAAACGAACGAACGGGTGAACGCTCGATAAACAGCTAAACCGGAAAACCGATCTAATCTAAAAAAACGAACTAGGGTTTCTAAAAAAACCGGGGCGATTTTCTTCCGAAAACTGGCGGGCGGCGCGGCTACCTCATCGGACTCCGGCGGGGTGGAGTCGGCAGTGGGCGGGGCGGCGTCGGTGGCGGCAGGCGGCGGCGGGCGGCGACGGGCTGCTAGCGGCGGCGTATGCTGCTTCTGCAAGCGGCGGCGGCGGCGGCTGTACGCGGCTGCGGCGGCGGCGGCGAGTGCTGCGGCGGCGGGGCGGGGCGAGGCGAGGGGTGAGGAGGCGGCATTCATAGGAAGG